>OZ012660.1:96256629-96856629 GCA_963942545.1 Oxycera nigricornis | reverse complement strand
GATAAAAAGCCTCTTCACAAAAAATTCACAAAAACATGTTTTTTCGGATTTACAAGTGGGAAATAACCCCTTAAATGGGTCCTGCAACAAGACAATGGCCCTAAACGTACATCCAAATACGCAAACAAATTCATTCAAGATGAAAAAATCCACTAATGGAATGGCTATTGCAATCTCCCGATTTGGACCCCATAGATCATCTATGGCGGGACCTGAAAAAGGCTGTTGGTGGACACCGGTTAAAAAATAAAACAGAGTTATGGGAAATAATTCAAATAGAATGGTCTAAAATTCCTATTGAGCGATGCCACCAATTAATTGATTCAATGCCAAATAGATGCGCGGATGTACTTAGGAATAATGGTTACGCTTACACTAAATATTGAAGAACTTTTTATTTATTTTTAATAAAATGCCGAAATATATGAATTATTTGATTTTTTTCTGTGTCTCTATTCTATTGTTCAATGTATTTTACAATTTTTTTTAATTTTATTGTTTTTTCAAGTAAGCTTAACTGAAGGAGTTCAATTTGTTTGTATAGCATTTAAGTAGAATTATTTATTAAGCCGTAAAATAAATTATGATTCTTTTTCTTTTCTTTCTTTCAATTTTGTTATGTCTCTATTTTAATGTCCATGGAAGTATGTACGTTAAAGCATACTCCTTCCGATCATATTCCGACCAAGAAATTCTATCAACTCTCACCCACTTACTTTTCCATTGATCTCCAAATCATACTCACGGGAGATTTTCCAGCTTTTACTTCTAGATAATATAGGTAGATCGGATAAGTTTGAAATGTACATCCTAAGATTCTGATATTTTCCTCAAGTTAAGATTAAGATATAGTTTAATAATAAAGGTAATAAGTGTGTCTTCTGTAACGACAGTAACTATGTGAGATAAAACCATGAAAATTCGGATCGCTAAGATATCTATGGCAAAGCGTACGTTAGGGATAGACCCGAAAAGGACCGAATAAACAATGCATTAAACCATAGGGGTGGAGAAGGCTCCTGAAAATGGCAATTAGCAGGACATCTAGTAAAGACTAAAGCACTATATGGTCCAAAAGAATAGCCAGAAGTGTGTAAATATCTAAAAGATGTCCAAAATAACAAGTGGGATATAACCCCTTAAATTAGAATTATTTTCATTGTTAATTTTAGATGATAGCATGTTTTATATTCAAACGATTGCAAGTGATAGAACGCATTCTTTTTCGGAAAATAAAAATTTATGATATATGAAATCTTTTCCTAGGATTTTGTTCTAAAAATAAAAAAAGCAGCAACTGTTGGCTTTAGTTTTTTAAAATTGTGTTTATCTGTATTATCTACACCTTGCGCTTTTGAGACGGTAATTAATTTAATTTTTGAAACTTATAAAAAAAATCTAAAAATTTCCGAAATTTTATGAACTGTTCGACTTGACAAATTCAACCAACATATATGCATCATCAAGCTATGCAATAAATTCTTGGAAACTTCATGTTTATTTCATATATTTTAAACCCGAAGTATACTTACTTTAGTATCTATTCCTCCTCGACATCAAAGAAAAATCGTTGAACAATTTCCATTCCATCGACTTTTCCATTTAAGAGGTGATAAGCTGTCCAGAATAATCAAATGAACCGAAAATTTTATTTTTCTGTCTTAATTATAACATGGTAAAAAAACTATTTATGCTAATTTGTCAGTGTTTTGAGTTTGGGTGAACTATATATTTCAAAGACGAATATTTCATTGATATGAATTACTGTCCTGTTTCTGGTACTGTATGTATAGCTTTAGTGATAAGATATCTGAACCACCATTTTACGGACGATTTGAAATTTTTATTGCAATTTCACACAAAAATGTTTATTTGACTTATGAAGTTGATGCAACTAGCCAAAGATATAATAATAAGTAAGGTTTCCGATGTGGTGCTAACTTTCAAAGTTTTATTTCAAAAGAACGGAAATGAACGAGAAATATGTTCGCATATATAAAAATCTGCTTAACCTAATTCTCAATTGTAGTTATCAGCTGATTTTCCTTTAAAAATGTCTAAATTATCAATAATTTACGTTATTATTTTCATCATCTATTTGAAAACATTTTCAACAATTTCATGATTAAATTGAATTCAGTGGATCACTTCTTTCATTGGATAGCGAATGTTTATCGAAGAAATTCCGGGATAATTTGCGAGAAAAATTTTCTTTATAGTATTCACCACCGTTTAAGATAATTGTTCTATCAACTTGCAAGGTTGGTTGCACCAATTCTTTGGATTTCAGTACTTTGGAACACCAGAATGCACTAAATCGTGTTTTTTTCTGAATATAGGAGCCGTGGCTTACAAATCTACTTAAGGGGTATGGCAACTTTAGCAGGTGCAAAATCATGTGTTTTTTAAAATATTTTTTTATATGCAAATTTTATTTATTTGTGAAAATAAATCTAAATACATAAAACTACAATATCAGAGAATCGGAAAAGAAATTATAAACGCATTTTTCAAACAAAATGGCCGACTTTTCGTAGCTCCAATCCGAGGTGTCTTTTTAAGCGCTCCGCGGCCGGACAGCTTGCAGCCTCAATTTTGAACCAAGATCAAAACAAAAAAAAAACGTTAAACTATATCACAATACCTAGAGAAATACCTAAGGAAATTTAGAAATATTGATTTTCCGGAAAATGGGAAGCATTTGGATTGAAAACTCTTTTTTTTTCAAAAAAAAAAATCGTTATAAAATAGTCATGAAATGGAAAGTTTTTGATCTATAAAAAAATCTCAGGTACTTCTTTGCGAAATGCAATTATAAATATGTGATTAAAATTTTAAGTCGATCAGATGTAAATTGTTCGAGTTATTTGTCCGGCTGATTTGAAAAACACGTCGGAATGGAGCGACGAAAAGTCGGCCATTTTGTTTGAAAAATGAGTTTATAATTTTTTCCCGTTTCTCCGATATTTTAGTTTTATGTAATTATAATTATTTTTATAAATAAGTAAAATTTGCATATAAAAAAAATATTTAAAAAACACATGATTTTGCACCTCCTTCAGTGGTCATACCCCTTAAATTATCTTTCACGTTTCATCCCTGACCCCTGGCTGCTATCATTTCGAACACCTAATTCTTTTATATTATTATTCAACTAAGCAAGTAACTAATTTTCATTTACATACGTCATAATTCCGTATCTGAAGACTGTAGACTTTTTTCAAGGAAAGATTCAGGAATTTGATTTTAAAATGTTTTTGCTGAAGTTATTTCATATATTTTTCTCATCAATTTCGAAATTGTTTCCAATAGGCTTGGAAAATGTTTATGAAATGTTGAACAGAATACTTTTAACCGGAATTCAGGAACTGAAAATTTCATGAATAATTTTCGTAATTACTATGAAGCACAAAAATACTGAATAATTTTTAATATAAATTTGGACCATCCAACCAAAAAAATAAATGCATAATATTTCAAAATATGTTGTAGGACAAAATGTTTAATTTAACACATCATTTTCATCTGAAAACATAAGTTCCCTTGTTTCAATAAGACTCAGTAGTGGCAATTTCGATTTGTTACAAAAAGGAAAAATTGCAGTCGATTTTTTTGAATTATTTTATTTTTCTGTACTTCCAATTTGCTCCGCCTTTTATTTTACTTACAATCCACGGTTATTTTCAGACTTCAAGATTTGATTTATACAAAAAAAAATATGAGAATGTAAACTCTCAACAATTTGAAATGTTTCCATTCCATCCAAAATATTGCTTAATTGTTTAGCAAGGAAGTTTGAAAATAAAAATTTCTGCATAATTTCTGGGAATAATTTCCCTTATCGCATTTAGTCAACAAAACAGAGAAGTTATATAGAAAATTCATGTCTGTTTTCTTAGACTTCTCAATATAAATTTGCTAAGTAGAATACACATTAACCGCACATTTTCATATGTTGCAGTGCTTATACACTTTTGCCATCCTGATTGCGGTTGATTTGCTCAACATAAATATCCAAAATACATTTGAACATTGTAAGATGAAAGTTTCAACTTGTGGGTTAAACTGTCTGCATACTTATTTCAACAAATATTATGAAAACGTTCCTTCAAACAAGTTGACAAATTAGACGCATATTGAAATCAATGGTATCAATTTTCATGGTGAATTGTTTTCTAGCGCTCTCGTTAAATATTCTAGCCTGTGTGTTTAGGTGAAAGTTTTTTTTACACATATTTTGACATTGAATATATAGAAAAGTGATTTATTGAGCAAATTTTGTGGCACAATTTTGTTAGTCAAGCAATTGCCAATGCCATTTTTATGTGAGCAGTACTTTTTATTTCAATATGTTGTCAAACGCAAACAGGAAAAATGTTTAAAATAACTCATTATTGTCAAAAATAACAGCTTTTTTCAATCTATTGAAATCAACATTTTATTTCATCAAATCGTAGGACGTTATCCAGCTTACCAACGCCCAAGTGTTGTGAAATTTCTGTAGTAACTTCTAAAACGCATTCATCTCACGTCAACAAAAGTTTTCAATCTACACACACACACACACACACACACACACACACACACTTTTCATTTCGTTTATTCAAGCAAATTTAACATAGTTTAACTCCAATTACAAAATGTATAAGAAAAAAAAAACAAAGTAAATAAAAATCATAAAAAGAAATTAAATGATTAAGTAAAAAAGTGAAATAAATCCATTAACTATATATTACATTTGCTAAGTTACGCTTAAATGATGCAAGAGAAGGTGGAAAAGGTCGAAGCTGTAGACTATCATAAGTTCGTGGCAAAGGGAGTAATGTAGAATTGATTTAAACTTCAGTTCTAGCAAATGGTAAGGCAAAAATATTCGGAACACGAGATGGTCTGGAGCGTTGCTTCAACGAAATAAGGTTGGATATATCTATTTCAATGTAACCGTGACACAACTTATAGAGAAAGATGGCAAATAAGGGATTTTAAATTTACAAAAGAGAAAGCGTGTAAACTTACGCTGAACAGAATAAAGTAGCGCAATTAATTAGACATAATGAGGTCACCAAATTTGTGAAGAATATTTAAGTAGTGAAAGTACAATGCTCACAAATAATTGCACCGCAAAATGAGGATTAGAGAATATCCGGCAATGTCTCAGTACAAAACCCGAAAGCTTTGAGGCCCTTGTAACAACACTGAAAATTTGAGTATCAAACTTCAGTTTAGCATCAAAGATCACTCCCAGATCCTTCACTTGATCAACCACATTCAATATAATGGAGTCAATGGAGTAATCAAAAGAAGTGGGCGAAGACTTAAGGGAAAAGGACATTGCATGGCACTTAGGAATATTAAGGAAGAGAGAGTTTGCTTCACTCCAAGAACAGAGAGTGATTAAATCTTTTTGAAGAGCTTTGCAGTCGTCAAGAGATCTAATCACTCTAAATAACTTGAGATCATCAGCATAAAGAAGGCAGGAAGAGTCAAACAGAGAAGGAAGATCATTAATGAAGAGAATGAATAGTAAAGGTCGAAGAATGGAACCTTGATGGACACCAGATCGGGGATAGAATGGAGCGGAATAGCTACCACAAAAGGAAACACAAGATATCCATAATAGAAGGGAACCAGAAACCTCAAACAACTCAAGCTTACGACATAGTATCGAATGGTCAACAGCGCCAAAAGCTTTGGAAAAATCCGTGTATATGGCATCAACCTGAAGATGATTATCAAGAGCGACAGCAATAGAATTAGACATGACAAGTAGATTGGAGGTCGTGGAGCGGTTTGGAAGGAAGCCATGTTGCTGCGGAACTATAAAATGACCCAAGGTAGTGTAGAGACATGAATGGACAATACGCTCAAGGATTTTAGGAAAAGCAGAGAGACGGGATATGGGACGATAGTTTGTAACGGACGAAGGATCACCAGATTTGAGAACAGGTAAAATATAAGCTATGCTCCAACATTGAGGGAAAGTACCAGCAGATAAGCTCAGATTAAATATGAACGAAAGAGAAAAACACAGAGAAGATGATAATGATTTAATGAAAAAATTTGGGATGCCATCAGGACCAGCACCAACATTGGAGTCTAAGGAGTCAATAACAGTGCTTATTAAGAGATGATCAACTGTAATTAAAGAGATCACTTCATTGGAAGAGGCTGCATTGGGAATGAAGGAGGCATGGACACTAGAAAAAAACTTGACGAGAAGTCAGAAGCAAACAGATCATTGATGCTAACAGCAGAGGAGGCAACGGAATCATTCCAGTGGACCGTATTAGGATATTACTTGGATATTGCGTCCCAAATTTAAAAATAATTTTCAAAGGGTTTAAATTGGATTTTTAAGTACAATTTTCAATGAAACGGATTTTTTTCTGCTGAATACAATAATAATTATGGACAATTTATTAATATTGAATCTATAGACATCAAATATGTATGCCTCATATCTAAAAAGGCACCAGGTTTAGTTAGCATTAAATCCTATTGAGGTTTTTTTATTCATATTTTGTTTGGTTCCTTTCTACTATCGAGGATTGGATACATATTTACAAGAATTAATTATTTTTATTCTCAAAGGCAAAATTTTTACATTTCCTTTGATACTAACTAGTGAAAATGAAATCCAAAGAACCTACGAAATTGATTTAATAATGTTTGCCCTCATTTTACATTCCCAACATAGCAAATGCGAATGGTACGAATTTTTACATAATAACTGAAAATTTAGTCTTTTTTTCGTATTAAATGGTTTAATAATCTACTATTTGATCTTATCATTGGAATAATTTCATTAATTTTTGTGTAAATATACTAAAGCCTTTATTTATCATTGATGCGATTTTTTGGACTACTATCGATTCTTATATAATAATATATAATGTTCGGAAACTGCCTTGTACAACATCAACATAAACTTTCCACACAGACAGGCTATCTTTATGTTTAGCATATCCAAACAGAAACAACCCACAAAGTTTTCATGATTTTGTAACTTGCCCAAATCCAACTCTGCTCAAATTTTCAACTTTCCGTATGTAAAACAAAAAAATTTCCCAGCTCTTGGAAATTGAATTTCTACTCGGCATCAGCTTTCATGCAAGAGATTTGCTTGGTTGGAGATGAATAACAACAAGTTGTTTACTCTTTTTAAGTAATTTAAACTAAAAATTTACATTAGATTAATTTTGAAGAGCAGTCAATCTAAACAACGCTGAGATTGGTGCATGCCTAAATCACGAACTTAATAAAATTAATATTAAAGTTATTATTTTAATGTTAATGATGAGTATTTATAATTATTTGTATTTGAAACAAGGATTCGAGCAAATCATAAACCAATTTGTTGAAAATTTCAAACGGTTCCAAATTTAAATCAGCAAAACGTTGACGATTCTCATGCCATGAACTTAAAATAATAATTTTCCAGCTTTCAGAACATCAGCAATTGTACATTAAAATTATTAAACTTTAAAAAAAAATTATTCAATTTATTTTAAAAATTGGATAGAACTTTATGCACCAAAATAATTGGCGCAGTTAAGGGGTTCCATAGGACTCGAAGGAAACAAACTACATTTTAAAAAAATTGGATTTTGAAAACCAAAAATTTGTTTTATTTAAAATTTACAGATATAAAAGTTTAGCATTTCAAAAAGTTGTAAAAAAAATTTCAGCTAAAACATTGGAAATTGTCAATTTTCCTGCAGGTTTCCTCGTTCAACCCTTTTTTTTGCGGTAGGCAGAATATTTCGGTGCAGGTTCATCTCAAATCAAAAGTTCGAAAAAATTCTTGAAGTTTATGCCCTTGGCTCGTGCTTGAACGAAGTAATTGAAACAAAAATGAATTTGAAAATTTTGACATAGATTTGAATGAATTTTCGTCTCATATTTTTTAGTGTTTTTCCGATTCCAATCGTTTTTAAAATATTTTTTTGTATAAATCAAGAACGAGTCGACCAAATGAAAATCCCTTCGTTTAAGCACGAGTCAATATTATAAAGAGGAACTGTGCAAAGTTTCAGCAAAATCGATCGATTCGTTCTCGAGAAATCGTGCCTACCGTACTGAAAAACAAAGTTTCGAAAAAAGGCGTTTAAAGTTTTTTTTTACCGCGATTTAATGAATTGAAATTATATTTTAATGACTTACAGCGAATAGTCGATTTCAGGTTCATACAGTAATTCGTTCACCTCATTCATTCACAATATCAAAAGGATGTTCAGAGCATCGCTTCAGAGCATCCTTTTGATGTTGTGATGTTTGATGAAAAAGAAAGGAGCTGATTTTACGCGGTAGAACCGCGCTGCATGCGTAGAATACGCTAGGTAAGGCAGAGCGCATGTACCGACCGCGCGGTATTCAAATCTCTATAACGCCGATAATATTGCTCGAACTTACTTCAAATTTGGTGTGGATACTCTTGAATTACTATACTTTAAATGGGAAGTGTGGTTTTGGGATGACAGATGGCGTCCTCTTCAGGTATTGTCATTTACCATCCGTCACCAGACAGCACAACCACGGTTAGGCTTGTTGATGGGTTAAGATCGTTATATTTCAACTATTTTCATATTTGTATCTGGGAAGTATAACGACTGTCAATTGGTTCGTATATATACCTACGTCGCTATTCTATATTCAGTTTTTTATCATGGGCTAGAACCTCTTAGTCTAGTCAACAACTTCGTCTTCTAGTATGCTTTTGGTTTAGCTACTTGCTAGCACTCTTATTGCACATTCATGGAGGTTCTTGTTTCCAGGCTTTTGGCCGGTACCATTATTAAATGGGAAGTGTGGTTTCGAGAAAGAACCTCCATTAATGTGCAATAAGAGTGTTAGCAAGTAGCTTAACCAAAAGCACACTAGAAGACGAAGTTGTTGACTAGGCTAGGAGGTTCTACCCATGATAAAAAACTGAATATACTATACTTTCATATGAAATAAAAATAATTTGACGATTTTTTGAAAATACAAGACCAATGTAACCCCTTAAGTAATATCTGCTATATGTTACTGCTCTATCGGCCAAAATGTTTGCAAAAAGGTTACTTCTTTGAAAAAGAAACTATTCAAATCCTTTTTTAACGAAATTTTCTAAGCTACAAAATTGATGCTGAACCTTTTTTCTGTGAAAGTTATCTTTAACAAAATTTTCACGAAAATTAGTTTTTCGCAACATTTGAGACATCATTGTAAATTTTAGGCAAAACTCGAATCAATGAAAAGTTTTCATATTAAATTACAGTCAAATAATGAAATCCGAATTTTCAGATAGTTGGTAGAAATTGAATGTTTTTAATAACTATTCTAGCAAACTGTGACGTGTCAGGAAAAAATTAAATACCGTTATATTTTATCAGAACATATAATGGGGCGTGAAAGATTTACTTTGAATTGAATAGAAGATGTTAAAATTTGTAAATCAATGATTCATATCTAAATCTCTAAGAAAGAAGTCGAAAAAATTGAGAAATAAATTCTCCAAACAATATTTGCTAGTTTGGACTGAAACTAGAAGATCAGTTAACCTTGTTGACTTTCAACGGGTTTACAATAAAATTCGATTTTGGTGATTTTTTTATTTTTACAAAAATAAAAGTATTTTCAAGGTAATTCGTTTGCATCCCTTGATTTTCTTTCGAACATCCTAAAATTTTCTGAATCAGCTGGATAAGCTGAGGTTTTTTCATTAATGATACATATAAGTCTGCGAATAGACACCAACATATGGTATTTAGTGCAATTTTTCGAGCTAAATACGTCCAAGTATTATTTTACATATTCAAGATATCTATTTCGGTATGCTTCCCAAAAATGAGTTTATATTGCAATAAATTTGTCCATTCCAGAGAATTATATCGTTTAAGTGGTTTTACTATTTCACTATCAAAAACACTGTCTGTTTTCCAGACTTTTCAAGACTCTCAAGAACTTAGATTCGTCTAATATTCGGTCAATTTTGTCTGCCAACATTTATCAATAGCACGACTTCAAAGAAAATTCAAACGATCCTATTTCTAAGCACATTATTCGGGCGATATTTGTAGTTTTACCATGTAACAATATTTTTATTGAGCAGACGTTCATATTTTTATTTTGGATTTAAGAATTAATTTTATTTTGCGTGGGTCTTTTAGGAAAACATTACTTCCTAGTAATTGTAGAAATTTTCAAGTTTGAATAACAAACCATAAACAGATGTATGTATATCTTTGCAAAAAAATTGTTGAGTCTTTTACTATTTTTTAGTCAAACGTAAGACAATGTAGATAATAATTCGATAAATATCTTCGCGATTTTATTCAAATAGTCTTGCTTCTTTCAGTTTGTGACGTTCTTTAAACGATATTTATACCTTGAGAGGTAGTTTTCTATATTTCAGCTATCATTTATGCGTCAAAGTTAAATGTTTATAATGACTTTACTAGTAAAATATGAAGTGATTGAAAAAATTTAAATACCGTTTTATCTTATGTTTAAGGATTTATTTGAACTACATAGAATACAAAATAGTGTCAAACATGAAACGAAATTATAGTTTTATTTCAAAATAATTTTATTCAATTCATCTTTCACCAAGATTACGAAATAAGCTTTTTCGCATTAATACAGATTCTCAAATAGATAAGAATTGAATTGCTGTCTCCAAAATACCGTCATCTTTTTTGATGTATGTGTATTGATAACTTTTCCTTCATCCTCAGTGTCTATTTAGTAGTGTACGAAAGCAGTTATTGATAAAGCAGTAAGTTATAAAATCCGATTTTTCAAAAATTATCTAAAATTAAACGCAAAAAAAGCTTTGAACGCGTTTTTCGCGAAATGACCTTTTTTCAAACTGAGCAGAGATTATCTCCAAAACTACTGATCTCAAGGAACTTTTGCACAATTATTTGTTAAACGATCTTACAGGGCAATTCACCTAAATTGAGCCAAAAAAAAAAAACAAAAAAAAAATGGATTTTAGTGAACGAAAATTCGGGCGAAAAACGAGTCAATTTGTGAACATTTTGTTCAGGCAGCCGCCATTTTTTTGTTTTTGCCGATTTTCCACTTTCGGAGGTGAATTGCCCTATGCGAGCATTAAATCTTCAAAACTTCTTTTGATTTTTTTTGTTTCAGATGTCCCAATCATGAGATAATCCCTGCACATGAAGTCAGTCTTTTTTTGGACTCGACTTTGACGCTATATGTGAGCAAGATACAAAAAAAAATTTTTTTTTAGACACTTGACGATGTGAGTAATGTATGCAAAAAGATTTGTATTGATATCTAATAAAAAAGCTCTGAAAAAAATCTTGAAAATTATCGATTTTTGGCCTTGAGAAGTGTAATAGTACCTTGAAGAGAGGCACCAAACTACACTAAACTTCTACTGAAGCAAGATTTTACCCATATGGAGTTTAAAAAATATTGGTTGCTTCATGCGATTTTGTTTAAAAAAAAATGTGGTAGTCGTGTGGCCCTTGAGGCCCACACGACTAAGTTCCTAGTGGGGTGAATAAAAAGCTATAACTTGTTTTTATTATTAATTACAATTATTAATAATTACTATTAATAAACATTATTATTCTAAATTAATATAATTACTTTTTATTATTTTTATCAATTTTTTATCTAACCATAAAAGCGTTGGTAGAGGAAGACGTCTCCACCACCTGTTCATCCTCTACCAAAGCCTCGTCAACCTCGTCCTCTTTGTCCTCATCATCCTTCTTGTCCTCCACTTCGTCCTCAACCTTGTTCTCCATCTCGGCTTCGGAATCCACAACTACTATTGAGGGTATTTAATTATTATTTACAATAATCATTCGTTATTAAGAATGTTTGACCGTTACTGAATAATTATAATTGACTTTATATATACAATATCCAATTATAACTAATATTATTTGATTGTTATTAACAATATTAAACTATTTATAACAATATCCAATTATTAACTGCATTAGCGTCTCTACTCCCATTCACCCAAACCTGATAATATAAGTTTGGAATTTTATAAATTAATCTTTATTTTTTTTTTTTGAAAAAACAGTTTTTACAAATTTGATCACAACTTTGGTAAAACGCACAATAATAACAACATTGCTATGAAGGTATTTGTTATCTGAACAAGTTTATAGTGCGTATCAACAGTTTAAAAATAAGCAATTTTTAGTCGTTTTCCCAGTTTTTTCATCCTAAATAAAAAAATGGCTTAACCGATTTTGCTGAAAAATCATTCAGTTTTAAGTTACGTAATTACGCGTTGAATGAAACCGGTCTCATGTCAATGCGACCCTTGGTTCTTAAGATAATCGAGACGAATAATAATTCCGAACGCACATACGCACATACGCACATCCGCACATACGTACATCCGCACATACGTACATACACACTCACAGACATCTCCCTAAGAACGATGGATTTGGATTCTAGAGGCCTTAAAACGTGGAGATATTTGAAAATTTGGGATTCGCAAAATCGACCCCATTACAATAACTTCCCATAGGGAACTGGGAAGTTAATAAAAGTATTTTTCACTGAATTATTTTTCATTGGATGCTAGATGACCTTCAGCCGCGTACCGTGCAAGATAATGGTGAAAACCATTCACATGAAGATAATTTTAGAAAAGCTTCAGAAAAAACACCCAATACACTAGGATGAAAGTATACCCACTTTGGTTGAAATTGTGGTAATTTATGAAATTATCTCATGTCATTGGTTTATGCATTCATTTCTTCACGTAAACATTTCAAATATTCGCTGACCGTCAAAAAACTTACACCCCAAGGTAAGAAGTTCTGCAAATTTATTCAACACAAATTGCAGGTAAAAGATATTGGTTGAAAGTCTGCCGTCATCAAAGTAACGTAGCTTAATTTTTCGTATGGCAAAGGCGGCTGAAACAAAGAACGTACTTCTCCTGATTAATTTCGCATTCAATTATAATTGATGGTTTGTCTTTGAAAGAACTTTGCGTCAAGAGCTGTAAACGAAACTAACACATATAAGTTTACATAACTTTTGTTGGCGATGCTTTCGCATTTAAGTCCAACACATAATTCATTATGAGGTTTTATCCTACTGCCATTCATGATTTATATACTTGACCTTTTTGCGCTATATGTAGTATAATTTTAGATTCGAAAACTGCGAATAAATCCTTCTTAGAAAATACTGCGGTAGATTTATGTTAAAAACCATGTTCCAAATTTAGCTTTTAAGCTGATAAAATATCTGCCCAAAATTTTTGATGTCTTTAAATTAAAAATTCTTCAGGATATCATAAAATAGATTTTAGGCTGAAGGTAGAGAGCTAAGATATTTAACAAGCCATTGATAAATGGAAGGACGAAGCGTTAGAAGTTTTAAATTTTCAAGTAAAAAACAAAACTTAGATATGTTCGCTAGTAAGTGCAAGTCTACACTGGTTTTATTGATGTTTTACAATAAAAAGCTAGCAAATCTTACTTGAAACTCTATTTGGAAGGAGTCAACTCAATTATCAAAGTTAACTAGAACCCTCATTCAAATTTATCAAATTACAGTCTGGCGTACGAAATGAATTCCACGTTGCAAAAGCAACAAGAGTCTCCCGCAGACATTTTAAATATACTACCAAAAAAACTTCGTTTGAACTTGCTGAAAGTCAGCAAACATTATCATTGCTCGTGACAGGTAACAATAAAGTCATTAATGTAGATCAAAGAGTAAATATTGTATTTACTTTATTTTGCTGGTGTTGTTTGCACTGCATGTAATCAATAGAAAAGTTAAAAAGCGGTCACAACGACCGAAACCAGATAAAAAGAGAAACAGCTCGAAAAAATCTATCTTTTGACCCCGGACCCATTATTGTTCTGACGACCTTTGTTATTTCCACTTGATCTGTTGACGAGGACCAACGAACACTAAAGGCTAAAGGATTTCTCGCTTTGTTTATCGCCCGGCAACGAGTCCATCCAATCTTTTTGTTATTGCATGAAGTCCTTTGATGGCTTTTTAGATTTCGTTTTGTTCTGCTTCTCTTTAGATTGTTGTTCCCGGAAGGTTTGTATCATTTATAGTTGATGCTTCCACTTGTGAAACAGGATGGCTGCTAAGACCATGGAAGCTTGTGATAATTTGTGATGTTACAGCTGCTTGCTGGATATGTTTGTGAATACTGGGAATACTATGACTTTTTATTTGAGTGATAATTGTATTGAGAGTCTTACCTAATCTGGAGATACTTGAACAAAGATTGACTGATTTTTTTAAAAGAAAGATTATGGCCTCATTCAAACATCTTAACTTTTCGTGTCGCACACCAGCGGCTTTATTTGAAGCCATATTTCAGCTCTGAACGCAACTAAGCAATGCCAAAAAGTTTGATAGCCCCTCGCTGAGAGACAATGGTCAAACAATACCTAAGAAAAAAAATTATCAGCTAATAAAACCGAAGAACTCTATGACGTTATTAATCTATTAGACCATGATTTTTTCGAAAAATTTGTTCAATTTTTTAAAATCATTCGCCCGAGTCATGCAAAAGCAACCATATGTATATCTAAAAGCTCTTCGCGCTACTCCAAATTGTGACATCTTTCACAAACTGTGGTATTTTTATGACTGGATAATAACACCCAAAAAATTAATAATTGCATTTTATAGAAAAGCAACCATCAGTAACATAAATAATTGCATTTTAGCTATATAAACTGGAAAAATCTGGCAAGTCTTTTAAAAAACCGATTCGACCAATTTTTTTAAATTTAACGTCATTTAAAGCCGAAAAAAGACATTTTGTTATAATTTTTTTTGAGGAGGTATTTTATTTTACAAAAACAAAAAGTATTGATACATTTAGTGGCAACATCAAAGTTTATAATGGCACTAGTGATTTGTAAAAAGGTTGATTTGGTGTGCTCATGAAGGTCTTCCAAAGAAATGTGTTCGGTGGTGGCCATGATTTCTCCACTATAGTTCATCTGAAATCAAAAAACCAAAGAGGTTGTTTTAGCGGACAGAAGATCAGAAGGAGTGCGGCTATTGAAATCACCGGGGCTCTACGGACTACCCCGACAAAGGCACTTTTTATGCTATAAAACTGGCTTCCGACAGAGCTACTTACGAGACAGCAGGCCAAGTGCAAAGCTGTTCGATTAAAAGCCCTGCGACTCTGGCGTGAGGAGAACTTTGGTCACTCCACAATACTACGGAGGGATGTACCAACGTCGAGGAAAGTGGACCTTGCATCTCCAATTCCCTGTTTTCACCATGGTTTCAGGTCAGTCATCCCGAGTAAGGAAGACTGAACCACAGAAAGAGTTGGGATACAGGAATCGGTCGACATCTACACCGATGGATCAAAAATGGAGGAAAGAGTTGGCTGTGGCGTGTTTTCAGAACAGCTAGGCCTGAAACTATCCTTCCGACTACCAGACCACTGCAGCGTCTTTCAGGCAGAGGTCATTGCGATTTATAAGGCAGTTGACTGGCTGAGAAGTCAAAAAATTTCCATAAAAAATTTAAACATCTTTTCTGACAGTCAAGCTGCTATCCAATCATTATCCAGCGTGCATACTTCATCTAAAATAGCTATGGAATGCCGCTCACAACTGAACGTGATCTCGCTTTACAGTGAAGTGATTCTTTGTTGGGTACCGGGGCATAGTGATATACCTGGAAACTGCGAAACAGATGCCCTAGCGAGAGCTGGCACCGAGCTTCAGAAATATACACTTAACCCCAAAGTCGGCCATCCTCTAGCCTCCATAAAGCTAGTATTTAAGCGGCACTACGTGGAGGCTGCGAATAGGGCCTGGCTGATCGAAGAAAGCTGTAGCACAACCAGGCAAACTTAGCACGCACTGTGCTCCAAACGCACCAAGCGGCTCCTCAATATAAGCCGCGAATCCCTCAGTTCCGTAGTTTCCGTACTGACGAGACACTGTCTGATCGACAGACACGCAGAAAGATTGGGTGTCCCTGTCTCCGAATTTTCAGATCGGAGGAAGAGGAAGAAACTATTAAACACTTTCTGTGCGAATGTCCGGCGCTGTCCAGCAAGCGCATGCAAACCTTGGGCACGCCCTTCCTAGACAACCTCACGGAAGTAGCTGAACTGGACATTGGCTGCATAGCCGGTTTCATTCGAGAATCTGGATGGTTCTCGTCATCCCGCAGGTTCTAGTGCCGCCCTTAAATTCTGTGGTATCACAATGGGCCTCTCATGGCCTACGTCAGCTACCTTTGGATAAAAAGGGGCTGCCACTACAACCAACCAACCAACCAGCGGACAGATAAAACTAAGTATTGATCGAAGGAATAATCGAAATTTTCATTTTTGACAAAATGGCGGCATTGTAAAGAAAAAAATTGAATTTTCGACCAAAATTGCCACTTAAAATTGTTTAATAAAATAGAAATAATTATCCGAAATCTTATTCCTTCGATTAATACCTGCGGTATATATCTGAAAAGGTTGCGTTAAAATGTCAAAACGATCGGTTGAGCGGTTTTTTAGAAATCTTGGCCACCGAGTTGCAAAATATAGTTTTGAGAAAAACGCGTTTCGGAAGAAGTTTACACATTGATAGTTTTTTTTGCATGATGTCATTTATTCCAGGGTCATAAGATGGACCCTCTGCATCATCAGCAGCTTCTAATACTTCGAGTTGATGCTGTCAATTATACCTAGGAATACAAAGAAAGAAAAGAGCAGGTACAATACAGACTCCGCTCTGTTCGCCGCTCACTTTCTAACAGTCCGAGACGCGTTACTTCGTATATCGAATAAGCGAATATGCGACAAATACTTGTCGAATCAATTTGAAATTTTCAGAGAATATTATCAGTTAAATAAACATTCCGAAAATGCAACAAAAAAATAGATTTTTTGAAAATTACAACTGGGTATACCCCCTTAAAACATAGCAAAGTTAAAAAAGTCTGTGAACGATTGTTTATTTATCGAAACAGAGAAATTGTTACGGTTACGGATGTTGTGGACAAACAAAATGATCCCAATTTCCAGTATTCAAATCCAAAATGCTTATTTGAGGCTTAACATAAATCGTTAAATTCATCATCGCAAAACTAAAACCAAACAAGCCACGAGGTGCGACCCTTGAGGTCCACACGATCAACTTCCCAGTAATATCTACATAAACATCAACAACATTACAACAATGAGAGGTAAAAGTAACAGGAATGAGTTAATATGAATCATATCGTCTACGGGAGGGTCCATTGATTATGTAAGGTTTTGGTCGATGAGGACAGATTGAATATTCACGCGGATCAATCGGTGGGGGCCTTTTTGGTGTTGAAAAGTTTTGTTGGTTTTCAAAATTTAAGCAATTTTTTTTAATTAAAAGACAATAAAAACTATTGAAAATCTGCTCAAATTATGCAAATATCTTAAAACTTTGATTGAATTTACAACAATTTTTTTAGAATTAAAGATATAAAGTAATAGCACTCGTATGAACCCTCTTTACATGGTAACTTTGAATGATTTTTTTATTTTTAATTTAGTTTTTTCATAATCATGGAATGAAATTTTGCCGGTTTCTCTTCAAAAACTGATGAGAACGTATAAATTTTATAAACTGGATCACTGTGCTGTGCAAATCAAGTTAAAAAATATTTTCTATGAAAAAAACCATAATTTTTCGCATTTTCTTCTATTAAATTAAAAAAAAAACGGCTAAAACGAATTTTTATAATGTTGAAAACTTCACAAAGATGTTAATACACGTCAACTGACACCTGAATTATGCAAATATTATATCTGGTTCGTGAGATATAGTAAATGATAAAAATGACCTTGAAAATCCTGATGACTTTTAATGATTTTTTATTTTTCATTTAATTTTTTACGTTATCATGAGAAAAAGTTTTGATGACATTTTTGCGAGCTTGGTTTGGAATACATTAATTTTATAAACATTGTTACTAAGATTCGACAATAAGGTTAAAAATTTATTGTTTTTGAAAAAAAACCTAATGTTTTTGCATTTTTTTTAAAAAATTTGAAAACCGCTCCAAAATTTTTATAAAAATTTGATCGAATCACACAAACTTTAAAACACGTCGATTGACACCTTGTTCAAAAAAATCTTATGTTTGGTTCGCGAGATATAGCGCATGACAGAAATGACCTTCAAACGGGCAAAACAGCAAACCCTCCCGACCGAAGTTTTCCAAAAACTAATCAGCTCTTAAAATTGCAAAGACGCTTCGATGGACACCTTAACGAAGTCGATCGGACTTTGTTTACGTGAGTTATGCTCGTAGAAAAAACTGTCCACGAACGTACAGACGTACGTACGTACGTACGTACACACACACATACATCTTCCTTTCTAAAAACACTTTATATATACTCTATAAACCTCAAAACGTAAAGAAAAGTTGAAAATTTCAATTTCGATTTTCGAGGCGATTACAAGAACTTCCCATATACTGGGAAGTTAATAAAACCGAATCAAATGAACCAGAAATTTTTTTTGAAATAAATTTTAATCCTGAAGTATATGAAAGGATATCCTGAAGTTTTAAATGGAATCTGGTAGAAATTCTTGTTATTTCTTGGAGGCTTCAAAAAACCAGCAATTTTATTAAAAACAAGCCGTGAGGTGCGACCCATGAGGTCCACACGGTCAACTTCCCAGTAATATCTACATAGATATTAAAAATATTAAACACAATAAAAGTTATGGAAATAATACTACTTCAAATAATAAAAATGTACTTCTCATAAAAATTATTGGAATGATTTAATATTAATCGTAACATCTACGCAAGCGTCATTTGATTACGTAAGGATTTTGGTGCATTGGTTTGATTGATTATTCACGCGGATCAATCGGAGGTGGGACAGGTTACAAAGCAGTTTTTTTCATTAAAGTTAAACATGGTGCTGTGAAGACTATTGAAAATCTGCTCAAATTTTGCAAATATTAATAAACTTTGATTGACTTTACAACAATGTCGTTAGAATGAGAGATTTAAGGTATAATGATTCGAATGAACCGTTTTTACATGGTGACTTTGAATGATTTTTTATTTTTAATTTAATTTGTTTTTAAACCATGAGAAAAGTTTTTGCTGGTTTCTCTACAAAAATTGATAAAATTTTATAAGTTCTATAAACATTTAATATTACGATGTGCAAATCAGGTTAAAAATGGAATTTTTTATGAAAAAAAACACTACTTTTCTAAAAAAAAATTAATAAATCGTAAAAAACGCTTTAACATTTTTTTTTAAAATATAAAAACATCATAAAGATGTTGATACGCGTCGATTGACACCTTAATGATGGAAAGATTATATTTGGTTCTCGAGATATAATCAATGACGTAAATGACCTTGAACGTTTAATGATTTTTTTTTTTATTTTTTTTTGTAAACATGAAAAAAAATTTTGCTGATTTTTTCACAAGAACTATTTAGAGTATATAAATAATATAAACATTGATTACTTAGGTATGAAAATCAGGCTAAAACTTTTGTGTTTTTGAAAAAAAAACTAATTTTTGGCACTTTTTTTAAAAAAATTAAAAAACGGATCCAACGATTTTTTTAAAAATTTGATAGATTCACAAAAATGTTAATACCCGTCGATTGACACCTTATTAATGAAAATCGCATGTTTGGTTCGTGAGATATAGCACATAACATGGTTGACCTTCAAGGGGTGAAAACAGCAAATCCCCCCGACCGAAGTGTCCCAAAAACTAATCAACTCTTAAGACTGCAAGGACGCTTTGATTGACACTTTAACGAAGTCGATACGACTTTGTTTACGTGAGTTATGCTCGTAGAAAAACTGCCTGCGAACGCACGTACGTACGTACGTACGTACGTACGTACGTACGTACGTACATACACACACACACACACACACACACACACATATACATACTTCTTTCTCAAAACACTTTATATATACTCTATAGACCTCAAAACGTAAAGAAAAGTTGAAAATTTCAATTTCGATTTTCGAGGCGATTACAAGAACTTCCCATATACTGGGAAGTTAAAAATTGTGTCGAAAATAGTTTACCAAGTCAATTGGTTGCATTTTTAATCAAGTGCGCCTTGGATAATTTAATCTTGTTCAAAAAGTTTGTTTTAATAATAAACCTTTCACTAGTTATCACATGCATAATTCAATCTATATTTTGTAGAGCATCATATAGAGTCTATGGCATTTTATCTGCATATAATATGCTTGTCAATCAGACTCCAATAATTGCAATTTATAATTTGAAGATTGTTTTAAGGACTTATGGGTAAAATATTTTAAGTTGAGCTACCCGAGTTGGAATTTTCCGTTTATTTTTTTTAAATATATTTATTATAATTGATGAAACTTTCGTTCATATCCGTAACTATTACGATCGTTTATATCCGTAAATATTACGGTCGAAATGAGGATTTCAACCGCCTGAAGTGAGAACAGTTGTCTAACATGCGACGCTCTCATCCAGAAACCACCATGCACTTGACAGCCCGGAAAGTATTGAGAGTTCTTAGCTTTTAAAAAACTGTTAAGCTGACAAATAACTAAACATCTAAACAAATAGATGTATGAATATTCTTGCGCATTATAATGATTAAAGTCAAAGATAAAGTTTGATCCGGGTAAATCCCAGAAAAATACTTTATCAATGTTGCTTACTTCAAACCTGAATGAAATCAATTTAAACGTGAAGGATACTATTTTGAAAGTTACTCAAGTATTTAAAATGGTAAAGCTTTTGTCCTACCGTATCCTTGAACATAAAAGCAAATAAAAACAATTTTTACTGCTTGAAAGGCATCTATTCTTTTAAATGAAATTGTGAAAACCATTCTATCAAAACAGAATTGAAACTTTCACCATTTTCAATCCAATCAAATTTGAACTATTTTAGCAACAATACATTAACTTCCACTTTCTGCAACAATACGTTGCACTTTTCTCTTGAAACTTTTGTTCCAATACAAATTCCTAGTGAAAGGACTCCCCGTCGTTAGTGTCGTCTACGAAAAGAAATCGTATTAAATTTTAATTAGAAACGAAATAACCATTGACCGTTAAGTCTTCATTTATTTCAGTTTTCCGATTTGCAACTTTTTCAACTTTGAATTGAAAAAAGTAACTTTAAGCTTTCGATAATTTTTTCTTCGTTTCGAAAAGTTGAATTTTTTCCTGTCCCTCTTGAATCTTTGCTCAAATACAACTTCCCTTTGGTATCAAACGCAAGCAATCTAATTAGTTGGAGTATTTTGTAGTGTTAGTTTAGTTTTTGCCGTACACCAATGCTGAACTTTGTGGTTTGTATAATTATTGTGAAACTATGAAAAACTTTAATTGCAATTTCATAATTAACAACTTATTTACTCTAAATAATGATTTTCTGCTTACGACGTCAATATTTCGAAAAATCGTACGTTGGTGATTGAGTTTGGTGTTTCTTGTTTGCAGATGGTTAGCAAAATAATTGCTGGGATGATTACTTTGGTCAGGATATATGGGATTTTTGACGTGGAAAATTTTGCGTTGCAAAATTTTGTTTGTATTATCATTAACTTTTTCTTCCACAAAGCATTGTCAGCTGAAAATGTGAATGGAAAAAACTCGATGTTTCATTTATGTTAAGATTGTTCAAGCGTGTATACGTGCGTTTTTGAAATTTCTGAAGAAATACACCAAAAGAATGGAATATAAATTATTTCTGCTTGAAGGATTTTGATATGATTCCAATATCTATGTGTTGTCACACGCATGGTTTTCCTTTTATGAATTGTAAATAATTAATTTATTTGAAAGCAATTCAATTTCAGAAGTTTACATTTGAATAACGTTACACCTATATTCTTGATCATTTTAAGATGAGAAATTATAATAAATATTACGCTAAATTTATCCTACAAACAAACAAATCTACTTGCCCCAGGTTGTATTTTGCTCGATAAATGTTCTCTAGTTTCCCTACTTAATATCCAAAATATTATGTTTCTAGTGCGTTTCTTCGTTTAGGAAAATAGGGATTTTTTGTATTATTTCTGCGATTATTGGTACCATATGAACATAATAATTTGGCAATTTTTCCTTTACAGTTTCGCAGATTTTTACATGATAATTCGACCAAAAATATGATTAATACGAGGGTGGGGTGAAAATTTTCCGGCCTGACCAAGAAAAACGATGTTTTTAAATTTTTTTTTGCTTTTTTTCAACATAATTTCCGTCAACACTGATACATTTCTCATAACGGTGTTCTAATTTAGTTACACCAGCTTTAAAGGTGGATTCGTCAAGCTCCTCAAAATACTGATTTACAGCTTCGGTAACTTCTTCGTTGCTCTTAAATCTTTTATCGCCAAGCCATTTTTTGAGGTTAGCAAACAGGTAATAGTCGCTGGGGGCTAAGTCTGGAGAGTAAGGAGGATGCGGCATCAATTCAAACTTCAATTCATGAATTTCGGACATGGAACCAATCGACGAATGTGATGAAACAAAAAATTTTTCTTCGCCAAATGAGGTCGTTTAATTTTCACTTCGTGCTTCTAACGTTGCAATATCTTTGCGTAGTATTGACCAGTGAAAGTCTTACCCTTTTCAAGGTAATCAATATATATAATTCCTCTCGCATCCCAAAAAAAACAGTAGCCATAACCTTGTTTGCCGATAAAATTGTTTTTGCCTTCTTTGGAGTTGGTTCCCCTTTTCCAACCCGCTGTTTTGATTGTTCTTCATTTTCAGGAGTGTAGTGGTGGACCCAAGTCTCATCAACAGTTATGAATCGACGCAAAAATTCGTTTGGATTACGCCTATACAGCGCCAAATTGTCGGTAGAAAAGTTTTTTGGAATCAGTTTTTAGTCGAGCGTTAGCAAACGCGGCACCCACCTTTCACACAGCTTTTCCATGCTCAAATGGTTGTGCAAAATAATTCGCACACATTCAGCTGACATCCTACAGGTCTCAGCTATCTCATGTCTTTTAAAATTGCGATCTTCCAACACTTTTTGATGGATTTTCTCAATCATTTCTAAAGATGTGACCTCAACGGGCCGTCCTGAGCGAGGCTCGTCAGAGATGCTCACACGACCCATTTTAAATTCAGAAACCCACTGCTTAATAGTTGAATAAGATGGAGAGGAGTCTCTTAGTGTTGAATCCATCTCTTCTTTTATTTAATTTGGTGTTAAACCTTTCAAATAGAAGTATTTCATGACAGCACGTTATTCCACTTTTTCCATTTTCACGAAAACAATGGAAGCGTCAATTGTGCTGTCGAACGCAAACTAACGAAGCGATTGGGCTGAAACTGTACATAGAAGCTTGGTAGGAATGGTACTGTAGAACGCCGCCCCAAAAGTAGACCTAGTGGCGCTATCTCTTGGTCAGGCCGGACACTTTTCACCCCACCCTCGTATCTTTCTGGAGCCATACTTTGCAAATATGTATTTTTAAGTGTTGTGTTTGAATTTGACTTTCAGTCATTTTTGTCAAATCCTAATGTTGCCTATATCTTTGCTATCCTGGAGTTAAAAACACTGTATTAAAACTATTTCAACTCGTTGGTCAATTCATACCAGCCTTAAATCCACCCAAAACCTTGCGTCTTAGTCTTAGGTGAAAAATTGAATTTACATCGTCAAATTTCCTATTTTTTATTTAATCAACAGCTGAAATTTTCAGATACATATTTAAAAACAGTCTTTGAAATGAGCTCTGTATTGTAGAAACTGTGCGAAAATAAGATGAAGTTTTATCCTGAACAATTGCGAAGCTATGACCTGAACCAAATTGAATTATTTTTATGAAAGGAATTTATTTTTTCGAAAAATCGTCTGATTAAGTTCTTCAAAATCACGTTCTTTACAAAAAAACAGATGATGATTCTAACAATAACTTGATGAAGAAGAAAAATCTGGACGTGTTAAGTGAATACGATCGAAACTTTGTAAATTTTATTGAAAATATTGTTTTTGTGAACAAGACAAAAACAATTTCGTTACATTAGTTTCATAAATATGCAGTCCTGACGAAAAGCATTGTAGGCATGTAGGTTGCGATGTGAGGTGTGGTAACTGCTGGCAGGCCAGCTAAATTTGGTTCGTTATAAAGTGGGTTGTTGCAATAGCCTTGACCTCAAGTCTGATAATTTGAAATTTGACCACCTTAATGCCTGATTTCCAAAATTACAGCAATCAGGATATCAAATAATATCTAATTTCGAGGCTAAACCTTTTATTTTACTTTTAAACACATATTTAACATATACCGAGACAAAGATAAGGTTGAATATTCTTTTGAAGTCTCTCTCTGAGTGAGTGCGTGCAGGAACACTTGATACAGTTTCCAATAGGTCCAGCAATATAAAAGTAAATCGGAGCCCGCAAATACTTTGCAAGGCTATTTTTGGTTGCTGCGAATAAGAAAGTGACAACTTGTATAGTTTTTTGTTGAGTGACTTTCTAATATCATTTCGGGCTCAACACAAACGGGCAAATAGAAAATATGCTTTTAATTTCTCCAATGTCAAGTTTCAGGAAATTCACGACTTTCGAGCTTCAATCTACCCGTCTGAAATATCCAAAAACTCCATTTTTATCTCAATAGGACACCATCACGAAGCGGCAAGATGTTGTGATACTTTTTTTCTTTTCTGACTTTCGCAAAAAGAACGCGCACTTAAATAGTTGAGATTCATTTCTCGACAGCGAACTCTACCATTCAACGTTCAAATTTAATGTTAATCAAATCAGGACTCTTCCAAACTAAAAAAAAACACCTTACGTATCTGGCTGGTTGCTATATTTAGCCTGTCCTGGCATCTCCTTTAGGAATTTCGAGGCAAGGCTATCGGGTCATTTAATTTTCGGGATGCCTCTCATTTGTTCCATAAAGTTTGTTAAGGGGTTATACCTATGTGAATTTATTTATTTTTTCAATTTTTTTTTTATTGGCTAAAAGTATAATAACACATCCCTAGAATTGAATTCAAAAAGGTCCAAATACTAATATACTTCAGAAAATTTTTGAGAATCAATCAACTCCGGAAAAGTTGTCCTTTATATTGATATATTATTTATAAAAGCTTTTTTTCAAAATCCTTGAAAAAAAATCCTGAAAAAAGGCTTGTTTTTTAGCCTTCACATAGGTATAACCCCTTAAGCACATATGGATGAACACCGATAGTTGTGAACGTGGCCTTAGAATGTCAAGACTATGTCATGGGGTCATCCTTTTCTATATTATTGAAAATAATAGGATTTGACAAAAAAACACAAATGTGCCCTCTTCGAATATATGTAATTTTGCTTTTAAAATCAATTTGGTGATATAAATAAGCCAAAAATTGTTACAAAACCTTTTTTAAATGAGAACATATCGTCTGCACTTATTAAAAAACACTTATTATATTTTGATTTCAATTCATATCTCTTGACTAATATTTTTTTCTAATTATTTTTCAGATTTTCGAAACAGCACACAACAGTAATATTGGTCATAATTGGACCACCAAGTGATCATTTTCAACGGAAATATCTTACATGGCGAGCAGAAATGTAATATAAATAGAACAATGCATATAATCCGTAAATGCAAACTATCAAAATTAATTGCAATAAATCCTGTGAAATACAAATTATTCGCATAAAAATAGGAAGCTGCAGTGTTGGCATTTATGAATTGATTGTTTCATTAAAAACATCGTTTTGTAATAGCACAAAATGCTATCTAAAATGTAAAATCGGTAATTTAAATACTTTTTAGCCTTTTTTAAACAAAAACCTGAATATTCAAAGAAAATCGCTCGAAGTGGACGTTGTTCGAGCTCCACAACAGTCGATAAAATGTAAATGGATTTTTTTTTAAATTCTTATGGTTGTGTCATTCGAATGAAGCTCAATTCTCAGATAAATTTTAAATATAAAAATCAGCTCAACAATACAAAGATACACAAACAAATCAAAATTTAAGTCAACCTTAAACTTTACCACCTAACAAAATGCTACCAGCAAACTAATAATATTCAAGTAAATATTATCTACTTAATATATAAATATATTTTCTTAATAACCGGAATAAATTGTATAAATAATTTCTGAATCTCTCGAGTGGTTGTGAATTATATGTATATATACATGCTTACATGAGAAGTTATTTTAAACAAAAATACATGTAACTATAAGCTTAACAAAAAAAACCGTAAACTTAATCTCTAACACTAGATAATGAAAACAGTTTAAACTAAGTTTAATTAGAAAACTTAAACAGAAGAACTATTTCATTTGAAATATTTGAAATGGAACACTTATTGCAGCAACCGTCCTCTTTGTGCACATTTATTATGAGTAAATATTTAAATATTTTCAAAATCTTAGTTGGATTTAATGCTTACTGAACAGAACATGCAAAGGAAAATATTTTTTCGTCAAGTTAGCAACGCAGCCAATAAAGCAAACTAAATGAATCACTGAACGATCTCGATTGAAACAGATAGTCGAATCTCAATCAAAATAATTACGGGGAGTGAGTAAAGCATTGTAAATAAACTTTAGGCTAATGCTTCGATGTGTTTATTGCGCGAATCTGAATAAATATTTGTGTTGATCGTCTTCATGTGCCAAAAATCCGCCTACCGCTCAAAAGTCAAAGGAATCGCGGACGTTCATCCACCATCACCTACCCGGCAGCGCCAGCGTGGGGGTATCAGCCAGCATCCCCGAACATTTCGAGAATATCAATTGTGCTCCACCAAATGAACTCAAATTACAAATGCTTACGTCTGAGAATTTTCATTGAACGTTTCAGTGAATCAGCATAATCGGATTTTGCCGAATTTTATTTTATTTTTTACTTGAATTTTCCCGGCGCTTACGCAAACATCAACCTTAGATACTTGGTGAACATAGCCAGAGATACGTAAATCGATTTTCACATCATATTTGACGAGAGAAAATTTGGCGATTATGTAGAAACTTGAACGGTGAATCAATTTTCGCGGTGAATGGATCATAAATTTGAATTAATACGGCGCGATCGAAATACTTGGAGTGATACTGAAGGTAAGTGATTTTATTTAATTCCACATTCGAGAATTTTCTGCACATAAATTTTGATGAATTCTCCCCATAAAAGTCAAATACAGCCATACATTTGCCGATTGATGATCTGATGATTGATAGGATTATGTATTCGTATTTAAAAAATGGTCTCATTTATAATTGAAAAATACCACACCTTTTGCTTCGATCACAAATCACTCCACACTTTATTAAGGGCATAATTAAAACTCGATTTTCAAATCGGTATGTAACTAACCCGCCTTCATACTCAAGTTGTTGAATGAACCATCTGCGTCATCCAGCATTTTTGTGACAAAATCAAACGGGAGGAAAAATCTTGAATGACATCCATATTTTCTAGATTTAACATAGACATCTCCTAGATAGCAATCATGTGTGACGGCTACATGATGGATTACCGAATAAGTTTAAGATGAGGAAAAAACAACAACCGAATAATAATTAGTGAAATGTTTGCGCAAGCAAATGTAACATGTTTGTATGCTTGATGTAGTCATGTTCAGCGTAAATTTAGTACGTCAGAATTGACAAATTCATTTGAAAAGTGGAGAAATACAAGTATACATAAGCTATTTGCAATATCTGCATTATTTCTTTGAGTGGGATGATTGTATGGTAAGGTGTTAGATAACAGCGACCAGTTTGAGCAATGTGATCTAATTAGATCTATTTTGCACCTTTTTATGTAATTTTAAGTTGAGCAGAGTCTGCAAAGGTATCGCAACCTTGATTTTACTGTTTGGCTTGACATTAGGGTAAAAGATACCTCTGGATTTCCAGTCGTCTGGGAAATGCTAAATCTCTCGCTCTAATGTCTCCACTTTGTGCCAGCAAAAACTGCAGAGCTCACCTTCGGTGCCTCCGATATTTTTAAAGGTAATGTTACACACACTCTTCATTTTAATGGTATCTTAAGGGGTCTTTCTACCTAAAAAATTTTAAAATCTTTTTTTTAAACAATTTTTTATACAGATGTAAAAAAGATATCATTATGAAATTTTGTGTGTTACTTTATTATTATTTTAAGAATACAAAAAAAATCAGAAATCAGAAAATGCCAAAAAACGGTGGTTGACATGATTTTGCCTTTCTGATTGATCTGAAAAAAAAATAAACAAGCCGTGAGTTGCGACCCATGAGGTCCACACGGTCAACTTTCCAGTAATATCTAAAAAGGTATTAAAAATATTAAACACCATTATAATTATGGAAATACTACTACTTCAAATAATAAAAATGTACCTCTTATAAAAGTTATTGGAATGACTTAATATTAATCATAACATCTATGCGAGCGTCAATTGATTACGTAAGGATTTAAGTACATTGGTTTGATTGATTATTCACGCGAATCAATCGGAGGGGGGACAGGTTACAAAGCAGTTTTTTCATTAAAGTTAAAACATGGTGCTGTAAAGACTATTGAAAATCTTCTCAAATTTTGCAAATATTAATAAACTTTGATTGACTTTACAACAATGTCTTTAGAATAAGAGATTTAAGGTATTATGATTCGAATGAACCCTTTTTACATGGTGACTTTGAATGATTTTTTATTTTTAATTTTTTTTTGTAATCATGAGAAAAGTTTTTGCTGGTTTCTCTACAAATATTGATAAAATTTTATAAATTCTACAAACATTTATTATTACGATGTGCAAATCAGGTTAAAAATGAATTTTTTATGAAAAAAAACACTACTTTTCCATTTTTTTATTAAACTAAAAAAACGCTTTAACGATTTTTTTTAAATATAAAAACATCATAAAAATGATAAAACTCGTCGATTGACACCTTAATGATGGAAATGTTATATTTGGTTCTCGAGATATAATGAATGACGTAAATGATCTTGAACGTTTAATGATTTTTATTTTTTATTTAATATTTTTTTGTACTCATGAAAAAACATTTGCTGGTTTTTTCACAAGAACTATTTGGAGTATGTAAATTATATAAACATTGATTACTTAGGTTTGAAAATCAGGTTAAAAATTTTGTGTTTTTGAAATAAAACTTAATTTTTTGCACTATTTTTTTAAAAAATTAGAAAACGGCTCCAAGATTTTTTTTTAAAAATTTGATAGAATTACATAAATGGTAATATGCATCGATTGACACCTTTCTCAAAAAAATCGTATGTTTGGTTCGCGAGATATAACGCATGACAGAAATGACTTTCAAACCGACCAAACAGCAAACCCCCCCCGACCGAAGTGTCCTAAAACTAACCAGCTCTTAAGATTGCAAAGACGCTTCGATGGACACCTTAACAAAGTTGATACGACTTTGTTTACGTGAGTTATGCTCGTAGAAAAAAGTGTCCACGAACGTACAGACGTACGTACGTATGTACACACACACACATACATCTCCCTTTCTAAAAATACTTTATATATACTCTGTAGACCTCAAAACGTTAAGAAATGTTGAAAATTTCGATTTCGATTTTCGAGGCGATTACAAGAACTTCCAATATACTGGGAAGTTAAAAAAGGGTATTATTTTGTATTAAATCCTTCATCGCATGAACTAGAATAAAACATTTTGGCTGAAAAATAAAAAAAATGGTGGACGTTTTACGAAAAATTCCATTTCGAAGGTTAGAAAATTGAGTGAAATTCCGAAAATTTACAGCCAATCTGAAAGATCCTAGTTCATGCTATAGTCAGACAGTTAAACAGCAACAAATTGAAAAATCAGAGCAATCGGCTGAGTAGTTTTTTTTTAAATCGTGTCAACCAGTCAAAAAAAACATGGTTTTGAGAAAATCGCATTTAAAGTTTTTTTTTGTATTTAAAGAATATTTACACTTAGTCGGCGACGCCTGCAGCATACAAAATTCCTTCTTCTTCCTCGTAAAAGTCCTGCTGCTTTGATCTTTCTTCTCTGCGGGCTATTCTGGCCTCTTTTGATGCTTCTAAATAACGTTTATCTGCTGTCTTTATGCGTAGCACATCACAACGGTCTGCATGACTGTTAGCAGCAAGTCCGATTACCTGCATAATTTTTAATATGGTGTGAAACGCTTCATTGAAGATACAAGTGGTAGTATGTGCAGCAATTTCAACTATATTTTCGCCGGCGAATGTGTCTTTTATGACCATATTCCATACACACGAGTTCGGTGTATCTGTTATTTTGAGTTTCGCTTCTTACTTTTCTATGCAATCTTTTTTTTATGTCCAACGTGAAATGCAAAAGATTTTATCGAAGCAGCTGCTCAAAGAAAGGTGGGGCGCCAAAGAGCGTAAAACTCCGAAAATGCTGTTTCACCCTTCTTCTCTATATACCTATATAATTAATTTTAAACATTTTATTTCAATCTCAAACTATTAAAAACATATTTTAAATGTTATTTCCTTTCAAAATAAGTAAAAAAAAATGTTTTGGAAAATTCAAAATTGTTAAATAGAAAGGCCCCTAAAAGCTACAGACTCACCTCAGGAACAATTTATCATATGATTGCCAGGAGCATTTAAGTCAAGAACATATCCATAAGACTTCCTGAAAAGAAATCTTTATTTATTTATTTTCGCCAAAGCAAGGCAATCAAAAATGTTAAATTATACAACAATTACAATTACAACAAATATTTAACCCTAAAATACATGCTACACTCAACATTAATTTAAACTGTTGTAAGCATGTCACAATTTAGGGATGAATAATGAAGGGCTTTATAAATGCAGGATTTAAAATTGAACTTCGCAATGGTAGGGAAGTAGTGTTTGCTCAAAGTGTTAAAGATCTTACAGCACCTATTAACAGGTTCGTTATCTGCATAGTTACGAGGGTGAGTCAAATATAAACCGGATTTTTTTATACACATTTATAAACCGTAATAATAATCAAATAAGACTTTAATAATTTTTCTACATAGTCTCTTGCACGCTCTACACATTTTACCCAACGTTTTGGCAGCTTAAAAATTCCTTGTTCATAGAAAGTTTGAGGTCGATTTGTCAACCAGTTACGCACGCGCACCTCAACTTCTTCATTCGCTTCAAATTTTTCGCCTCCCAAAGCTTTCTTCATGAAAACAAAAAAATAGTCGCATTGGGACAAGTCTGGGCTATAAGGAGGGTGCTCCAGGGTCTCCCAATGCAGGTCAATTAATTTATCCTTTGTCAATGCAGCTGTGTAGGGTTGGGCATTGTCATGGAGGAGAATAGCCTCTCTGATGGGATTTTTCCTTCTTTTGTTTCTGTAGGCGGCTTTTGCTGACTCTAGCAGCTGACAGTAGTAGGTAGCATTTGTTGTGCGTTGGTCGTGCAGGAAATCGATCAGTAAAACTCCTTTGTTATCAAAAAATACAGTTACGAGGAATTTTCCGGCTGAGAGGCGCGTTTTGGCTTTTACTGGACAATCTTCGTCTTTCCGCCGCCATTCCTTGCTAGCCATTTTTGACTGGAAGGTGTTATGGTGCACCCAAGTCTCATTGCACGTGACAATTCGTCTCAAAAAACTATCGCCTTCATGGTGAAATCGATTTTAAAGTCGCTCAGAAATTTATACAATTACAATTATTACAATTGTTCTTGGGCGTCGATCGTGAGGTTCATTTTCTACACTTTCTCGTCCATTTTTAAATTTTCTAGCCCAATCACTTGTGTCCGTGAAAGCGTAAAAATTTAATAATAATACGTTGCTCAATAGATAAATGAACCACTTGCTCACTCATGATTGCTACTGATCAACTGGGATCAATGAGCAACCCGGCAGGCGGCTATCCCAATTCTTAACAAACCATCTTAAGCATAGTCTATGTATACACCATAGTCTATGGATAAACTAGTCGTTAAACTTAGAGTAAAAAGTGGACCATCAATTTTCAACGCCGAGTAGCTCCGAGGAACTACCAAAAGCTTCAAGATTTAAGCACGACCATATGCTCTGCTTTGCTTTACACGTGTATTTCCTATAGTTATTTCGCTGAGATCTCTCTTAAATTTCTCGTAATGCTCTCTTAAATTTAGTTTTAAAGCTCAGTGTATTTCATTTCCCCACCTAGAGTTTTCCCACTGTATATTGTATACACTGTGATCTTAAGACCCCCCACTCAACCAGACCGCTCGGTAAAGTCTGAGACTCATAAAAACAAAAGTCCGGTTTATATTTGACTCTCCCGAGTAGTAAGATGCTAGTATTCTGTAGGTCAACGTGTGTTACGTGTTCTTTTGCAGCCACATGAAGCTTTATTTTGTTCGTCAAATACTCCACATTAATGTGGCCCCTAATAACGTCGAAACTAAAACACTGACACTGATAACACTGTTTTTCTGGCTTCAAGAGTCGACAAATTCAGAAGCTCCAATCTAACTACATAAGGAGGTAAGATTTGATAGTTATCAGGACTGATTCTATTCTCGGATGATAAACTCCAAAAATTGGATTATATACATTGCAGGCATATTTAAGTAATGGGCGAACCAGTGAGGTAAATAATGATTTCGTTACCCACAAATTTTTAAACTCTTTGGCTCGTCTTTTAATAAAGCCAAGCTATTTATTAGCTTTGGAGAGAATAGTATCGGAGTGCAAATTGAAACTTAGCTTTTTGTCTAGGACAACTCCAAGGTCAGCAATGTTTTCTTTCCTATCCAATACCGTATTGTTGAGAACGTATGTATTGTTCAAGATTGTGATTTTGCGAAAACAGCATCAGATTGAGACTTAATGGTGTGATATATCTTCAGATCGCCAGCATAAAGAAGATGTGATACGTCCGAGAGTTTTTCAGATAAATCTGATATAAAAAGAATAAAAATAAGAGGGCCGAAGTGACTGCCTTGAGGTACACCAGAATGTACGAGAATTGGCTTGGACAAATATCCTTGAAATATTACTAATTGACTTCGGTGTCGTAAGTAGGAACTGAGCCAATTGAGCATAGAGCCGTCGATTCCTAGTTTCTGCAATTTGTAAATCAGTACGGAGTAATCGACCCGGTCAAATGCTTTACTAAAATCGGTGTAGATTGCGTCAATTTGGTAACCAATCTCCATTTTACATAGGACATCAGAAACTAAAACCACCAGATTGGTTGTCGTTTATCGGCCTTTGCAGAAACCATGTTGTTTTTCATTTCGAATAGGCTCAATAATAGCTGAGAGTTTTTGGCAAAAACAATGAAAAATTATCGAAAAACTGTCGTTATTCAGCTCAATTTGAGTTTATCCAAAGTTGCATGTCATTTTGACTGAATATTAAGAACAAACTACTTACTATTACTCGATTTTTTTCGGCAGCTTTTACTTGTGCAATTTATTCAATAATTATTTACTCTGGTCAAAAAAAACTCCAGAATATCATGTATGTTATTGCTTAAGATATCTAATTGTTCCTATTTCCCTTTTTAACAAACATTTGCAACATCATATTGCCTTCAAAATCATTTGAACCCCATAATATCATTTGCTTAACATCCCTTCGTCCAACCAATCTGGGTAGCTTCTGTTTTCCACACAAATTTAGCAATTTTCATTGTAAATATTTACCAAACATCACGTCACGCAGTCCACAGGTAATTTAAACATTGACTGTACGGAAATGCTCCCCAGGCAGATGCGTGACTACACATTTGTTAAATGCCTCCATGAATATCTACAATCGTGCATTATTACCCATTTCGTTTTTCCTTAATACACAACCGAAATTAGAACAAGCTATGTATTTCCTTTCGAAATAATTCAGTTCTTAGGAAATTATATATATACACGTGCAAGCCAAGCGTGAAAAGATAGATTATTATCTTTTCCATAGACTGTTCACATTTTCTTTTCTTTTTCGCCATGAAAAATATTTAGGAATCTCGTCGTTGCGACGCGACCGTGAAAAGTGGAAAACTTTGCACGAAATGAAGGTATCGTGAAATTTTGACTGTACGGCAATGTGTTTTGGTGAAAAATTGTCTTGTATAAATATTTTTTTTAGCTTGGAAAATATGTATGCATGTACATAATGTGTGTTTTGGAAAGAAATATACTATGTTCGATTGTAGCTTATGATCATGTTGTTGGGATGTGTAATTAGTTGGCATGAATTGACATTTAGATTGCATTATTTTTAGATGAAACTGAACCAAATTGATGAGTTCAAAAGCTTTGCAGGATTCGGTCTGGAACTGTTCCGTGGTAGAGAATTTCGATATGCATTGGTTATTTTTTTGGGATTTTTCTAGATGAGAAATGATTTGCGTAATATGAAAATTCATGCACTAGAAGACTTATTGACGCTATGTACTAATTACAATCGGTGTAATAAAGAGACTTGAAAATAAATTGCAAATTTTCGTGAAATTTGGATTAAAAACGAAAACTTTTGCTAATATGTTAAGATGATGGTTAGATTTTTGCTAACGTTAAACCCCCAATAGTTAGCAAAGATCTAACCGCCATCTTAAGATGTGGACAACTTTTCCATACTATTCGTAAAAACTCCAAGATGATAAACTCTGTTTATTTATGTGCTCATCTAACATACAAATAACTCCAACTTACTACAGATGAACCATCAACATCATGAAACTGAAACACGCTCTGATCCACGTCAATTCGAGCCGATTGCATCGATTATCAATATATCAGTAGAACTTTCCAATATTTTCATGGAAACCGAGCCACAGCCAGAACTGTCGAATCCAAAACATTTGTAATTTATTTTATCCAACACAACTTATATGTTATGCACACCACGTGAACCCGACATGGGCACTATTTCTCACAAGGACAACGTTAGATACTGAGTTTGCCTTGGCTGGCCATGCTTAGGTTTGGAACTCTTTTTCAACACTCCTTGAATATTTTTGCAGAGTACTGTGAAGCAGTATAGCACGAAACTCAGTGGGGAGTTTAAATCAGTTTGAATTGAATGTCTTGAGTGTATTCAATAAACTTTTTCAGGGATTTTGTAGTTGTTGTTGCTTTTCGTATCTTGTTTGTAGTTTTTAAAGATTTGAACTAATCTTTATTTTCAAGCAAAAAAACGAATAATTTTAAAAGATAAACTAAGCTGATGGAAATATTTATGTTTGAAGGGAAATTTAGTATTAACAGTTCGATTTGTTTGCAACATAGCAATGAAGCTGTTGAAATTAGCCGTTAACATAATCCATCTATATTGATGACGCTACCAGAAACCTTTCGTAAAAATTATTCCCCAGAGTGAAAGTAGTGAAAAAACCATTAATTGTACGCCAAAAATCATATTTTTTATTGATTTCTTGGTTTTCATACAAACATTTCTCAAAAAGTATTGTTAAAAATGTATTAACTTTAGGAGTAAAAGTCATAGTTCGTCCTAAAAGAGTTTTATTGAGTCTATGCTATTCTGAAAATTAAATAACTGTCAATATTTCACGTATAAAATAAAACTGCTGAATTTCTCAATACAATTTAAACAAAGTTTTTTAGAGGATTCCACGCCTATTATATGTTTGCACTTCATTTCATATATTCACTGTTTGTTCTTCGTTTCTTTTTTGTTTCATTTGTAATTGCAGTTGAAACATGTGGAAAATTTCTCCTATATGTATGTTTTAGTGCCTTTACGAGTTCTCTTTATTTCAAAATCAATAGGTGCTTCCATTATTGATCTTAGCTCTTTTGGCATTCTATGTAAATTCTAATATCCTCCTAACTATGTGTGCCACATCCAAATCTAAAGCCAGACTATCAACCAAATCAAAACTTGATACTAATGGAATATTCTAATAATGGAAAAATAATAAGCAAGTGTTTTTGAAACATACATACATCCACAAGTCGAGAAAAAACTAATATTGGCCATCTCTTGGTGTGTATATTTGCACTCTAGTTCGATAATTTCACATCAAACGCATCAATTTTGAATCCTTTTTGGAATTTTAAAAAGTGATAATACTTAGAGCTTTTGCATCTGTTTGGTCGATTATGTCGTGCATTCTTAGTAACGGTAGCACTGCTCAATTGATTTTTATAGCAAATGGCAAAATAGTAATATGATTCTCAGATAACCCATAAAAACCAGGTTACACGAGATAACTGTTGTAATCGCCTCGAAAATCGAAATTGTTTTCAACGTCATAGTATTAGCCCCATTCTTCCTATCCCCGCCCCGTAATCCCCCAAAAACCAAGTTTTTTACATTTAATTTTTTTAAATCATTTGATTTGATCGAAAAATCTGAAAAAATTCAGAGAAGTGTATCTTTGGATTACAAATACACATGAATTTTTCCAGAATTTTAAAGAGCATTTTACATAACCTAAAAACATTATTAAAAAGTTGTAATATTTTTCCGACTATTGAAATAAGCCGGTGCAGGTTCAGTTTTAGCCAAAAATGATGTTTTTTATTGCAAAGTATCTGTGTGATTTTTTCAGATTTTTCCGTGAGGAAACCCTATTTTTGGCAATTTTTAGCGATTTTTCGGTCATCCAAAGAGCACCAAAGGCAAAAACTAGCCTAACTTTAATTTAAAATAGTGTGTCTAGTTAGTAGACACACTTAAAGAGTATTTTCATATATGTCTAAATGTTCCACCATTTTATAAAATACGAATAAAACCGTTTAATAATTATTTTCACTATTTTTGATTATTTTCGATCATCGCAAGAGCGCTTACAGAATTATCATCACCAAGAAGTACGTAATACGGTAGTTTGGGTAATGTTAAATTATTTTTCAATACTTTTCATTAAATAATCGATCCCGTAATCTATGATTTAGATTTTATTCGTGATGCTTTTTTTGTTTTTTGGTAGTAATTATTTCAATTATTTTTTTATATAAAAATGTCATTTTTTTATAAACAGTACTGAAACGAGCACTTTTTGAAACGTCTAAAAAATATCTAGCTTTCCGTTGTTCTGCTTTTAGAATCCAAAGGATTCATAGTGTTAGTGCCAGCACTGAAAGGTAAAAGGAACCAAAGAGGCAAACGCTTCTCGATTTGCAACGAAACTACGATGGGTAGTTGAATCAGTTCGTGGTATAATTGGACAAAAATGGAAACTTCTTCATAATCAGCTGCATAATCGGCTTTTACATAATGCTCAGGAATATTGTCAAATTGCTTGCTTTCTATATAATTCTTTCGGAAAGCGTCTAAATTCCGATAAAAATAATTTGGATTTAATTATCGAGAGGATGAATGCAAATACAATTTTGACTAACACCCACGCCGGTTATGTACAAGAACAAAACTGGTATCGAAAAACTTTATCATTTCAGAATTTTTCTTCAAACGAAATATTAGATTTTCCGGAAGGACTTAAAAATATTTTTCACCGGCTCGTACCAACTAGGACAAGCCATTTCAAATTTTGGGGAAATGCTGCAAAAAGACAATTCTTTGCAGTTAAAATATTCAAAAGAGCAATCTAATATTCTTAGGTTTGAAGTAAAATCGAGGCACAGTAACAGCAAAACATATAAAGTTTATACCTATTCAATAAGAGTCACATCCAGTTAGCATCAATGGAATTGAACGATACTATTGCACTTGTGCCAATGGCAACAGAACCGTCGGTTGCTGCTCTCATGTTGCAGCGCTTATATATTATTTATCGCATGGAAGGTATTTATCCAAAATAATTAAACCAGCAGAGCATTTGACTAATATTTTTGATTTTGAAGAAGTAGTAGTTACAGCAATTGAAGAATATAGTGATAAAACTGAATAACTTTCAAATATATAATAATATCATTTTTATAAATATATTCAATATTAAATATCAATTTATAAATAAATTAAAAAAACAATTCTTGTTTTTATTTATTTTAATTATTATATATTTAATTATTGTCATTTTATACTTACCGGAACCATAACAGCGCTTCGCGCGCTCTACTTCAAACTAATATACATACATTTTATTTCAAACATCTCTCATTTTCTTTTAAATTTCTTCAATATATAATCCAAATCCAACAACCAATCACTGAATATAATGAAAAAATAGCTAAAAAAATCGTGAAAATAATTATTAAGCGGGGTTTTTCGTATCTTATAAAATGGTGGAACATTTGGACAAATATAAAAATACTCTTTAAGTGTGTCTACCAACTAGATGATATGAAAATAACGAATAACGTAGCAAAGGCTTTGTAACCTGCATCCATCACTATATTACTCGTTCAAAAAATGATTGATTCCTGCATACGAACTCCAATAAAAACTTAGTGAATTTTGATAGCTTGCAAATTTTTAAGCCACCACTTTTCACAAAAAACAACCATTATTCCAGCAGACCCCAAAAAGGATCTTTGGTTATTCGTTATAAACATTGTAAATATAAATGAAATTGCACCCAGTTTGTTTATTTCTTTTCGCAACTTCTAACAGAAGGATCCTCAAATTGAAAACATGTTGTCAATATTGTCGACCTTTCATTGTAGTATTAGAAAGGGATTTCATAGTTTTCCCCCTCAGATTGAAAATTTAGAAGCCTCTTTTAGTTTTAGTACTTACACAAAGAATAAACAATTTCAAGTAAAGACCCGAAATCCTCATTTTTTTTAATAGAAAACATGCAACTTACTTGCAATTTTATCAAACAGATACAAAATTATATAAATACAAGCCAACATTTCTATCTACTATGTTAGTAAATCGGGCCACAAATTTCAATTGGTGATTGATGGTAACAGCTTCAAGTGCAATCCGAAGCGACTAAAGTGCAACATTTACAACATATTGAAATGCACCAAATCGCAATGTCGAAACAACTACAACATATTTTATTCGGTGTCTGCTCGGTTCAACTCAATTTGTTCGTAAACTCTTGATTTTGTTGGAAACTGCAGCTAAAACTGAAAATAAAATGTAAGACAGAAATAACCAAACAAAAAACAATAGTTGTGTCTAACGACAACGGCACACGAGTCTAAATAATATTGGCTTGATTTTACGATTGCATATAAATCGCGTCCAAGGAACTATCTATAGATACAGACAAATTTTTAGATGCAATCCGTGCAGTGGATGCGTTTAACACTAGAATGGAGGTGACGGCTTCAAGTTAAAAAATCTTTGAGATATTGGGTGGAAGTTAGCATTTCTTCAAGACAACAATATTTGGTTTGTCTTCGAAGTGAAATTATTTTGGAACTTTTTGAGTAACATTTTCAAGTTCATTCGCTTTTGACTTAGTCGCTAAACAAAAAGCAGTAAATAAGAAAACATCACCGAACTTTTATTTCTAAACCATCAAAAATTGAACAGCTCTGTAATAAAAACCAATATTAGTATTGATTCCGCCCTATGACCATTGAGAGGCAAAAAATCCAAAAATTATTTCGAATGCAGAACAAAATGTAAAACACAATTTTTTGAATTACACGTAATGAGTGGGCCGTTCGTAGTTTTTTTTGAAAGTGCGTGCTATTTCGACCCTACCAACGGTGATGTGCTCGACATATTGATAGATATGTGGTGTCAAAATCTTGCTATAAAAATGAGATCGATTTACATTCGAAGAACGTTCAGAAGTATGGATTGGCAAATATCAGAACTGTATGATTTGCACAACGAAAATGCAAGCGAGGTCATAAAAAGCTGAATAAATCCTAAAAGATTTTTGGATTCGGTTTTGAGATCAATTTTGAAACATTAGCAATGTTATTTTTTCTTTCAAAACAACTCGATTGAAAGGAACCGTCCACAAAATATGTGGAGTAATCGAAGCATTAAAGCTGTAAAATGTATTTAAAAAAACATTTCAAATCATCTAAGAACAAAGTTGGTTAGTTAAAATTAAGTTTTTTAAGGACTAGACATCTGTTCCTTTTGCAAATAGTAGGGTTTTAAATCTAAAATTGTTTTATGTTTATTTGATGCAATTGTTTATTTCTATAAAAATGGGGAAAAACTTAATTTCTGACGAATTATAAAAGTTAACACGGGATTTCATATTGAATTTCTACTGTTCGAAGAAAGAATGAGGTGTGAAAGCGTGCATACTGATCTAGAAGAAACATCCGCAAACATTGATGGAGCCATCTCCGTGCTTAGCAACAGTTGGAGTAAAGCGTGGGCCGAGATTCTTACTTCTTAGTCGTCTTACATATCTGCAGCCGAAAGGGCTAATATGATTTATTTATTTGTCATTTGTTACTCCAAAGGATTGGGTTTTACAGGTTAAACTTTCCCCTTCGGACCATTCTTTTCTTCCGATTTGTTGCCATTACCAGGGTCTATCCTGCTACGTACTCTGGGTTCCACAAAACGTCTTCTGACCGTTCCCACCGAAATATTGCTGAAAAGTTGGCAATGAATTTCGACACCTAATCTTTTTGGACTCCGTTTCGATGAGTGGACATTTCGTTCATATTTTTCTTTCGAGCTGTTTTAGCCTGCGAAATATTTTGGATAGATCTGCGGCTTTACACATGTTTCAGTGCTGCGTAAATCATTTTTTGGGAACTCTATAGGAGGTTGACGATTTTTCAATATGACAACAACTCTCTCAAGTCTACGTTTTTTTGTCAAACGAGAGGAGTGCTTCTCTTAGCTTTTCTCATCTTTATTGAAATAAAATAACACGTTTTAAAACTTTGAAAATCACGTTTAAAGTACAACTAATGCAACTGCCTTTTTCAAACGGATCAACCAATTCTTTGCCTTTTCCAATTGTCATTGAATCGGGTAAAAAGCAAAACTAAGATAAATGGGTTATATGGAAGGATCTATTGACAAATTGGATTTTTCTTAGTATACTATGTTATATATATATATATATATATATATATATATATATATATATATATATATATATATACAGCTGCGGTAAAAAAAATAGCACCTTGACAAGAAACTAGTTTTTCAAGAAAAAAAAAATCAAATTAATCCATTCAAACAACTTTTAGGCATATCAATAAACGCAATAATCTCAAAAGAAGGTGTTTAGGAAAAGAACTGCAAAATTTAATTATTATTTTAGAAAATATTTCATTTTTTTTCAGTATAACTTAAAAAATGAGCGGTTAAAAAAAATAGCACTATATTTCAATTGTGCAATTTGAAAACTATAAAATAGGTACAGTCAAAGAGTTTTTGTATAACCATAAATATTAGGTAAAAACTAGTACAATGCACCAAAATTAATATTTCGTCGCATAGCCTTTGTTGGCAATAACAGCTCGGCAACGTCGGTTCATAGAATTAATCAAATCCTGGCACCTCTTGGTTGAAATTTTGTGCCAGGAATCTTTAACTGCAGCCCAGAGGGTTTCTTTGCTGGTCGGTTTTACAAGAGAAACCGCTTTTTTGACATCAGCCCAGAGGTTCTCAATTGGATTGAGATCGGGCGACTGCACTGGCCACTTCATAACATTCACCGAATGATCCCCAAACCATTTTTTAGCTTTCTTACTGGTATGCTTGGGGTCATTATCTTGCTGGAAAACCCACAATATCGGCATTTCTTCTTGGGCGTAAGGCAGCATTACTTCTTCGAGTATATCAACATAGACATGTTGATCCATGGTAGTCCATAGTAGGAAAAACAAGCCCATACCATTATGCTTGAACCTCCATGCTTAACCGTTTTGGTCGTGTATTTAGGGTTGTATTCTGCATTTTGTGGTCTTCTAACGTAGGAACGAGAACCTTTGCCGCCATAAATCACAATTTTACTCTCATCCGTCCATAAAACGTTTCTCCATCTCTCCAGTGGCCAGTTCAAATGTTGTTTTGCGAAGTTAATACGATTTTTTGCATGCTTAGCAGTCAGAAGAGGCACTTTTCTGGGGCTACAGGCCTTCAAACAATGCTTTCTAAGTTGACTGCGAACTGTTTCAACACTCGCTGCAATATTCAGATCCTTTTTGAGTTCCGTTGCAGGCTTAAAAGGCTCCTTTCTACTTTGCTGGACCAAGCGTTGGACGAGTAACGGTGACATAACCTGTTTTCGTCCACGAGTTTCCGCTTTTGGTGCAAATTTTATTGCATTGCGAATCATTTTATTAGAAACCCCACCTAGACGTCCAACTTCTGCATAAGTATGACCCTCTGCAATCATTTTTTGAATAATTTGCCGTTTTTCGGCACTGCAATGCTTTCCGCGACCCATAGCTTCGTTAATAATTAAAACTTTTAATATTTTTTTTTCAAAACCACATGAAATAACCAACTGTAACATTTTGAAGTTCTTTTTTTTAAATTAGCAATAAAAGACTTTTTTCAACGGAAACTTGAGCGCAATGCTATTATTTTTACCGCAGCAATTCGAACTATTCTCTCAAATTTGCTTTAAATAAAAAGAACCGCTATTATATCAACACCAATGGTCTTATTCTCAGAAAGTAAACATATTGTCCAACGGTATGAAACAGTTGCAGCTACATAAATTGTTCCACCTCGTGTTTTTTTTTCAAGTAACCAAACTACTTTCGGCGGTGCTATTTTTTTACCGGCACTGTATATATATATATATATATATATATATATATATAGAGAGAGAGAGAGAGAGAGAGAGAGAGAGAGAGAGAAAAGCGAGAAACACACAAAAAATCCCGGAAATTCACTTCTTACAAACTGAAAAAATGGACCAAGCTAGATGTAAAACCACCAAAGTAAATGCAACATGGGACTCATCGTTTTTTGATGTGCAAAACTGATTTCAATACAACAATTAACCAATTTGTTACACTCTGGTATCCACATTTTTAACTTCCCAGTATATGGGAAGTTCTTGTAATCGCCTCGAAAATCGAAATTAAAATTTTCAACATTTCTTTACGTTTTGAGGTCTATAGAGTATAAATAAAGTGTTTTTAGAAAGGGAGATGTATGTTTGTGTGTGTGTATGTACGTACGTACGTGCGTACGTATGTACGTTCGGGGACACTTTTTTCTACGACGATAACTCACGTAAACAAAGTCGTATCAACTTCGTTAATGTGTCAATGGAAGCGTCTTTGCAATTTTAAGAGCTGATTAGTTTTTGGGAAACTTCGGTCGGGGGGGTTCGCTGTTTTGTCCGTTTGAAGGTCATTTCTGTCATGCGCTATATCTCGCGAACCACACATACGATTTTTTGAAACTAGGTGTCAATCGACGCGTATTGACGTTTGCGTGATTCTTTCAAATTTTTAAAAAAATCTTGGAGCAGTTTTCAAATGTTTTAAAAAAAATGCAAAAAATTAGGGTTTTTTTCAAAAACAATAAATTTTTAACCTTATTGTCAAGTCTTAGTAATCAATGTTAATAAAATTTATGTAGTCCAAACAATGCTAGTAAAAACTTCATCAAAACTTTTTCTCACGATTACGTAAAAAAGTAAATTAAAAATAAAAAATCATTAAAAGTCATCATGATTTTCAAGGTCATTTTTATCATTCACTATATCTCACGCACCAGATATAATATTTGCATCATTAAGGTGTCAGTTGACGTGTATTAACATCTGTGAGAAGTTTTTAGCATTATAAAAATTATTTTTAGTCGTCTTTTTAATTTAATAGAAGAAAATGCGAAAAATTATGTTTTTTTTCATAAAAAATATTTTTTAACTTGATTTGCACAGCACAGTGATCCAGTTTATAAAATGTATACATTCTTATCAGTTTTTGGAGAGAAACCGGCAAAATTTTATTCCATGATTGTGAAAAAAACTGAATTAAAAATAAAAAATCATTCAAAGTTACCATTTAAAGAGGGTTCATACGAGTGCTATTACTTTTTATCTTTTATTCTAAAAAAAATGTTGTAAATTAAATCAAAGTTTTAAGGTATTTGCATAATTTGAGCAGATTTTTAATAGTTTTTATAGTCTTTTAATTAAAAAAAATTGCTTAAATTTTGAAAACCAACAAAAATTTTCAACACCAAAAAGGCCCCCACCGATTGATCCGCGTGAATATTCAATCTGTCCTCATCGACTAAAAACCTTACGTAATCATTGGACCCTCCCGTAGACGATATGATTCATATTAGCTCATTCCTGTTACTACTACCTCTCATTGTTGTAATGTTGTTGATGTTTATGTAGATATTACTGGGAAGTTGACCGTGTGGCCCTCAAGGGTCGCACCTCGCGGCTTGTCCATCTATTGAAATTGATATTCTTCAAAAGTGTGACACATTTAATACAACACAGTATTGCGTGCATTTTAAAATTCAAAATATAAGATAACAGATACCATTCATAATCATCTTTTCAACTGTTCAAAATCATAAGAAAATTACCTTCCTCGTCGGCATATTTTAGTTGAAATACAATGCAGAAATTTCATTGACAAATAATGAATGCGAATTAACAAATTGGCCAGTTTACAATTAAATTTCATAAAATTATATAGTAACAGAAAAATGCCTTAGAAAACCATTAAATTAATTTTTGGTTTACTAAATATCTTTTCAAACGCCTTGAAAATCCCGACTGCATTTTTAAATTGCCGAATATTTTCCCGTCATAATTGTGTTAAAAAAATTGAAGCGTCTGCCATCAAATGCGAGCGAGCTCTAGATTGTTCATCATGTGCATCACTATTCCGGCTAGAACCAAACAAAAAAAACTAAGTTAATTTTTGTGATCGTGAGCGCTGACAAAGCGTTCTTGACTGTATTACGAATAAGATGAACTGTATATTGCTTTAGACGAAATGTGACTAATGGTAGCCACCTGTCGTTGTCATTTCAGGATAGATTTCGAAAAACCTACATTACTGACGTCCAAATACATGCATATACCATACTATAGGAAAAGTGTCGACGGTCTCTAGTTTGTATGAGTTTCTCATTCGGACATTTCTTTGCTGATTGACTTTTCCTGCATTGGAAAAATATTTGTTGAAATTATTTTCCAACTGAAAAATGGGTCAGATTTTTTGGTTTTAATAAGACATAATTGTTTTCTATTAAAAAACCGAATAAGGTGGTGATTGGAAAGTGGTGTGAATCTTATCTTAATTTTTCATTTTGGTGAATCAATTTCCGTATTCAATTTGGGGTCAGGCAAAAATGTTGTTGGTCAAAATATTGAATGTATTTTGAAAGAAGCAGTTGAAATTCAATAACAAAACACCAATATGCAACTTTTTATAGTTTTTGGAATAAAACAATTGCATGTCAACATAAAACTTACTTGACTATCACCACATTGCCTTTTACCGCCTCATACAGTGGGTAAAAAAAGTTAAGGACCGATGCACCCGGCGAGAAAAGTTTTAACTTTTCGGGAATGTTTTTATTTTCAAATTATATCAGGAAGGTATATTTCAGTAACATAACAAAACAAGCCGCGAGGTGCGACCCTTGAGGTCCACACGGTCAACTTCCCAGTTATATCTACATAAACATCAACAACATTACAACAATGAGAGGTATTCATAGCAGTAACAGGAATGAGCTAATATGAATCATATCGTCTACGGGAAGGTCCATTGATTACGTAAGGTTTTTGGTCGATGAGGACAGATTGAATATTCACGCGGATCAATCGGTGGGGGCCTTTTTGGTGTTGAAAATTTTTGTTGGTTTTCAAAATTTAAGCAATTTTTTTTAATTAAAAGACTATAAAAACTATTAAAAATCTGCTCAAATTATGCAAATACCTTAAAACTTTGATTGAATTTACAACATTTTTTTTTAGAATAAAATATATAAAGTAATAGCATTCGTATGAACCCTCTTTACATGGTAACTTTGAATGATTTTTTTATTTTTAAATTAGGTTTTTTTCCTTATTAAGGAATAAAATTTTGCCGGTTTCTCTTCAAAACCTGATAAGAATGTATAAATTTTAAAAACAGTTATTACTGTGCTGTGCAAATCAGGTTAAAAAATATTTTTTATGAAAAAAAACATAATTTTTCGCATTTTCTTCAATTAAATTAAAAAAAAGGCTGAAACGAGTTTTTATAATGTTGAAAACTTCACAAAGATGTTAATACACGTCAACTGACACCTTAATGATGCAAATATTATATCTGGTTCGTGAGATATAGTGAATGATAAAAATGACCTTGAAAATCATGATGACTTTTAATGATTTTTTATTTTTAATTTAATTTTTTTCTTTATCGTGAGAAAAAGCTTTGATGGTTTTTCTACAAGCATTGATTGGAGTATGTAAATTTTATAAACATTGTCTACGACATTTCGCAAATCAGGTTAAAAATTCATTGTTTATGAAAAAACCTAATTTTTTGCACTTGTTTTTTCTTAAATTAAAAAACGGCTCCAAAGATTTTTTAAAAATTACAGCAGATTTACAGAAATATCAATACACGTTCATTGACACCTTAATAATGCAAATACTATGTTTGGTTCGCGAGATATAACGCATGACAGAAATAACCTTGAAGATCATGATGACTGTTAATGATTTTTTATTTTTTATTTGATTTTTTTGTGGTCAGTAGAAAAAATTTTGATGGCATTGTTAAAAAAACTGTTTGAAATATATAAATTATATAAAAATTGATTACTTGGACTTGACAATAGGGTTAAAAATTTATTGTTTTTGAAAAAAACCACAATTTTTTGCACTTTTTTTTTTAAAATTAAAAAACCGCTCCAACGATTTTTTTCAAAATTTGTTTCAAAATTTGAAAGGTTTACACAAATGTTAATATGCGTTGATTGACAGCTTAACCATGCGAATCGTATGTTTGGTTCGCGAGATATGTATAACGCACGACAGAAATGACCTTGAAAATAATGATGCCTGTTAATGAATTTTTATTTTTTATTTAATTTTTTACGTAATCATGAGAAAAAGTTTTGACGTTGTTTTTACAAAAATTACTTGAAATGTATAAATTTTATAAAAATTGAATACTGTGTTTCGTAAATCAGGTTGAAAATTTATTGTTTATAAAAAAAACCCTAATTTTTTGCACTTTTTTTTCTTAAATTAAAAAACGGCTACAACAATTTTTTTCAAAATTTGATAGATTCACAAAAAATTTAATACATGTCGATTGACACCTCAATCATGCAAATTGTATGTTTGGTTCGCGAGATATAAAAAGGGTCAAAACAGCAAAGTCCCCCGACCGAAGTATCCCAAAAACTAATCAGCTCTTAAAATTGCAAAGACGCTTCGATTGACACCTTAACGAAGTCGATACAACTTTGTTTACGTGAGTTATGCTCGTAGAAAAAAGTGTCCACGAACGTACGTACGTACGTACGTACGTACACACACACACACACATCTCCCCTTCTAAAAACACTTTATATATACTCTATAGACCTCAAAACGTAAAGAAATGTTGAAAATTTCAATTTCGATTTTCGAGGCGATTACAAGAACTTCCCATATACTGGGAAGTTAAAAACATCAATCACACAGCAATTATTATATAAAGGGGGTAAAATACTTTTACAATCGGAAACAACGCAAAAAGAGTTAAGGGACTCTGCAAATAATTTAGTTTTTTAAGAAAAATGCACCGAGAGATTTGCATGGAATTTTCGCTACATGAAATATCTGTCATTTGAGTTGAGTTGAATTTTAAAAGTGACTAAATTAAGAGTGCCAAGAGAATACCATTAAGTGTAGAACTTCGGGAAATTATAGTTCAGCTTTGGCAAACAGGAAAGATATATGCTAAAATTGGTGGATTAGTTAAAAAAATCAAAATTTACTTTCAGAAACGTTGTATTAGCATATAAAAAAAACATTCGAAACAAAACCTCGATTAGGAAGACGAAAAAAACTAACTAACTGAGCGAGAAGAGGAATGGATTGTGAAAGAAATTAAAAAGGATCCAAGATTAAGTGCCCCATTTTTACGCAATGAAGTTAAAAAAACGCTTCAAAAAAGAAGTGTCTGCTCAGAAGGTACAAAATTATATAAAAAGTCGGGCTTCAAAGGCAGGGTTTGCCAACGAAAACCGTACATTACCCCCCAAAAATTGGAGTCAACATTACATTTCGCGAGAGAGTAGGTAAAAAACCAAAGTCTTTTTGGAAAAGGGCTATTTTTGTTGACGAAACAAAAATTAACATGTTTGGATCTGATGGGAGGTGGTATGTTTGGAGAAAAGCAAATACTGAGTTCAATTTCAAGCATACCAATCCCACCGTGAAACACGGCGGTGGGAACATTATTCTATGGGGTTGTATGTGGGCTTCTGGACCTGGAAACTAAGAAATTATAAATGGCAGGATGGATCAACATTACTATCTAAATATCATAAGAAAGAATTTTAGACAAAGTGCTGAAAAGATGGGGATTTCAAACTCTTTTGGCCTGTACCAGGATAACGATTCCAAACATGCCTCGGAACAATGCCGACTTTGGGCTATTTATAACTGCTCAAAAGTGATTAAAGCACTTGCTCAGTCCCCAGATTAAAATCCCATAGAGCATCTATGGTACTACCTAAAAAATAAAATTGCGATTCGTAAAGTAAAAAATAAACACTAACTAAAAACCGCCATTATTGAAGAATGGAAAAATATTTCACCAGGCGTTTGCAAAACGTTGGTCAAATCGATGCCAAAACGCCTCCAGAAAGTCATAAAAATGCAAGCAAAGTCCACAAAATATTAATAGTGAGTAAGTTTCTAAAATTTAAAAGAAATAAATCTAAAACAAATCAAATAATTTCAGTTAAAACTATATCGTGCCTTAACTTTTTTGGAATCGTTTGTCGATAGTAAACAATCATTTTTTATTAAGTTTAAAAATTGTTGTGTGATTGGTGTTTTTTTGTTATGTTACTGAAATATACCTTCCTATCTCCTGATATAATATGAAAATAAAAACATTCTCGATAAAAATATCACTAAAAAGTTAAAAATTTTCTCGCTGGATGCGTCGTGCCTTAACTTTTTTTATCCACTGTATATTCGAATATAGCTCATCAATAGTATTTGTAATTCTGTTGATAGTTTTGTAAAATAGCTATAAAAAAATATTTAAAATATGTGGTCTAAGTGCGACCCTTGAGGCCCACACGACTAACTTCCCAGTGGAGTGAATAAAAAGCTATAATTTGCTTTTATTATTAATTACTTTTATTAATAATTACTATTATTAAACATTATTATTCTAAATTAATATAATTACTTTTATTATTTATATCAATTTGTTATCTAACCATAAAAGCTTTGGTAGGGGAAGACGTCTCCACCACCTGGTCATCTTCTACCAAAACCTCGGCAACCTTGTCCTCTTCGTCCTTGTCATCCTTCTTGTCCTCCACTTCGTCCTCAACCTCGTTCTCCATCTCGGCTTCGGAATCCACAACTATTATCGAGGGTATTTAATTATTATTTACAATAATCAGTCGTTATTAAGAATGTTTGACCGTTACTGAATAATTATAATTGACTTTATATATACAATATCCAATTATAACTAATATTATTTGATTGTTATTATCAATATTAAATTATTTATAACAATATCCAAATATCACCCAAACCTATATTATCAGTTTGAAATTTTATAATTTTTTTTTTTTTTTTTAAATAACATTTTTCACAAATTTGATAACAATTTTGCTAAAACGCAAAATAATAACAACATTACTATGAAGGTCTTTGGTATCTGCACGAATTAATGGTGCGTATCAACAGTTTAAAAATAAGCAATTTTTAGTCGTTTTTTCAGTTTTTTCATCCTAAATAAAAAACGTTCCAACCGATTTTGTCGAAAAGTCATTCAGTTTTAAGTTACGTGATTACGCGTCAAATGAAACTAATCTCACGTCAATCCGATCTTTGGTTCTTGAGATAATCGAGACGAAAAATTATTCCGAACGCACATACGTACATACGTACAACGCACATACGCACATACGTACATACACACTCACAGACATTTCTCTAAAAACGATGGATTTGGATTCTAGAGACCTTAAAGCGTGGAGATATGTCAAAATCTGGGATTCGCAAAATCGACCCCATTACAATAACTTCCCATAGGGAACTGGGAAGTTAAAAATTGAAGGTACGTAGTTATCAATTAAAATCAATTAAATACACAAACCCATAACGAAATAGACTTCCAAGATTGTATATTGCTCTTCGAATTTTTGATGATAAATCTGTTTTAGAAATTGGTTGAACAAAAACTTTGTCATTTTCTTCATATTTCATCATGTGAGGCTAAATTAATCCACTAATGAAAATTAGAACCTATCAATTTTGTAAAAAAGTACTATAAAAACATTTTAAAACAAATATCATTACCTCAGCAACAAGCATCACCAAATAATATTGCAATAGTGACATGATAGTATTTCTAATACACAATACACAATATTTGAGAATCGATCAATTCAATGATTTTCTAAAGAAAACAACCCCCAAAAGCACACCCCAAATTTTTCTATCTATATGTGAGAAACATCCACATACATATATATGTTGACGAAAATCTGCAAATATTTGCCCGTTCCGTCATTCCAATACAATTTCCGTGAGTAATAGTTGCAAATTTTGTATGAGTACACATGTAGGATGCGTATCAGTTACAAAATTCTTCTCGTGTCAATCATGCAACTGAAAAATAAACATTGTTTGTTATGTCAAACAAAATTTCTCACTTAATCATACGTGTCGGTGTCATACATGCAATCGTGCTTATTTCTTTCTGCGAAAATTTTTTTTCAACATTTTCACCATGTCATGATATGAATTAAAGCAGACAAGAAAGAAAGCTGCACCTAGTTTTCTATATTTGTATTTAGAATTTGGAAAAATTACTCCAAGGTAGTTTTAAAAATTGTCTAGGAAGTTTCGAAACACTTTCAAACTGAATTGTGAGCATTGAGTGCAATCTAGGAAGTTTTAACGCTGATCTTGGTAGCCTATTGCCAGTTTTTGTTATAGTTACATGTATTTTACTTTGATTGTTTGGTTCGAAATGTTAGTTTGAGGATGAAATTGCGCTTGCATGAAAGGTGTCTCACTTTATATAAAGTGGACTTATATTTCCATGTACTATGAAATAATTTCATTTTTGAAAGTGCACAGAATAACTCTCGATCAACAATCTTACTGGTATTAAGATGCATAACATACCACGGCGGATCTGCAACAAAACGACTACATTTGACTGTTTAGGAGAGGCACAGTGATTTTTGCAGGAAAAGCTGTGGAATAACTCGTATAATAATAATCGACTTATCCTCCCTCAAAAAAGTCGGGAACATTAAAAAAAAATCGAAATGTTTAAAAAAATTTTTAAAAAAATCGAGTTTTTGCTACTTTTCTCATTCCTAACTTTAAAACGGTTCATTTTATAGCAAATTTGCATGGGAATAAAAATTGCGTGATAAAATATTCTATAAGATAAGATTGGTTAAAATTTTTGAAGTATTGAACTCTTGCCTCAAAATAGCAATAATAATTTAAAAAAGAGCAAAAAGCCTTTTTTACTACTTAAAATGCGCTAAGGACTTTCAAAGTTCGCCTAAAAAGTGTTTATAGTATAATAACAAGCCGCGAGGTGTGACCCAAGAGGTCCACACGGTCAACTTCCCAGTAATATCTAAAAAGATATTAAAAATATTAAACACAATAATAATTATAAAAATAATACTAATTCAAATAATAAAAACGTACTTCTCGTAAAAGTTATTGGAATGACTTAATATTAATCATAACATCTACGTGAGCGTCAATTGATTACGGAAGGATTTTGGTGCATTGGTTTGATTGATTATTCACGCGGATCAATCGGAGCGGGGACAGGTTACAAAGCAGTTTTTTCATTAAAGTTAAACATGGTGCAGTGAAGACTATTGAAAATCTGCTCAAATTTTGCAAATATTAATAAACTTTGATTGACTTTACAACAATGTCTTTAGAATGAGAGATTTAAGGTATTATGATTCGAATGAACCCTTTTTACATGGTGACTTTGAATGATTTTTTATTTTTAATTTTTTTTATGTAATCATGAGAAAAATTTTTGCTGGTTTCTCTACAAAAATTGATACAATTTTATAAATTCTACAAACATTTATTATTACGATGTGCAAATCAGGTTAAAAATGAATTTTTTATGAAAAAAACACTACTTTTCCAATTTTTTTAATAAATTAAAAACAACGTTTTAACGATTTTTTTAAAATATAAAAACATCATAAAAATGATAATACGCGTCGATTGACACCTTAATGATGGAAATATTATATTTAGTTCTTGAGATATAATGAATGACGTAAATGACCTTGAACGTTTAATGATTTTTATTTTTTATTTAATTTTTTTTGTAATCATGAAAAAACTTTTGCAGTTTTTTTCACAAAAGATATAAGGAGTATGTAAATTATATAAACATTGCTTACTTAGGTTTGAAAATCAGGTTCAAAATTTCGTGTTTTTGAAAAAAAAAACCTAATTTTTTGCACTTTTCTTAAAAAAATTAAAAAACAGCTCCAAGAATTTTTTTTAAAATTTGACAGAATCACATAAATGTTAATACGCGTCTATTGACACCTTGTTCAAAAAAATCGTACGTTTGGATCGCGAGATACAACGCATGACAGAAATGACCTTCAAACGGGCAAAACAGCAAACCCCCCCGACCGAAGTTTTCCAAAAACTAATCAGCTCTTGAAATTGCAAAGACGCTTCGATTGACACCTCAACAAAATCGATACGACTTCGTTTACGTGAGTTATGCTCGTAGAAAAAAGTGTCCAAGAACGTACATACGTACGCCGCGAAGTGCGACCCTTGAGGTCCACACGGTCAACTTCCCAGTAATATCTAGATAAACATTAAAAATATTAAACAAAATAATAATTTTAAAAATATGACCCCTTTAAATAATAATAATGAGAGGTATTCACAGCAGCAACAGGAATGAGTTGATATTAATCATATCATCTACGGAAGGGTTTTTTTGGACTTCCATCATTTCAGCAGTTTTTTTATTAACACTAAAACACTGTAAAAACTATTAAAAATCTGCTCAAATTATGCAAATATTATAAAACTTCGATTGAATTTACGACAATTTCCTTAGAATAAAAGATATAAATTAATGTCATTCGTATGAACCCTCTATACATAATAACTTTGAATGATTTTTTATTTTTTATTTAGTTTTTTTTATAATCATGGATTATGTTTTTGCTGGTTTCTCTTCAAAAACTGATAAGAATGTATAAATTTTATAAAAATTTATTACTGTGCTGTGCAAATCAAGTTAAAAAATTATTTTTTATGAAAAAACCTTAAAACCCTAAAACTCTAATTTTTTGCATTTCTTTTATTAAATTAAAAAGCTGCTGATACAATTTTTATGTAATGTTAAAAACATTGCAGCAATGTTAATAAACGTCTATTGACACCTTAATGATGCAAATATTATATCTGGTTCGTGAGATATAGTGAATGATAAAAATGACCTTGAAAATCATGATGACTTTTAATTATTTTTTATTTGTAATTTAATTTATTACGTAATCATGAAAAAAGTTTTGAAATTGTTTCTACAAATATTGTTTGGAGTATAGAAATTTTATAAACACTGATTACTATATTTCGCAAATCAGGTTATAAATTTATTGTTTATGAAAAAAAATCTAATTTTTTGCACTTTATTCTCTTAAATTAAAAAACGGCTCCAACAGGTTTTATAAAAATTTGATAGATTCACGCAAATGTTAATACAAGTCGATTGGCACCTTAACAATGCAAATCGTATGTTTCGTTCGTCAGATATAAAGCATGACAGAAATGGCCTTGCAGAACATGATGACTGTTAATGATTTTTTTTTTATTTTTTTTTTTTGTAATCTTGAGTAAAAAAATTTGATGTTATTTTCAATAGAACTGTTTGAAGTATATAAATTTTATAAACATTGGTTACTGCAACTTGAAAATAAGGTTAAAAATTTATTGTTTTTGAAAAAAACCGTTGTTTTTAGCACTTTTTTTTAAAAAATTCAAAAACGGCTGCAAGAAATTTTTTAAAAACTTGATAGAATCACAAAAATATAAATACGCGTCGATTGACACCTTGCTCAAAAAAATCGTACGTTAGGTTCGCGAGATATAATGCATGACAGAAATGACCTTCAAACGGGCAAAACAGCAAACAACCCCGACCGAAGTTTTCCAAAAACTAATCAGCTCTTGAAATTGCAAAGACGCTTCGATTGACACCTTAACGAAGCCGATACGACTTTGTTTACGTGAGTTATCGTCGTAGAAAAAGTGTCCACGAACGTACAGACGTACGTACGTACATACACACACACACACACACACATACATCTCCCTTTCTAAAAACACTTTATATATACTCTATAGACCTCAAAACGTAAAGAAATGTTGAAAATTTCAATTTCGATTTTCGAGGCGATTACAAGAACTTCCCATATACTGGGAAGTTAAAAAAGCACTCAAATTTTCATCAAAACCGATACAGTAGATTGTCCATAACACTGTTTTAGAGTTTATTACCATGTTTAGCAATAAATCCTGAAGCTGTCTTAATAATCCGATTTTAATTTTGATGGATAAAGTGCTCTTTTATATGTGAAAAAAATTCAAATTTCTATAAGGTTAAAGGGGAACACCACTGTAGAAGAAAAAATTTTTTGGGAATTATTTTCTCAAAAACCAAACAACATATCGAATCTATATTGTACAAGTATTTGACATTCTCGTTCATTTTTTTCAGAACCTTAAAAAAACAAAATGGCGGCTCCCTAGCATTTTTCCAGAAACGCCTTATTTTTTCATGGCTTTGCGGCCGGACCGTTTTCTCCTGAATTGTTGAGGTTATGGTTATCAAACAAATAATTGTTTATAAGGCATAATAAAAGCCAGAGAAGTACGTAAACTGATTATTGACAAAATGGCGTCATTTTGAAAAAAAATGTAAAAAAACACTCGAAAATTGTTAATAACAATTGAAATATGCAACATTAAAAAATCCTACGTATCTCCATGCAGACACTAGTTTTGAACATACTGTAAACATTCCAAGTAAATCGAATAAAAATTGTTTGAGAAAAGAGTCCGGCCAGTTTGAAAAACGTTGTTTCGAGTTAAACGCGTTTAAAGTTTAAGTTATAGAAAAATCACTTATAAATTTGATATACCTCTAGTCTGCAAAATACGTACTTCAACCTTTTCTGCTTACGGTCAACTAACAGAGCACGTGTACAGTTTTGGAAGGTTTATATTTAAAATTGTCCTAAATTGCAATACCTACAACGCGCGGGGATACGCGCGGATTGCGCTCCGATAGAGCAGTAAGAGGCACCGAGCTAATTTAAAATTTCGAACACTTCCAGATTTTTCCACTGTATGAAACTTTGCTACATGATTTCTTTCTTTAAAGGTAGGAGTAAGAAAAGTAGAGAAAAAGACAATTTTTTTAAATTTTTAAACATTTCGATTTTTTTTATTTTCCTGACTGTTTTGAGAAGGAGAATAAGTCAATTATTGTTATACGAGCTATTTCACAACTTTTCCGGTAAAAATCAGTCTGCCCCCCTCCCCTCTTCCTTCAACGGTCAACTGAAAACAGATCCGCCCTGGTCTATAAGGGCCAAGCTCATTTTGACTGCGGATTACGCTTTTTTAACTTTTCAGTATATTAAAAGTTCTTGTAATCATCTCGAAAATCGAAATTTAAATTTTCAAAATATGTTTACGTTCTGAGGTCTTTTGAGTATATTTAAAATGTTTTTGGAAAGAAGTCTGTGTGTGTGAGGATATGGACGTACATACGTTCGTGAATGAGCATAACTCACGTCGCATTGACTTCCACAAGGTGTCAATCGACACGTATTTACATTTGCATCATTCTATAAAGTTATTGGAAAAAAATTCGGAACCGTTTTTTAATTTAATAAAAGAAGGCAAAAATTTGTGTTTTTTTTCACAATTCTCAATGTTTATAAAATATACAGTTTTTGTAAAAAAAACCAACAAATTTTTTTTTCATGATTACAAAAAAAACATTAAATAGAAAATAAAAAATCATTGAAGGCCATCATGTAAATAGAGTTCATACGAATGATATTATCTGATATCTCTTATTGTAAAGACAATGTTGTTAAATCAATCAAAGCTTATTAATATTTGTAAAGTTTAAGCAGATTTTCAATAGTTTTCTCAGTACCGTGCTTTTATATTAATGAAAAACTGCTTAAATTCTGGAAATATTATCTTTTCAATCAAATTTGCCTTCGTGGTAATCAACGCTTCGAATGGTACAATGTTTTGTAATCAATAATTTGCGAGATCATATGCTTTAAGGGGTCTTCCTTCTTTTTCATTTTCAAAAAATCGGTTTTTATTGCATTTTTGGAAAGTATATATGTACAAACATATTATATTAAAATTTTATAAGGATCGTAGCAGTCTAACTGTATTTTTGGGCAACTTTCACTTTGTCACCCGAGCGCGATTCTTCATTAAAAAAACTTTAACCGCGTTTTTCACGAAACAACGATTTTCGACGCCGCGTTGATGAAATCTCGGGAACTAGTTAAACGATTCTTACCAAAAATTTACCAGATTACTGTAGCGCAAACAGAGAATTTTTTCAAAATTTTGATTTGAAATATTTTTCTGGTCAAATACGGTGAAAAAAGCATGGTTTTTCGTATTTTTTCGAAAAATGTCCGCCATTTTGTCTATTTTATAAAAATCAAAAATCGCCCTATTTGCGCTATAGCTAATAACATACTAAACCTAAAACTATTTGATTTTTTTGTTTCAGACCAGCCATTCGAACATTTTATCAACAGCCCTGTCGTTTTTCCGAATTTTTTTCAACCATCATTTTCATTGATAAAAACTCGCATAAATGAATAAAAAATATTTATTTTGTGTATTTCGGGAGTGTATTTGTTGAGTGTAACCCTTCCTTTATCAATATTTATAATTTAAACCTTTCTAAAAAATTATTGAATGTAGCCCGTTTTTTCACTACTTGAAGAGGGTAGACCCCTTTAAAGACTTTGATCAAATAAAAAATTGTAAAGAAAAAGACCGTTTGTTCTTTAGTGTTCGTAAGATTTCAATTCCTCCCTCCCTCATCATTTGTAATACTTTTTACTTTTTAAATGCAACTAAACCGATTATTGACTGCGCATTCAATGTTTTGCAAGACCAATTGCAAAATCGAAAATAGTATTAGTCTCATTAATTTAAAATTGTGAAAGAATACAAATTAAGTGATTATGCCGCAGTCATTAAAATTGTGAACGAAACTACTTACAATGACCATCACGCGACAAAATCTCTTTAGTCGGCGTAATTCTTTGTCTTTCAACCATTGATACGCAAATAACAAATAACATAGAAATGGATTTGTAACCAACCCCCCCCCCCTTCGCCCGTGTGAATATTCGATCACCCGACCTCAAACAAAATCCTTACGTAATCAATGGACGCTTCCATAAATGATACGATAAATATTAACTTATTCCAATTACTGTTATGAGTACCTCTCATTATTATTATTTAAAGTAGCATTATTTTCTTTCTTATTTTTGTTTTTTATATTTTTTATATCTTTGTAATTATTACTGCGAAGTTGACCGTGTGGACTTCAAGGGTCACACCTCGAAGCTTGTTAAATTTTTAAGACACTCTTACCTTTCTCTCAAAATGAAGAATGCGGTCGTTGCACTGAAAAGATTATAGGCCATGTTTAAAGAAGACCGAGGTTACATTTTTTTCTCTGGGTAGTCTTCCATGAATCTATTTCCATATCTGAGTCAATCAATAACACAACCAACTTTCATATCATAAAAAGCGACAAAAAATCTTATCCAAATCCAAACAGAATCAATCGATTTCTTGTATAGCTTCTATCGACTCCTTTCCATTTAGTTCACGAAACCTAGAATCTATTAATATATTATTATATCAACTACGGTGGTCGCCCTAAAAAAATCGCTACACTGGTCATAAAAAATCATATTTATTATGAGGTTTATTAGCACTTGATTTATCAGCATCTCAAAATTCCACTATTTATATTCATTCAAATTGCCCGCTTAATTACAAATATAAAAGTTTCTCTTGATTTATGTGCGTTCTTCGATTCGAAATAAATTTGGAGTTTAAAAATAAAAACGAAATGCTTTCATTAAGTAATGTTGGATTCACAGCATATCTAGAAAGAGTTTTTTTTTTTAAATCAGTTTGCTGTTAGACATATCCCTTCTTCTCAAAATTTTTCGTGCTTAGATCGAATTTTAGTTTAATCAACTTTGTATAAAAGTTCCATTTGAGTGTAAATTTCATGTTGAAATTTTCCAACTAAATAACTTTTTACAGCCACTCCAGCAAACTGACTCATTAATAGAAGCAGACTATGGAAATTCACAAAAAGGATCTAATGACCCAAATATGTCCACATAAATTTTTGATTGTACCATGGTCAACATGCAACTTGAATTCAGGGTGGATTTTGATGGCCTTAAATGGCCTCGCATTGACACTCGGACATATTTTCGACCCCTCTTCTATTGTTCGGAACGTAGACCTTGAGTGGTCAGGTTCTGTGAGGGTGCCTCTGTTCTCATTCCTGGTTTGTTCAACGCCTACCATTATTTCTGAAACACCAAGAAGTGTGCGGTAATGACAGTCCCAAAGGCCTTTTAAAACCATTCACAAGTTCAATGGTGAAAATTTATAACACCCAACGTGGTGGTGGTGGTGGTACAGAATGGCAACTGAATTTTAGAGCATTTGTAGATTCACCACCCCACAAGCAACACCAGCTATGGCAGTTTCGTGTGAACAGGGTCTATTGCGTAATACTAGGCGATTCCCGACCATTTCATTTCGAATTAGCTCAACAGTTTCTACTTGGACGCCTTCATTTATCTTAAATTGGAATAATTGTTGGGTAACAATGGCGGCAAAGTACTTTTGCACAGTTCTCATACATTCGATTCCATTTGCGCCAAAGTTCTCCCATTAAAGATGGGCTTGACTTCGGAACGGTGACGGCCGTATTTGTAAATTTCCAAATAGTAAATGACGGTTATTGAGCGATTTCAACATTTGATTAATGTGCCTGTGAGACTTGGAATGCTTTTCTCCATTAGAAGGGTGTGTGGTCCGGGCCAGGATAGGGGATCGAGTGCTAAGTAACCGCAACACTGACATGACCCGTCCAAAAGTATAATCAATCACTGAAGCAATTTTTTTTTCGGGCGGGAGCTTGGAGGTGGCAAGGGAAATAGAATATATCAAAGTTTGCAAATTACATTTAAAGTAATCTATTTTAACTTTTTCACGAGTTCGTCTAAGTGACATGTTTGATTTTCATGATGTCGTTTCGAATTTTCAATTTTATCAGAAAAACATTTCCACATTTGTAGCATCCTGGCAAAAGTTGTGTTGAGTTTGCTTCAAGTATTTCTTGAAAAGTTTCGAATCATAAAATTACTTTCACTAGGATCAGCGTAGAATACGAGAAAATTATCCAGTAAGATTGCAAAATAGGGTTAGGTTTTTGAAAATATTGAAGGTTACTACCTTGAAATTTCCAAATTATCTTTTAACCCAACATTGTGCTATCACCATACAATTTCCTATGCTATGCTACTTCTTCCTCTTGCTACTTCAGTTACAAGTAATGTCTCGATTTAATCCGTGTTCTAAGTTAAAAATTTCTAAAATATCGCCTTTCCTGTTGCTCTCCATACCTAGTAGTTTTAAGTGTGTGTTATACACTTGCAATGACTTCTGATTTATTAGCGCGTACAAGCGGCTGATGGTGTTTTTAATACTCATCATTTCGTATTTAGCTTTTTGTTTGTTTGCTTGTGGTAAAAATTAAAAGAACAGAAAAGGTATTGAAAGAGTGTAAATCCCTGATTGGTAAGCTCTCATCCCTAAGAGTTCAGAATCCGAACCTCCCGAGAATCAGATGCCTTCCTAAATTACACAAGGAAGGTAGTGAGCTACGAGAAATTATCACGGCAAACAGCTCGCCCACATACAAAATAGCCAGATGGCTCGTAGAAGAATTTCAAAAACTGGAACCACTACCAAATAACAGATCTGTGAAAAACTCGATTGAGTTAACAAATCTACTAAAACTAGAGACAATCGACGAAGACGAGATCATGCCATCATTCGACGTTAGAGCCTTGTTTCCCAGTGTACCGATCAGAGAATCACTACACCTCTTGGAAGTATGGTTACTGGATCAGAAGAAGTCTTCAGAATGGAAAAGCAAAGTGAGATGTTACATGAAAATGGCGGATCTTTGCATGAAGGAGAATTACTTCACGTTTAGAGGGAAATACTTCAAGACGACCTCAGGTGTAGCAATGGGGAACCCACTTTCCCCTTTCATCAGTGAACTCTTCATGAGCTCGATCGAAGGAAGCATTAAAGAAAAAGGACTGTTACCAAGGATCTGGATACGATATGTAGATGACGTGTTTGCGGTAGTCAAACGAGATAAGTTGGAGGAGGTATTTGAAGGAATCAACAATATCCACAGAAACATAGTATTCACCATGGAAAAGGAACAACTACACGGGATCGCATATTTAGACATAAGAATCATCAGGACAGGCAACCAATTTGAGTTTGACATACACAGGAAACCAACTCACACTCAAAGGACGATACCAAATACATCCAATCACCCGTTTACTCAAAAAATGGCAGCGTATAACTCGATGATCTATCGGATGCTCAAGATCCTTTTAAGTACTGAACGTGGTTTGAAGGAAAAGAAGTACATCCTAGAAACAGCCAGAATAAACGGCTTTGACACGACAGTCATCGAGAATCAGATCAAGAACAAGGAGCAAAAAATGAGAGTACAAGAACTAACGACCTTGGAAGGAAGCGAGAGTAATCGGGAACTCATGAAACGGGCAGCCGTTGAACGATCAGCAATAAGCGGAAAACTAAAAAGGATTTTAACGAGATTCAACATAGATGCGACAATAACAAGCCACAGATTCAAATCTCAAACATTGCTAGGCACAACTAAGGATCCACGAACCTCGACGGAAAAAAGCGGTATATACGAGGTTTCTTGTGCGGAATGTGACAAAATCTACATCGGACAGACTATAAGGCCGATCCAAAAAAGAATGCAGGAGCACATCAGAGAAGCTGAACTAGCCATCAAAAATGGAAGGACGGAGGTCAGATCATCGGTGGCAAAACATATAATTGAGGAGGGCCACACAATCACATTGTCGAACTCAAAATATTTGAAAATGGTACACAAACGGTCCCAACTGGATGCGTATGAGAGTTTGATGATAGCAAGAATCCCAGAATCGAAACGCTTGAATCATGACCTTGGGAACGGTTTTTCGGAGCTAATTAAACTAATCCTTTGAGATCAAGTTAAACCAGGGCTCCGGTAAAGACCTGGGGATCTAATTAACAATAAGTCTAGGATATTTAAGATAGATTATGCCACATTCGTCTTCAGACACAGTGTAACACTGAAGAAGGACACAACTTATGTCCGAAATATATATTTGAAATAAAAAATTGGAAATCGTGTATAAGGAGTAGTGTCTGTTACTTATTTTCAAGTTCAAGTAATCAATGTTCATATAATTGATATACTCCAAACAGTTTTTGAAAAAATAATATCAAAAATTTTCCTCATGATTACAAAAAAAATCAAATAAAAAGTCATTAACAGCCATCATGATCTTCAATGTCATTTCTGTCATGCGTACTATCTCGCGAACCAAACATACGATTTGCATAGTTTAGGTGTCAATCTACGCGTATTAACGATTTTGTGAATCTGTCGAATTTTTAAAAAAATCGTTGGAGCAGTTTTTTTAATTTAAGAAAAAAACTGCAACAAATTAGGTTTTTATCATAAACAATAAATTTTTAACCTGATTTGCGAAATATAGTAATCAATGTTTATAAAATTTATATATTCCAAACAATGTTTGTAGAAACATCATTAAAACTTTATCTCATGATTACGTAAAAAATTAAATTAAAAATAAAAAATCATTAAAAGTCATCATGATTTTCGAAGTCATTTTTATCATTCACTATATCTCACGAACCAGATATAATATTCGCATCATTATGGTGTCAGTTGACGTGTATTAACATCTTTGTGAAGTTTTAAACATTATAAAAATTCGTTGCAGCCGTTTTTTAAATTTAATAGAAGAAAATTCGAAAAATTATGGTTTTTTTTTTAAAAATATTTTTTAACCTGATTTGCACAGCACTGTGATACCAGTTTATAAAATTTATACATTCTTATCAGTTTTTGAAGAGAAAGCAGCAAAATTTTCTTCCATGATTATGAAAAAAACTAAATTGAAAATTAAAAATCATTCAAAGTTATCATGTAAAGAGGGTTCATACGAATGATAAAACTTTATATCTTGTATTCTAAAAAAAAATTTGTAAATTCAATCAAAGTTTTAAAATATTTGCATAATTTGAGCAAATTTTTAATGGTTTTTACAGTCTTGTAATTAAAAAAACTGCTTAAATTTTGAAAACCAACAAAATTTCAATCAAATGTGCATTTGCGGTATCAACGCTTAGAATGGTAAAATGTCTTGTCAATACTTTGCAAGATCATATGCTTTGAAAAGCTTTCATCGAATAAAAAATAGTAGTTTTTAGTAGATTCATTCTTTAGTCATCGTAAGATTTCAATAACCATCATCATTCGTAATACATTTTACTTTTTACATGCAATTGAACCTAGTTTTGACCGCATATACAAAATTTTTCAAGACCAAAAAGGCCCGCACCGATTGATTCGCGTGAATATTCAATCTGTCCTCATCGACCAAAAACCTTACGTAATCAATGGACCTTCCCGTAGACGATATGATTCATATTAGCTCATTCCTGTTACTGCTATGAATACCTCTCATTGTTGTAATGTTGTTGATGTTTATGTAGATATTACTGGGAAGTTGACCGTGTGAACCTCAAGGGTCGCACCTCGCGGCTTGTTTAATTATAGTACAATACCGTACACTAAAAATTCAAATAACCAACTTTTCGAAGTATTTTCGTGTCCCCATTATTTCAATGTTTATTGAAAATCATTGAACTTAAGGATAAAAAAAGGCTCTTTTCGGATTTCTTTTTAGTAAAACAAGAACTGTCAATTCGATTTCTTTTTTTCAACGTTGGGTGGTGGAAATCTTCAAAAGATACCGATCAGCTCCTGTCTCTCGGCATGCTGGATTTCTACCGACTGAAACCACCTCCGTTTCCTTCAATCACTCTTTCCATCAAAATTTAGTATTTCTCCGAATTTAAAATTTTAGGACATAGTACTTCCCAGACGATATCTATATCTTTATATCAGCACTATTCGGTACAAAGTCTGGCTATAGACCAGTTTAGATATCATTTCTACATTCCTTGAATTAATTCAATAAGAAATTATTCTCTTATATTTTCACACTAATAAATCACCATATGCTACTTTACTAGTTTCTGAAACTTTTATTATTTAGCACAATTTTTCTCAAAAAAAAATTTTTCTGATTTTTACTGTTCCATAACTGTTTTTGGTTGTTTCTGGAAAAATAGGTCATATTGTAAAATTGAATTTATAGATCACGTCCAGCTTACAGGTTCCCCACGGTTTTTTTTGAGGTTAAATGGATTCATCTCTTCCTTGCTTTTATTACTTATCGTTCAAAGATTTTTCTTCAGTCAAGTCCGATATTTTTTTAAAAAAGTTGTTTTTATATACTCAAACGAGAATCGGTGTTAAGTAGAAAATCATAAACAAATGGATATCAATAAAACTTATTGAAATTTGAATAAAATCGAATAGCAGAGTCAACAGGAGCAAATTCATTAAGGCAAACAGTGAAGTCTTTCTTAATTTTCATTAAGGTGCATTTATGCTTGTGAATTTTCCATGTGTGATTTCAAGCTTCCTTTGATTCTCTAAAACTACAAAATTTTTTTTAGGAACTATCGATTTTGTCGTCCACATTGAAAAGCATAGTCCACGAAATAAAAGGCGGCAAATTCGGAACTATTCTATTGAATAATTCCAGAAAGACATTTTTCAATTAAACCATTCGTTAACATTCTGAATTTTCTCCCATGTTTAGCGCTTCGAACGTTTGCTTGATATTTTTACTATTCCTTTCCATTAAAACGCTATAGTTTTTAATTTTTACCATGTATATATTTCGGGAGTAAGCTGCTCCCTTCTTCAGTGGTAATTATTTTCGTTAAATCAATTATTCGTTATATCAATTTTAAAAACAAATCAAAAAACATCGATTATTTTATGCTGAAATTTTCATCAGATAAATTCAAAAGCTTGCATCTACCAGCTCAAGTAAATTCTTTCTATCAAACTAGAAAGCAAAATCAATTTAAATAAAAATTCACAGTAAACAAAATGTAACGTGCACAAAGATTTTTTTTCAATTTTTCTCTGCTTCATTTCTAGTTTTTCACTTATTTGCCAACAATTTATTCCAATTTTTCGCAGTCACTCCTATCTCAACATCACCATGAGAATTATTTACCGGGCAGCATTGTTGAAGGCATAATGTTTTGGCATGGTTTCAAGTAACCGACATTCCACCAGACTTCTGTAACCCAACATTTAAAAGGTGGAAAAAGGACTCGACAAACAAACAGCGAGGAATGAATTCACTTAACTCAATTTTTTTTTTGGATCACAGTAGGAAATATTTTCACGTTTGGTTGCCATTTTGGAAAACAGCAACTGAAACGATTTCGTTTTAGTAAAGATCGTTCATCAAATGTAGATACGGGTTGGGAGATTTTATCTTGCAGATTCATCGTACAGCGATTGCCAACTATTTTTTTCAGTTTGAAGGTGCGAAAAGTTGGCAGTAGTTTTGTTGCTGGGAATTTATGTATGCTTTGCATTGCATTCATGGTTGAACAATTCTTTTATTTGTTTATTATAATGAAATTCAAACCTTAAAGGCAATTATGTACAATGCCTAATAAAACAAGTTTCAAAATGAACCTCCTATCGTTATGAGATCTTTTGAATTTTTAATAATATAAGTTTTGGTAAGCAGTCAACGAAAACTGACAGAATATTTAAAAAAATTCATAAGAATTTTATTATTCTGCTTCACCATCTTCAATATTTACTTCAAAAAATTACACTTCTAAGTGCCCAATATCAAAAATTTATAGTAAACAAAATTTTGCAAGGATCTTCTAAAGTTTCTGCCAAAGAAAATATTGTAAGACATCATAAACTCGGTTTATTTGAACAAAATATATTAACAAATATATCTCATATATTTAAAACAGCAAATACATTTAACAAATATATTTCATATAATTATAATATAATATATTCATATATTTATTTCGATTCTAACCCGATCGTCACGCTATCACTTCTGATCGTATTTGGCCTCACTTGACTAATTGACAGATTCTTTCCTGTCATACTGACCTGTACCCTCCGTGGGTATGCCATACCTAGGGCTGAATACCAACAGGCATTGCCTACCCTAATTTTACAACAACATCTTGTCTTGACATCTCATGTATCCAAATTTAAAATCCATTTATTTGCATCCTATCTCGGGTTTCAAAAAATTAGGACATATGATTTTTTGCAACTGAAATTAAGTCGCGTATTTCATTCAAATTTTTTGGGCTTCTTTTAGCATGAACTAACTTTACCATTGCATATGCGACGAACTGCATATGGCTGCATTTTTTTTCTTTCGCACAGTATTTTCCAGCAACAATATAATGAAATATAAAAATCTGTGATCAACATATTTCTCTATGACTTTAGTCCTGCCAAAACATTAGAGTAAAAATTAATGTACGTACATACATAAAAAAAAACAATTTTCAAGCGTTCAATGCAATTTAAGCAATAAGGATTTTTTGCGAAATTGTCAGTCAGGATATTGCAAACTTTCCAAAAACTATGACCTCACATCTGAGAACAATCATACAGAAAGGCTGTTAGCAACTAGGCGTCTATTTTTGTTTAGGATGGGAGATGAGTGAGCTAGTAGTAGTATGCATCATATACTTATAAGACTTGATGTGTCTTTCTGTAAATGTGAACTTTTCATAAAAATTTCAGTCTATCTAATTACCCAAAAAAAGGCAGGGTCAAAAATTTGGCATACAAATCGCTGTTTTTATTAAACAAGTTTTCTATGCTAGAATGGTCCTTCAACTTTGACAAAACTTTAATGACAAAATTTTAGAGAATTTTTAGAAATGGTTTTTGTTTTTGAAAAATTCGACATAGAATCATTTTGTTGAATTGAATCAAAGCGAAATCTTTCTTTCAAAGGTACTTTTGCAATATGTTTTCTATTATAAGCGTTTTCGATGAAGTATCGACGAGTTTCTACAAATCGTATTTCTGAAAAATAAAAGAAGATACAATTTTTTCCTTTATTATACGATTTCGATTTTATTATTTATTATTACCAATAACAGACTGAAGAAGGTCACAACTAATGTCCGAAATGTACATTTGGTAATGATAAAATTGAAATCGTATAATAAAGGGAACAATTGTCTCTTCTTATATTTATAACCCTTTTGATATAAAACAGATAAAGCAATTCAAATTTAGCATAATCGATCTGAATAAAAAAAATCCGATATGGCATATATTAGTTCAAGAAAAAATGTTAACAATAATCTTTCAATTTCAATGAAAATGTGCGATTCAAATACCGAACCTTCTATAGGCCTTTCCGGAAAAGTTCGGCTGACACAAAGACTCAGCAACACTTTTCCAATAATTTCATCTCCATACACAAAAAATTTCTGGCGCTGTGTCAGCACGAATTTTTACAGTACGTATTGGCGTCTCCAACAACAAAAACCGAATCGAAATGTATGCAATTTTCACACATTTCCATTGTAAATGTGCCGAAGGTGCCTCCCAAAAGTGTTCAGCTAAAAACGTACGAGGCAAAAAATGAAAATAGAAGGAATCGAATTAAAAACAGGAAATTGCATGATCCAATCCAAGACACTTTGAATAATTGCCGAATGACAGTGGGCCATTTGTCTTCGGGAATTGTTACAAGAAAGTACCAGGCCCCCTCCCATCGCGCCACTCCTTCCATTCCTTGGCCACGTTCGCCAATTCAAAGCGTTGTCGGTGTCTGCCGTGAGTGAGAAGAATTCGCAGTGACAGCTTGTTATTTAGGGGTTGCAAAAATTGCACATTTCAGTGATGAAAGAAAGTTCATGCAGATGCTGTTCCACAGCAGCTTCAGTTGATTTGTGCGATTGTCGTCGGATGACATAATACTTTGAGTGTATATTCGCAAAAGGATGGAGGCATAGGACAATGGGGTCGAATAAGGATGTCAGATCTTGTCTGATGGCAATCGTATGCAAGAATAATTATCTATGACAGAGGTTGCTTTCAAAGGATAGTGAGAATGAATAGTATTCTTAGATTGTGTAGCTTGTGGGATAAAATATGCGACAATTAAATTGAATAGATAAATCAGTTGGCTCTACCCATAATATGGCCTGAAAATTCATAATATATATATCTGAATGTTAAAATTATTATTTAAACAAGCCGCAAGGTGCGACCCTTGAGGTCCACACGGTCAACTTCCCAGTAATATCTACATGAATATTAAAAATATTAAACACAAAAGAAATCATGAAAATACTACTACTTTAAATAATAATAATGAGAGGTACTCATAATCGTAATTGAAATGAGCTAATATCAATCATATCATCTACTGTAGCGTTTATTGATTACGTAAGGCTTTTGTTGGGTGGGGGGTGGATTGGTTTGATTGACTATTCACGCAGATAAATCGGAGGAGGCGGGCTATAAAGCCTTTTTCACGTTATTTGTTATTTTCATATCGATGCTTGAAGGACAAAACAGCGCTAGCAAAAATGAATGCATTCTTGTTATTACGCCCACTGAAGAGGTTTTCTCGCGAGATGTCAATTTTAAATAATTTTGTTCAAAATTGCCATGACTTCGGCATAATCATTGAATTTGTGTTTTTTAGGTTTTTTTTGGATCATGAAAAAAAATTGGCCAGTTTCTCTTCGAAAACTATTAGGAATATATAAATTATATAAACATTTATTACTGAGCTGTGCAAATCAGGTTAAAATTTATTTTTTATGAAAAAAACTCTAATTTTTCCCATATACCGTTTTTTCCATTTAATAGAAGTTAAATGGAAAAATCAGCAGAAAGGATTTTTTTATAAAGTAAAAAACATAACAAAAAAGTCAACACACGTCGAATGACACCTCAATGATGCAAATATTATATATGGTTCGTGAGATATAATGAATGATAAAAATGACCTTGAAAATCATGATGACTTTTAATGATTTTTTATTTTTAATTTCATTTTTTACGTAATCATGAAAAAAAGTTTTGCTAATTTTCTTACAAAAACTATTTGTAATACATAAATTTTATATACACTAGTTACTGGGTGCTGCAAATCAGGTTAAAAACTTATTGTTTATGAAAAAAACCTAATTTTTAGCACTTTTTTAATAAATTAAAAAACGGTCCCAACGATTTTTTTAAAAATTTCATAGATTCACACAAATGCCAATACGCGTCGATTAACACCTTAATTATGCAAATCTTATGATTGGTTCCAGAGATATAACACATGACAGAAATGACCTTCAAAGGGTCAAAACAACAAACCTCCCCGACCGAAGTGTCCCAAAAAGTAATCAGCTCTTAAGATTGCTAAGGCGCTTCGATTGACACCTCAACAAAGTCGATACGATGTTATTTGCGTGAGTTATGCTCGTAGAAAAAACTGTCCACGAACGCACGTACGTACATACACACACACACATACTTCTTTCTAAAAACACTTTATATATACTCTATAGACCTTAAAACGTAAAGAAATGTTGAAAATTTCAATTTCGATTTTCGAGGCGATTACAAGAACTTCCCATATACTGGGAAGTTAACAAGAAATATTAAGTTATATCAAACCAATACTGCTGTACGTCTCCTGTCGCTTTAGGAACCTCAATATACTGAAACTGAGAGTTGGCTATTGCTTCAGTTTTGAACGCCCCATTCATATTCGTGCAGGTGAATTAAGTGCCTTCTCCTGTTTGCTTGAAAATGCTTTTATTAGGTTGTTTTCACTGTGAAAGTGTCCGTTAATGCAAAATTGTAAATATACGAGTACTTTTCATGGTAAAATTTAATGAAAAGGTCATGGAATATCTTTAGAGGTTAGATAATTGGTTGTGAATTTGTATAGTCAGGGAAAATCATTAGGAGAAATAAGTAAAATTCTTTGCCGAGCACAAAATAGATATGTTTCTCCACTTACAGTTTGGCAAACCATGAAGCATTATGGGTACTGTGTCACAAGAAAGAATCCTTTTCTTGATAAAGTGAACCGAACTAAGCAACTGAAGTTCGCAAAAAAATGTAGCTAAGGACTTTACTTTATGGAAATATGCAACATCTACTGCAATTGTGGCTGTAAAGAGAGTAGATTTAGGTTTCTTAGTTGGGATGGTGTAACTAAAATTTGGCGACAAAGAAACCAAGTTTGTTACAAAATTTAGTATGCACAGTGAAGCTAAGCGGCGTCTCTGTGATGATTTGGGGATATTTTTCGGCACGCCAATCTGGGATACTGCAATTTCTTGATGGTATTATGGATTCAACAAAATAGATAAATATTTTGAAGACAATTTACATGCTAGTGGTGAATAGTTGGGAATTAGACAGGATTTAATTTTTACCAAGATAACGATCCAAAGCACACAGCTATAAATTCAAAGCTTATACACAACTTCCCAATGATTCTCACAACACCCCCCAGTTGCTAGACAGTAACCTTATTGAGAATCTGTGGGCAGAAGTTGAAGGATAGCATCCAGGATCCCGAAAAAGCTCTTGATGAAGAATTGCCAAAAAAAATCAATGTCGTATGTGGCTGCTGGTTTAATTACTGTCAAATCGTTTAATAGAAACTATGCGACACAAAAAATATCCCACAAAATGTTAATTTTTGAGGATTTTTCCTATTTTTTATATCACATTTTAGTACCATTAATGGACGAATACGATGTTCATTTTTCATTTATTAGTTTTTGCATTTGCAAACTGTTTTGATTTAAGATGTTTTCTTCTGGTTATTGTTTGCTGTGTTTTTGTTTGTTGTGTTTTTGTAAGAAAATAGATGAAGAAAAACGCTTCTTTCCAAAAGTTTTATCGAAAAGACTTCACTATAAAAATACGATTGGTGCATACTGTATCATCATGGCATCATAAAGTAGAAAAAGTAGCCAGGATTTCTGTTCTGCAAAGTTAAAATATATCTACATCGTCTACTTTTTCAGTTTCTTCCACCCCAATTTCAACTTTTCTTATCGAGTCGAAAATATTCGCATCTGATGGATAGTGTGGATCAGAAACTTCTTCATCAACGTTCAAAAGTTCATTCAGCCCAATCCCATCGTTGATCAATCCCTTGATTGTAACTGGCTCCATAAGTAGCTTCTTCTTCATTAATTGGCAGCTCGGAAAAGCTACTATTTTAAAATATTTTGCAGTTTTTGTATTTTTCATCATTTACTTAGACTTTTAATAGCTCTGAAAAAGAAAGTGTGAAATAAGTGGCAATGAATCTCGTTGTTATTTTTCCAGCGCTGAAAAGATTTTTTAAAGGATTCGCTATTGATAGTGCATCCTAAGATATTTTATCATCCCTCCTGGTGATGAAATGGATTTGGATTGAATGACCAGGTTTATGTTGTTAAATTTATTTCCACAAATGTGATCAATTTTCTTTGTTCCTAAGTACCAATTTTTCAAAATAAATACGCTAAAGTTGGAATAAATTATTGAATTGGTATCGTAGTCTTCCAGCGAAAGATTTCAGATGTGATTTAACAGAATAAAGATATTGTTAACATGCTAAATCCCTGAAGGTTACGCCAATTATGAAACAAGCCAGTCACAGACAAAACGAGCATTTATTTAAAAACTTTAAATATGAAACCAAGAAGAAAGAAATGAGTTCAATATGTTTCATCTCGTTGAGGTCTTTATATTGAATTTTCAAATTATTTCCGATAAAATATCAATGCTAAAGTTCACCATTGAGCTAATTGAAAATACTCAAAAATCACCGCAATTTAGTAGTTGCTTGCTTGTATTTTTAGTTTAGTAATTGCAAACAATGCTAAGATTTTTCACGTAACATTAATTTTCAAATCCTTTAGTACAAAAAAGGCCTTATATGTAAGTTTAGCCACATTGTTAACATTTTGCAAGCGTATCTCATAGGCCAAAATTTTAAAAAAAAAGGTTTCACTCATAAAGTTTGTTTATTTTTTTATTTTAAAATAATTAAAAACGCAGAGTAAAAAGGTATAATTTTGCATCATTTTCTGTCATAATATTTATTTCAACTCGAATCCTTTTCAACAAACATGAAATAATTATTTATAAATACTGAAAACAGACAGAGCTTAAAATGGTCTTCTTTTCAAATTATATTTATTTTTATATTCTCTTGACCAAATCAAATAAACAAAATACACATGAGCTAGAACATTTTCAGTAGAATCTATTCCCGGTTCATAAATTTCCTTCGAAATTTGGAAAAAGTTTCCAAAAACCAATATTCCCGAATGATTGAAGTCTCCTTAAGCAATTTTTTCACATATCGGGTCGCTAATTTTTTTTAGAAGAATTTATGACTCCTATTCTGCTTGCATCTGTAAATTTATTGAAAAATATATGCAGATTAATTTTTTAAAGCCAAGAAAATATATTTGAACTGTTGTTTGATGTTAAAATTTCAATCAACAACTAAGCAGATAGTGAGCTTATTGATGAATATTCAAGACCTTGTATAGTTTAGAAATATAAAATATCAATGCTAAAAGTCACCATTGAACTAATTTAAAATACTCAGAAATTACCGCAATTTAGTAGGGGCTTGCTGGTATTTTTAGATAATTGCATAATATGCTGAGATTTTTGGCGTCATAAACATTAGTTTTGAAATTCCTTCGTTCAATTAAAAAAAAGTAATAAGTCAGTTCAACCACTTTTTTATTGTTGGCTTTAATTGCAAACATTTTTCAAACCAATATCATTCACCACGATTTTAAAAAAAAGTTCTACCTCAAAAATTTTAATTTATTTATGTTCAAAATAATTAAAAGCACAGAGTAAAACGATGTAATATTGCATCATATGCTCTTAAAGAATGACGATTCTATTCGACTGGCAAGAAAAAAACATTTATGAATATTGAAAACAAACAGAGCTAGACGTGGTATTTTTAGTATCAAGTAAGCTCTCTTGACCAAATCAAATAAGCAAAAATACTGATGAGCTAAAACATTTTCAGTAAAATCCATTCCCTGTTAAACAAAATTTGGAGAAGCTCTCCAAAAAGCTGATAAAACCAAGTGATTAAATTCTCCTTAATTTTTTTTCGCATATCGAGTCTCTAATTTTTTTGGAGATAAACCTTAGTAGCTTCCATTTTTAAAGATCCAAAAACTAACATTGAAGCTCCGGCTGGTCTGTTGTATTACAAAAACAAATATGTATAATATAAGGAGCTGGTTTCATGGTAAGCGACACTAGTTTAATGTAGCTCTTTTATGTGAAAATTTATGATTGTGTAATCTGCTTGCTTCTGTAAATTTATTGAAAAAATCATGCAGATAAGTTCTTTTTAGGCCAGCAAAATATATTTCAACTGTTGCTTGATATTAAAGATTCAATTAACAACTTAGCAGATAGTAAGCCTAGTGAAGCTATATAAATTATTCAAGACCTGGTAAAGTTTAAAAAGCCCTCATTAAACTAATATTCCCATGAAATGGATTAAATTTCTCAATCTTAAAAGCCTGACAGTCAAATTAACATCAATATTTAATCTATTAATGCATAATCAACCAAAATAACCTTAATCAACCCATATGATTAAATATGAAAGGTTATCAATTACCAAGCTATTCCCTTATCTCGGTTGATCTATCTTCAATTCACCCCATAAATATACTCACCGCTGTACTGCATCAAAATCGGAAATTCACCAAACACCGCGCACCGCAAATCAACCAAATTAATTTATATACTATTGCTCAATGAACTGAGTGGAAGGATTTCGGAAGCCTAATACACAACATCAAAGTGGGAAATCGATGAGTTTTCAGCAAAACCCACCCCATATTCAGGATTCATTCGATATAATACACAAATTCATATGAATTAGTGCTTGAAGGTGAAATCAAAAGATTTTCCACTAGCTCAACTTTGAAATTAATATCCTTTATAAGCTCGTTAATCATGAATGTATTACGAATACATTTTCGTCCTAATTACTCGTGACTTGTCATCTTTTGGTGTTATACGTCGCTAGTGATGTTATGAAAGCGTTGGTTAGTTTGTGGGCCAGAAATTAGGGATGAAGATATTTTTGTTAGGAATTGTAAAATCGGTAGTATGATGCTAATCCTTCAACGTAAAGAAAATCATAAGGAAAAAATTAACGTACCGAATCCTTCCGGTTTATATTTGAATGAAATTTATATAGAATATATCTCATATACATTATTAATAATGTAAGGACGTCTTTCAACATGGAAGCCATAATTGTTTTTAGTTTTGATCATCAGAGTTTCCTGATTTTCAAATGGTTTTCTACTTCTCCAATCGATACATCAACTACATCCTTCCAAAGTTTCCTTTTAATCAAATTTGATTCAAACTCAAAAGTATATACATATAAATATAAACCACTTTATTTCTTACTTCTCTAAACAAATATAAGAAAGTTGGGTACACTTTTTTGAAAATAAATGGAAATAGGTTAATAGCTTTAAAAATATCATCTTTCATTTGCTTTGTTTCGCATTTAATATGCTTGTCAGCTATTTTATATCGTGACGTATCACATTCCACTTCGTCGACTGGCCTGGGAAGAAAGTATCTTTCGTTACCATTTATTAATACGTATATTAGGTATCTATTAGTCTCATGAATTACTTATTTCAACCAAGAAAACTTTCAAAGATGCTTTCATCATTGCCAGGACCTTCTCTCCTTCCTGATTCTATTTCTTCCAATTTTCAGGACCTGAATTTTGCTTGTGTGCTCAACGACGTTCAATTAATATTGAAACCATCTCGTAGTCTAGTATTTTTCGTAGGTACTTATAATTTTGTTGATGTCAATATCTTTTTATGTCGTATTGGAAGAATCAATAAAAGAGCATTAAGTACTAAGAACGTGCTTTCTCTTCCTGCCTCGTATATTTCTTTAACATATTTTTTCTCTCATATTTTATTATTGGTTCTTTTCAGGCAACTGTTGTCTTCATAAGCTGATATGGCTGCTGTAAATTCCGTGAGTATCTATACGAAAATTAATTTTTGCTATAAATAATATTAAGGGAAATTATGAAAAGGTCCTAGAAAACGGTAAATGAAAGAGGTGAACAATTAAGATAATTACCAAATGAAATTTATTGAATGCAATCTAAATGATGACAATCTGTTGAAAGTAGCAAACGATTAAATGTTAATTGGCACAGTAAGTGATGTTGTTTGAAAGCAAAATTAATTTTAAATTACTATTAATTTCTTATTACTTGCTTCAGATTGCACGTTTAATTTTTACTTAAGTGGAAGATTTTTAAAGAAATTTTTTAAAAAACACTTGTCTCGAAGTTTTTATATTCATGGTCAAAATGAGAAATGGTGTTGATAATCTTGGATTGTAGTTTTATACCATTTTATTAGGGACCATTCTACCTTAATACCATCGTGTAGCCTTGATTATTAGGAATTTAAGGAGCCACCTCCGTGCTAAGCAACAGTTGAAGTGTAGCGATAGCCAAGACTCTTACTTTTTGGTCGTCTTACATATCTCCAGCCATTTGACCTAATATGATTTATTAACTTCCCAGTATATGGAAAGTTCTTGTAATCGTCTTGAAAATAGAAATTGAAATTTCCAACATTTCTCTACATTTTGAGGTCTATAGAGTATATATTACGTATTTTTAGGAAGGGAGATGTATGTGTGTGTGTGTGTATGTACGTACGTACGTACGTACATACGTATGTACGTTCGTGGACAGTTTTTTCTACAAGCATAACTCATGTCAACAAAGTCGTATTGACTTCGTTAATGTGTCAATCGAAGCGTCTTTGCAATTTTAAGAGCTGATTAGTTTTTGGGATACTTCGTTCGGGGGGTTTGTTGTTTTGCCCCTTTGAAGGTCATTTCTGTCATGCGTTATATCTCGCGGACCAAACATACGATTTGCATCATTAAGGTGTCAATAGACGTGTATTAACATTTTTGTGATATTTTTAACATTATAAAAAATTGTTCCAGCCGTTTTTTAATTTAATAAAGGAAAATGCGAAAAATTAGGATTTTTTTCATAAAAAATATTTTTTTTACCTGATTTGCGAAGCACAGTAATACCAGTTTATAAAATTCATACATTCTCGTCAGTTTTTAACGAGAACCCAGCAGAATTTTTTTCCACGATTATGAAAAAAATAAATTAAAAATAAAAAATCATTCAAAGAAACCATTTAAAGAGGGTTCATAGGAATGAAATCGTATTTTAAGGCAAAAATAGGCCATAAAATAAAGCTTTTGAATATCACAAAATAACCATACCAGAGTTGCTGGTTAATATTAATTTTAAATTCAATAAGATCAACCAAATTTCAAGAGATTCTAAAGTTTCCAATTTTTCTTAATTTGAACATCTTGAATAGAGGCATAATCAAAAGCCCATACAACACGAGCCACAAATAAAATAGCATTTCAGAAAATTCTACGAAAACATTGAACTGGAATGAAGTTTATTTTCCATCTGACAAGAAAATCAATAGAGTTTTCCTGCTTACCTAGCAAATATCAAATATCTAGTAAAAGAAAGCGAGCTTCATTCTGTTTCATTGAAAAATCGATAATTTTAATATTGAATTTCCGATTTCTCGTTAACTGTTCAGAGATCAAAGGATTATTTATCCAATCACTGCTAAGCCAATATATTTTTAAATATGTTGTTCACGTACAAGTACAATTTTGTGCCAAGATTATACGCCACATCCTATCCAAATTGGAATTCGATCCATCCCTTAACAAGTAATCATTTCTCATTAAATCTTATCGTAAATTACATCCAATTGTCTACATGTTAAAAATAAGGATCAGACTGACTTTTCCGCCATGCTTTCCTCTCATATTCCGTTCACAATTTGTCGTTTTTCGTTCGCTCGGCTGTTCATTAGAAAGGATAGCTACTATCCTAATTTCGATTTTCATGATTCAAGTATTTCAACAAAAGTTTCCAATCCATTTAGGACTAAAATCCTTTGAATCGCTAATTTAAAAGAGCTTCAATCTACTTCTATCAACGTTCGTGCCGAAATCCACCTCCAGGATGACTGCGCTCAATGTTTCCATTCAACGTTTCCATGCCACCAAAAGTTAAGGGTGGAAAATAGGATTTTAGATGCTACACCTTTTACTTTTGCAGTAAAATCAAAACCAATGGTAGCGAATTTCGTCTTCAACTGGATAACTAACTCTCCATTCGTTTCACTTCCCATGTTGGTCTAGAAACATGAAGTTGAAGTCCTGAATGCAAAGCAAATGGTCTCGTTGCCAAAAGAACGAGATGAAAGGCCAATGTGGCAAGAGACGTAGTAGAATATTCACTAGTACCTACCTGTCTGAATGATAATTGGAAAATCGATATCGTAATTAGAACGCACACAGCAAACTATGCCTTCACACTAAGATAAAATGATAATGAGACTAGAGCAGGAACAAATTAAAGATATAAAGAATAACGTAGCAGGACGCAATCAAATAGAACCGAGGAAGAAGAAAATGCTTCCCACTTTGAAAGTGCGCCATCTTCTTCATTTTCGTGAAAAAGCAGGATACTACTGCTTCATAAGGCGTCCCTTAAATGCAGAAGCATTAACGCCAAATACCACCACAAAAATACATCTCCACTGAAATTGTAAATTAATTTGAAAATTTCCTGCTATTGTAAACATCGTAATAACTTTTTAAAAATATTTCTTTGGCACCAAAGTTACAAATAATTGATAATTGTTTTATGGAAAGGGCGTAAAAATTGAGCCCACAATATTTAATCTGTTCTGAATTGCGATCCATTTAAGCGTAGTAAAAACTTATTAATTTAATATGTACCTCACCAAAGCTGGCATGGACTAATGCTAAGCCATACAAATGTGAGAAGACTAAAATTTCTTTACAATACCATTTTTCCTAAAGAAGGTAAAAAAGTTACACATGCTGAGAAGCTGTGCGAATGAAATGTAAGCAACCATTGCTCGGTTGGTGATGATAATAGTAATGGAAATGATGATGTTGATGATATACCCAACCCTGCACTGCTTTTCTATCATCTACTTGAAAGGTGGTTCCTCAAGTGTGTACGGCAGGTAACTAACAAAGGGGCGTCAATGCCATCAGTCGAACAGAAGAGGCATCTGCAACAGTAGTCCTCCTCATCAGTGATAGCATCACAAAAGCATTTTGCCCACAAAAGCAGTGTGGGATTCTTTTATACGGCAATAATAATAAGAGAAGTAACATCGTCCTTGTCCGCAACACTGTTGGATCCACAGGCAATGCCCTTGCCAGTTGCAGAAGAAGTAGAAATAGAAGAATTGAAAAAGAAAGTCGGATAAAATACAGCAAATGCGAATGGGAAAAAGTCCTTTTTTCGTCTTCATCATTGAGAATGGCTTGGACAGAGTTCAGACTTTAGACGTGAACACGAAAGACATTCTAAGACGTATGCTACGAACGTGTATAGCCCGAAACGAAATATATGTTCGTGTCTTTAGAAAGAACAACTTTTACTTTAAACTTTTTCGTTCGAGAAGTCATCTCTTATTCTATACATTACCCTCAGGGACTCGGACAATTTTGTTCTTCTCTTGCAATCTGAAAGCACGAGGAGAAAGACCTTTTAGCTCGCATTCGATCTACGTCTTTCATTTATTTTACTGGATTGTGCACACTTTTAACACATTGAAAGTGGAATGCATTTTCGGATCATTAATAGATGCCTCTTTTTGAGTTGACGATTGTTTTGTTTGCAGTTTTCGAGTTCATCTGGATCGTCAATTTTTCTAATTAATTTTGGGTTGATTTCATTTAATTTTAATTTAAGCACAATTTATTTCAAGCCAAAGTAAAGCATAGAGAACAAAGTGTATACATAACTAAAAAATGCTTAAACTAAACGGAAAATGTATAAGAGGTAAAAAGGGATTTTGGGATGGTTTTCAACAAATTTGTTTTGCAATTTATATTAATTGAAAACATAAGTCGGAAAACAGCCCAATAAAAGTTCTGTATTTTCTTTTCCTATCCTTTTCTCATCCCTCGCAGTCACACAAGGCGGTCCATTTTAACAAATGACAAACGTATTCTTGACCTCCTTATCGTCGTCCTACCAAATATCACTTGAATTTCAATTCAAACTAAATGAAAATACGAATTCAAATCAAATTCAAAAATGATCATCAACATTCTGTTTGACCACCGTCGAACCATTAAAACAATAATCTTTGATAATTTTCAAGCTCCTTATAGAAATTTTATCCTCATAAATATTTTCGTTTATTCTCATCCTTTGCACAGATAGCTTGCATTCTATTGTTGCTGCCCCTCAAAGATGACCCATGGTGGCTTTCATAATGGTTCACTAAAATTTGTAAACCTCGACTGACTGATTTCTTCTCCCGAAAAAAAAAGAATTATCAATTCCTCCACGACCACTAGTCGTTTCCCAGGACGAATAAAATGAATCGACAGCGGATGGTCTTCTCGCAAATCTTGGGGACAATCTTTTTCAGTTTATAACAATAGCAATACAAAAGAGCCTCGAGGTTTTTCATTTTTACTTTTTGGGTGCAAAAAGGAATAATTGGACTTTTTTCGACAGTTTTATTTGTTGAGATTCACCAACAATAAGAATGTATTTGTGGAAAAGGATCGAGATGATGTGGATAAAAGATACGGATAGAACTGAGAAAGTTCGTTAGTCATCATGAATTGGAGCGCAACCTATTAAACGGAGTGAATTATGGATGGAAATGAGCGAATCAGATTTTAAAGAAGATTTTTTTTGACTGAAAACCAATAGTTTTTATGACCAAGTCTAGAAGTAATAGCATCAGAGAATTTTTTTTTAAATATTAATGTTCAACAAAATCATATGTGCAAATATTTAACAACCCCATTTTCGCTCAACAGTTTGCAATTGCCATTGCTAAAATTCTGTACAAAATCAATACAGCTCTGATTTGTAAAAAAAATCTGCTGTTATAATGTAACAAATTTTAACGGCTTCATCATCCTTGAATTCCGTTCTCTTGCCGACCGCATTTATTTTTATTTCAGCAATTTTATTGCCTCTCTTTCCGCGAACTTCGGGTCTGTAAACACCGCGAGGCCATGTAATATATTCGCCATCATGACTGTCAATAATTCCTTCCGTAAATTAAAAATTCATCAAGAACACATAAAAGCTTCGTTTCAAAAAGAGTACCTGTCCCACAGCGAGCCTGCAAAATCCATCTCTTAAACAAATCCGTACAGCACTCCATCCTGATATCGCGGCCTCGACCACGGTATTTTTTTATAGGATCGATAAATACATAAAATTGTTGCCCAGTCATGAGGATTTGCATAAATCAGCACGGAACGCACAGATACATCCCCCTGGAAATCGGGGTGAAGGGCGGTGGATGTCACGCATGTAAAATATGAATGTAAACGCGAATCGAAAGTCCTTAAAAATAGAAATGCAGGTGTGATGGATACGTAATGGTGTCACGATACAGTGTAACGTGAACGTGTCGCCTTTCTTGCTGAAATGGTGGCGGAAAGCTTTAAATTTTTAATTTGCTATAAAACGGATTTGTCGCGAAACGGTTTCTTGCAGATGTCTGCGTATACGGTTTACTGAGTGGAGGTTTGCATGAAAATTCGATATCGTTATATTTTTATTGAGCCGTACGATACTTTGTAGATTTCGCGCTTTATTTGGTGGATTATGAAGTCATTGAACAGTTTGGTAGGATTGCGTTGCTCTTACTTTGATGCTTCGAGGATCAGATGGCACTGAGAGTTGATATGGTTGTATTGCAAATACTTTGAAGTTGTTTTGAAAAACAGGACCAATAGATAGCGTATTGCGTTACTTCACTCTTTTTAAAAAATCGCAAAACCAAAACAAACAAGAATGCAAACACTTTCCAAAGAACTACAAGTCTATCCACTCTGACATGGCATTAAGACTGCTGTTGGAACAAATAGTCCTGTCTTCTTTTGCAAAAAAAAATACAAAATAGAAAATATACGTCGTCTCCACAATTCATCATATTCACTTGAAGTACACCATAAGTGGCACAAGTGTCGCAAGTATGTACAAGCGACGAGACACAGCGCCGCCAATGAATCTCCAAAGGGAATCCTAGCATAACGTGACACAATTTTCAATCGTAAATGCTTTGAATACTTTACGAGGCCAGTGTTTAACTCCTTAATTCTTTTATGGGCTAAACAATAATACAATCTTGAGAAAAAGTTGATGGAAGCTGGTTGATGACTCGGACGGCATAAAATAAATCGTTTGTCAGTAAGTCTCACTTGTACTCATGAGTTCTTATAGGTAATCCTAAACAAGTAGCTAAGATGATACTAAATTAAAACTACCAAGAACACTTGGAAGGAAATCACAATTTAAGTTCTCGCTACTGTCGCAAAAGCGATATGAAATTAATCTTATCTGACAAGATACTACCAGGGATTGCAATTTTCAGCATTTCACCGTGAGACAACAAGGCTTTTATGAACCAAAAACTTAGCAGTGGTTTAAATATGCCTTGCTTGTACCAGTAAGTAAAAAACGAGCTGCTTGCTCAGTCTCCGCTTTTAAAGAAAAGTTTCTCCGTTCGTTTTAACCGCGAAAACGGCCGTGATAAAATTATAGCCACGTCCTTAAGAAACAATTTCCACATCAAAAAGTCAAACTACCTTCTCCATGTACTATCCTCGGAATATTAGTGTCTCATAATTTTGTGGTGTTGCTTTGAGCAGTACGTTGGAACAAAAGTGCTGAATTTTAGCAAACACAGTGGTTAATCACTTCTAAACTGTTTTGCAAAATCTGGCCAAGTGCAAAAATTTCGTACCCCGTATGAAAATACTTCACATCTTCATATTTAAATTTTATAGCACTCAACTACTTGATACCGCACATCATATTTTGAAGCTGCCAAAATTTTAATATATATTTTAGTCATGTATGTAATACTAATCAGTATCACATCTTAAAACTCTACTATGATAATTGTAGTGCTACAAGGCTTCAATGGCTCCATTCAGAGCCTTCATTACAGCATTTTTCCTGACTTTTCTATATATACAGGGTGGCGCAATAGTTTTTGACCTTCGACATGAAAAATCAACCCGAATTAATTTATCGTCAAAAAACTATCTTCAAAAATTTTGACACCCATTCGAAATTTTCTTATAGCTATATAGCTTTAATTAATTTTCATAAAGAGTGAAAACAGAAATTGGAACGATAATACGAAAATATTGACTTTTACTGAAGACTCAGCAAAAACGGATACGAAAATTCGAAGAGGATTTGTAGGTAGGTCTAATTACAAGTAAAATATGCAGAGCCATAAGTACTAGCGTATTTTTTATTAGCCTTAGATGTTAACTCCTGTACAGTAAAAAGACTTTTGAAAATATAAATTTTTCTATCCAGATTTGGTTACTTGAAGTTAAAGTACCAAATTTATCCAAAGACCTAAATTTTAACGCTATTTTTAGACTTTTGAAAATATAAATTTTCCCATCCAGATTTGGTTACTTGAAGTTAAAGTACCAAATTTATCCAAAGACCTAAATTTTAACGCTATTTTGTATAAACCCTAAAAATTTCGTGAATCTTCAACGAATTGAATTGGATTGTAAATCAACGCATGCATCGATTGGGCTACAGTTGCAGTGAAATATGCAGAATACTTAGGATCAGCAAGAACACCGTGAAAAAATGATGCAATGCCCAAGAAGGAAACGTGGAGGATATGCAAAGAAGTGGTTGACCGTTGGTACTTTCAGCAGAATCAAAAAGAAAAATTCGAACATTGACTAAAAAAGACCAGAAGTAGGGACGCGGACAGTGATTCTTAACAGCTCTCCAGCGTCCATTAACAACGAGTCGAGGTGAACCATTCAGCGATACATTCGGTCCACCACCTGGAGCCGGCAAGACTATAGACAACGCAAGATACCTTTCCTTTCCAAGAAGAACATTCGAGACCGGCAGGACAGGAAAAATATTCTCCCTGTTTTTCTGCAATGCCTTACTAATCGCCAATAATTCAAGGACGGAAAGGAAGTGATTTTGATGCAAGATGGTACCAACCCGCATACTGCTTTGAAAACTTATGAGGCGATTTATGAGTATTTTTCTAATGTGTGGATTGATTGGCCTTGTAATTTCCCTGATGTAAATCCCATAGAAAATGTGTGGTCCAAATTAAAGGAGAGCGTCTTTAGAAATCCTAGACCAAAAAACAGGTGGCAGCTGATTCGTGGTGTACAAGTCGAGTGAGACGCAATTTCTGCAAACTACTTAAAAACATTATGTGAAAGTTTCAGAAAATGACTTTTAGAGTATGTAGAATACGAAGGAGGACATATTTCATACTAATTATTTATTATATTGCTTAATGTGTGCAGTTTATAATAAAATTATAATATTAAATCAATCTCTCTTTTAAATTTTATACAAGAAATAAAAAATACAATCCTGTAGAACAGTATTGAAGAACATATATCATTGAAACGATCCATGTTCAAGTCATTGCCATGGAACTCTTTGACATACCTTCAAGGCGTTGTTTTATAGAACTAACGAAATTCCAAAGTACATTTTTCGATAAAAGTTGGAGAGATAAATCCATGTATCTCTCGAGAATCGTTTATTTTTCAAGATCATTCTATCCTGAATTTGTGGTAAATCTAAAGATATTTGTCCATTCTTCAAAATTTTGTGGGCTTCCAAATAAAAAGTCGACTTTAAAAGTTCAGTTGAATCGTTTGATTTTTTTCCAGTACCCAAAAAGGGTGTAAGCAAAGTTTTCAATCTCGGGAGGAAGAAAAAAATAGCATGGACCAAGTCGTTTGAATAAGGAAGCCGGGATGTTATAAGAATATTATTCCTGCGTTAAAAAATGATTTGCTGATATCGTTTTGTGGCAGGATGAATTTTCGTGATGCAACACCTAGTTGTTCTTGATGTTTCGCATCATATGCCAGATTCATTTTCAAAGTTTTTCAAGATCCCTAGCATTTTTAACCAGTAACGGTACTCTCCAAAAAATCGAGATCATTTTCAATGAAAGTCAAAGCCAATTTTTCCTCTCAACGTACAATTGGTTCTGCGAAAGATTTTTCCAAGTCATTTTTGCGCAGATTTATCTCAATCTGAAAAACAATGCTGTGAGTCAAATTCATTTTTTCTCCGATAATTCTGACTGTGAACCAACGATCTTAAAGATAACGATAAGATAAAAATATTCACGTAATGAATACATTTTTAGCGATTCTGGAAAATGAAAGCCACTTCCAGACTTATCTTCAATCGGATAAATTTTTCCGCTGGAAATTTCTAAATGGGGAAATACATGTAACTGCTCAGAAAAATCGATTTTTTTCTTAAATTAAAATGTTTCAAATACTCTAAGAATACACCAATAAAAGTTTTGAAGCGATATTCGTATTAATTTTCAACTTAAAGTTCTTTAAAGGGAGCGCGGCGTTCCCCAGTAAGTCGAACGCACCTGCCGCGCGTCCCTGCCTACTTTCTCTCCGGCGCTATGGGCGGTTCTCTAATTGTGTATCCCTACCATATTCTTATAAATCTGAAACTCTAAGGAAATAGGACCTGGAATCATTGACTAATAAGTAAGTTATTATAAAAACTAATAATATATGGTTTTTATCTACTGCAAACTTTAAACGTGTTTTTCTCAAATTAGTACTTTTTCAACTTCCGGACACCGTACTTCCGTCTCAAAAAACATTGAACCGATCCGGCTCAAATTGATACCAGATCTACAAAAGAGTATTATGTAGTAGTTGCATCTATATGTTTTTGTAATTTCGGAGAAATGATTTTTTTATTAATGTTTGAAACGCGACTTTTTTTGAAAAATAATTAAATTAAATTAATGTAACAATTGCATTTTTTTGTAAATTTTATTGGTCAACCTATGAACTATACATCTCATTAGCATATTTTTATTCTTCTAAATATTTCAGGCTCTCCGAAAATCGTGTTTAGTTGTACGAGGCATTTTTGAGGTGTTTTTTTTCATTCATTCGCATCGCCGCCATTTTGTGTTTAAAAATTATAAAAAAAATATTTTCAAGTACTTTGAGACATGTACTTTAAGGATTTCAAGTTAAAAATCTTCTAAATAAACAACTTATATTTTTTAAATCAATCTGAATTTAGCATTTGTTTCATATTTTACATTTTCCTCTTGAACAAAAAAATCGGATCCTTGACATATGCTTCCAATATTGGTCTAAAGTCTATTTTCCATTCGGGTTGGGCTCGCTTTTGTAGCCCGCTCTTCTATCGAATGGTGAACATGGGAATATCACCGATAAAAGGTTTAATATTTTTATACTCACCAGAGTGTCCATAAATCTGCATTCAGGGTATTAAAAATGTGCATTTTCATGCAGTTGCAAGCATAAAAATTATCTTTAAATTATTTTAATTTTTGTAATAAATTTATTTCTACAGAAAAATTAAACTTTTTCAAAAACTCACTTGTTTCAAATTACTCAAAAAACCAATATCCTTGAAGCTACACGACAATGTGTTTCAAGATTCAGCTCATCAAACGAAAGAAATGTATTTTTTTATGAAAAATCTGCATTTTTCGTTTGTCCAATTATCACATTCAAAATACACCAAATACCAGATATTGTAAATAAATAAATTGACTGCAATATTTTTTTTAATTTATCAATTTCTGATAAATTGAAAAGTTTAAATATAAACCATAATTATTGGAAATTTATTTCTCGGTTTGCACACTTAAGAAAAATATTTCCTTTTCTCAAGCACGAGTTGGCCTTCAAAGATACTCTTTGGGATAAATAATGAAACATATGTGTATTTGCATAAATAGTCAGAGTTGGTTTTTCTCAATATCAAATAAGACCTGATTGTCGTCTTGACAACATATTTATTCTGATTTGATTTTCAGCATTGCTGATAATAATATATAATGTTATTTAATAAAGAATTTCATTGGTTTATTTTCGGCTGCGAAAGATTCATTCAAGCATATTTAGTGAATGCTAAGTATATTTCAGAAAAGGCAAACATTTGACAAGTCAAATGTGAAATAAAGTAACAGAATCTTATAGCATCACCCCGTATCCATAAATGAAATGCATCTAATTTGAACTTACTTTTAATTACACCAAAAAAAATGATGAGTTAAAAAAATGCATGTAAACTTCCATCAATGTAAACCTCATCACTTTCATCTCAAAAAAAATTTCAAATAAAACTGAACTGACAAATTAATTAAATGAAATTCAATGAAAACATTCTCAACATATGAACATATCCGTAGAGTTTGCAAACTAATTTGTAATAAACTTCTTTCATACATTTTGGTTTCTGAAAGTTGGAACCGCTGGTCCTCCAAGTTGATAAAGGACTTTTTGTGAAGTGTAATGTGTAATTAAATTTCATTTTATTGCATTTTCCTTTCAATGAATGATTTTCACTAGGCAACAGAAAAGTTGCGAATTCAAAGCTTAGTTAGTTGCGGTGGACTTTTTGAATTGTATGTGTTACTGAAATTAATGTAGATGATAAAAGATTTCACCTTTTATCTTTTACTTTCTATTTTATTTACTAACAAGCTGTGTGATTGATGCAGGTGATGTTTAAATTCAATTCAAACGTTTATTACAATGTCAATTTTGGTAATCGTGTTTCAAGATGAAATTTACTGTATTGTAAATTTTGACAAGGTGAAAACCATGATCAAAAAAATATCCACATTGTGAATTGCACTTATTGTACAGTGTTCCATAGTCAAAATGGAATAAATCTACTTTCTAGACTTTAAAGCAAGAGAAGAATGAAATAATAGAAGAACGTTTGATGTACTTTTAAAGTTTTATATGAAATAAATTTAAATCTTAAAAATAAAATGCTGCTTTTAAGTTTTAAATAATTGAAACAAATTTAGTATAAAAAAATATATAAATTTGTAAAAGTTTAAACGATAGCTGTAGTAATATGGCGCCAAGAGAGCCTCAAACTTCTATTAAATTAAGAAAAGCCATAATTCGGCATACTGAAACAGATAAAACTGTGCGCAAAATCGCTGAAATATTTGATCGTGCCCCCACAATAAAAGTTAACATCGTAAAACGTTATTTTTACACCACAGACTATGAAAATTAAGCCAAACCAAGTTCTTGGAAAATTTTCTCGTCGTCAGAACGCTGGTTAGCACGGCAGATAAATGAACAGCCTCCCATCTAAGTTCTCCTAAATTTGATGTTGAAGCAGAAAAACATCTTGGTAAAAAAGCTAATCCTGAAACCATAAGGATAGTTTTGCGAAAGCTTCATACCCTACCGTGAGTAGGGTTCCAAGAAGGAAGATCATTAAAATTAATCGCAAAAAAGGTAAGATTATGCTAAAGAGTACAAAGAAAAATTTTTCTCATTTTGCAACAAGCTTTGTTCACCGAAGAAACCTAATTCAACGTTTTTAGATCGGATGGCTGATAATATGTATGAAAAAGAGTCAATGCAGAACTCAAAGGGAAAAATCTACGGAAAAGCGTTAAATATGGTGGAGGTTCCTTGCCAGTGTGGAGATCCATGTCCAAGAAAATTTCATAGAATTGGGAACATGATGGATCAAGCGACGTATTTAAATATCTTAAAGACGAATTCGAAAAAAGTCCTCTAAAACTAGAAAATGAAAATGATTTTTATTTTTAACAGGATAACGATCCCAAGCATAAAGCTCACAATGTAAGAAACTAGGTCCATTGTCACTGTCCCTATGCATAAGAAACGCTACCTCAAATACCTGATCTGTATGCATTCGAGCATTTATTGAGTTATTTGAAGAAAATTTTAAAAAATGCTGTAACTAGTGAAAATTCATTCAAAAATGCATTAATGGAAGAATGGAAGAAAATTGAGCCTTCCTCCTGTAAGAAATTGATGTAGTTAATGCCAAATTGGCTTGAAGCAGCTTGAAAGCAAAATATATAACCAACTAAGTACTAATCAAGCAATACAGTTTATTGAGTTACATGAGCTTCAAAATAAATTTCTAATTATATTCAGTTATATTTTTAAAGTTGATTTTGTCAAAAGTGAGAGTTTTTTCAATTTAATATTAAAAATCGTCAACAGAAAACATTGTTGAATTGTTGCATTTTAAATGTTCGCCTATAAACCTTTCGATGTAAACATTTAAGGTTTTCTTGATACATGTATATAGTTTATTTTTCATTAACTCAATTTTTCTTCTACACTTGTTCCATTTTTATTTTGAGCCACAATAAATTGTTCGAAAATTCTTAACATCAATTTCAAAGTCAATTTTAAATATTATAAATGACTTTATGATTGAATACTAATTGGTCAATAAGGATTTGTTGTGTTGTTGTCATTTGTTTTCCTTTAACCATTCTATAAAATAATTTTAAAAAATTTGGACAAATATTCAGTTTATGAGAACACTCAAACCTGTTTCTGTGCGCATAAAAACAAAACGCATAAAAAAAAATTTTAGAAGAAGAAGAAAGTAGGAAAGTAACTCAAAAACTGACGAAATATGAATATTAAATGCTTTTTTGAAACTAAATCAAGGTATGAAGCTTGTTAGCTACTTGGAATCTCGGGTCAGTACAATTAAGTTTTTTCTCGTCTTAATTACGGTTAAAACATTTTCATCCAAAAATCCAAAGGACTTAAAAACAAAAGAAAATGGGACACCTCCATATTTCCGAAACCACGGCTCCCACAAGAAAGTTGTGCTTTCATCTGGCACTCTCGGCATGGTACAGTGATCAAAACAAGCAATACCGCAAACGTTTGGTGATAAAACTATCCAAAAGTTACTTGCGAAAGAATTTGGCGGTAATAGGGAAAACAAAAAAGTTATGGCGCGCGAAAAATGATCTCCCCTTTTCTACGTCGTTTTTGGCTTTGTCTTTCAATACTTACAGCATGTGAAAATAATTTATCCACAACTTACTGCAAATAGAATTTTATACCAGTTTGTCATATTAAGCTTTTTTTGTGAAAGCGGTGCTTTCCGAGATATGGGGCCGTCCCACTTTTTTTTGTTCTCAAGATGGCGCGAAGGGGATTGGAGCTGCAACCCCAGAAACTTCAATTGAAGCTCACATAGACGCATACTACTAATTGTAATTAAAAAAATTCTGCCCAATAAAATGCTCCGTGAGTTTTGCAATGGGGGGGGGGGAGTTTGCCATCGGAAACCGATTATTTGGCCTAAAAACGGCGTTTTCACGTGACTTTTTCCCCTTTGGGATGCAATAGCTGCCACCAGTGTACAGCAATCAAAACAATCAATACCGCAAACGACTTGCGACAAAACTGTCTTGAAATTATTTTCAATGTGTTTTAGGGTTATAGTAAAAGCAAAGAAGCTGTGGTGTATGAAAGATGTTCCCCTCTTTTTGGAAGTCGTTTTAGGCTTGTAACTTTTTTATTGTTGATACCACGTAAATGTGATGTATGCACGATTTGCTGCAAATTACATTCTACACAAGTTTGTTATATACAAATTTCTTGTGGAAGCCATGGTTTCCGAAATATGGGCGTGTCCCACTTTCTTATGTTTTTAAGATGGAGCACGGAAATTGAACTTAAGCTAACTATACTCTTGCCCACGGATTGCAATAAAAATGTCTCTGCCTACCAAAAATGTCCGGTCAAACTTATATTTGACTGAACTAATACAGCTCCGGGCATGTAATTAGAAACACTTGAAGCTTACTAAGAAAAATCAAATTTGTCCATGAATCTTTCGATGAAACTCATTCCCCTTGGGTTAGTTTTTTACTTGATTCAATTGAGAAACACAAAGAGTTGGCCGATAATACGTCTTTTAAGACGACAGGATAATAAAGTCCTGAACAACTTGGAGCGGATGGATACATAATTAAAATCAGCAAGATTTTATGTGTATCTACAGATTTTAAAAATAAATTGAACTGAAGAGACTAGTAAATAAATCAAAGATATAATTGCGAACATATAACACTGTTTGATAAAATCAATGTGTGCTACACAGACGTCGATATTTCTTGGAAGTTTCACCTTGGATCAAATTCATCTTTTTTTTTTAATTAATTTTAATTAAATGTAACTGTTAACCTTCTTTATGTTTCCTTGCAAATTATTTGATTGCCTGACTACATCTTGGTCACATGAAGAAGGCAAGTAAAATTCATTTATTTGATTGAATCAAAACATCAAAAGCGCCCAACAAATCTCGCATAATTCACATTCTAATCGTTGCTTGTAATTAATTGGGCGAACAGGTGCCAGTCCTTAAATACAGCGTATCTGCCATGGATAACATCTGTCCACGTCCTTTCCCCCACAAAATCAATAGTAACATTCTAATTTAGACGGGTGGCACGTTCATGTAATTTTAATGTCACATCAGCCTAAGTGTGTTTTCATCTGGAGAGCGGAAAAAATGAGGAAAAGTAGGAAATTAGTATCCAGAATCCGCTTGGGCGCGACGTATTCCGCGCCAACAAAATGTTTACGCTAATGCTTGCCATTGACTCTCGTTTGTACCCCCCGGGCGCATCCATATTGGCTCGCAAGCGGTAGTGGAAATCAGATATTCATATTTTCTTCGCATTAATTTTCCATGAGTATCTATGTATCTTTAGATCCGACGCGATGATATTTTTATATCCTCTCGAGGAGATCTGCCGCCCTCGTTGAGATTAGTGCATATTTCAATCGAATGCCCGTCATCGGCAAATCGAAATGTTTACATACACGAGATTATGACTTTGTGCCTAAAATTTATTGAGGAATATTAATTAAGCACGGTAAATGGTATCCATTAATTTCTGCCAGTAATTTCCTCGGCCATTTACTTGTACACGCCTCTAATTACGGGAAAATTGAAGAGTTTTACGTGGGCCACACACAAATGGCTACACGGAGTTAATGAGAGGAATGTTAATGGACGTTTTGCTGGAGGGGTCACAATGGTATAGTCGTGTAAATTGAAAGGATTTCCTTTCGACATGGCCGTGATGTTAGATGATGGTGGTGACGATTTGCAGAGCTGAACATTTCCAGGTCCTGGCTAGTGTTGGCACAGGCGTTTACTGAACAATCAGTGATTTATGCATGACGATAAATCAGTTTCGTCAGCTATACGTATTCAGGGAGTCTTTCAGATAATGGGAATATCAGGACTGTCCCGTACTAGTATGTTGCATTTGAGTCCTGTTTGGATCGATACATTCATGGATGGAGTGTCCGGTTGCGGATGAATACATTTGAAAGTGATTTAATTTGAGACTATTGAAACGATCGAAAACGTTTAATGGAAAGTTTGATACGCACTTCGTTGTGTGCGAGCGAACAGTCTTTATACTTATTTAGAAATTTTCTGGGCTTGTGAAAAATTATCTAATATGTTTCTCGAATGTTTGCATTATTAGCGTTTTTGATATTTTCCCATGCAATCTTTTCCTACAGACTCGATGCTTTGAATTTGAAGTTGTTTTGAGCTGCTATTCCAAATTCGACTGATGACTTTGCGATAAATAGATGATATATTATTTAGCTCTCTTCAGGAAATTACTGATCCTTTGATTGAACGAAGTGAGTCTTTAGGTGCCTCAGATTTTTAGAAATTGAAGAAAATGCAACTTGAGTAAGCTGAAGTGCTTATGTGAATCAGTTGAACAGTTAGAGAATACATTTTTTTACAAGAATACATGGATTAATTTTAGTCAAACTAGAAAACATTAATAAATCACGCAATAATTCACATAATATTGTGATTATTGACGAATCTGTGTATGGCTATCATCAACAAGCCGCGAGGTATGACCCTTGAGGTCCACACGGTCAACTTCCCAGTAATATTTACATAGATAGTAAAAATATTATTCACAAAAATAATAATAAAAATAATGCTACTTTAAATAATAATAATGAGAGGTACTCTTCAAATGAGTTAATATCAATCGTATCATCTACGGGAGCGTCCGCTGATTACGCAAGGATTTTGGTGGATGGGGATGGGGGGAGTGGATTGGTTTGATTTAATATTCGTGCGGATCTATCGGAGGGGAAAGGTTACAAAGCCTTTTCTACGTTATTTGTTGTTTTCATATCGATGCTTGAAGGACAAAAAAGCGCTAGCAAAAGTAAATGCAGTTTTACTGAAGAGATTTTCTCGCGTGGTGGTCATTTTGAATAGTTGTGTTCAAAATTGGCATGACTTCGGCATACTCACTGAATTTGTATTTTTTCACGAGACTAATAATTATTTCTTACTTTCAGTTGGTCTTGGAAAACATTGAATATGCAGTGATTATTCGGTTTAATTGCATGTAAAAAGTAAAATGTATTACAAATGATGATGGAGGTAGAAATTGAAATCTTACAAACCCTAATGAACAAAACTACTAAAAACTACTTTTTTTATTTGATCAAAGCTTTTTAAAGCAGATGATCTTGAAAAGTATTGACTTTATAGCGTTGATCACCACAAATGCAAAGTCGATTGAATTTTTTTTGGTTTTCAACATTTTAAGCAATTTTTTATTAAAATTAAAACACGGTACCATGAAAACTATTTGAAATCTGCTTAAATTATGCAAACAATAATAAACCTTGATTGACTTTACAACAATGTCATTAGAATAAAAGATATACTATAAGGTACCATCTTTCGTATGAACCTTCTGTCTGTCACCATGTAGACTTCGGATAAATTTTTATATTTTTAATATAAGTTTTTTTGTCACCATTGAAATTTTTTTGCTAGTTTCTCTTCAAAAACTGATAAAAGTTTATAAATTTCATAAACAGTCATTACTGTGTTGTGCAAATCAGGTTAAAATGTTATTTTTTATGAAAACCCCTAATTTTTCGCAATTTTTTTTTATTAAATTATAAAACGGCTCCAACGGTTGCTTTTCAAACTTAATAACATCACAAAAATGTTAAGATACATCGATTGACACGTTGATGATGCAAAAATTATCTTTGGTTCGCGAGATATAGTGAATGACTTAAATTATCCTGAAAGTCATGATGACTTTTAATGATTTTTTATTTTTAATTCAATTTTTTTTTGTTTTCGTGATGAAAAGTTTTGCTGGTTTTCATAGAACAACTGTTTGGAGTATATAAATTTAATAAAAATTGATTAGTGTGTTTCGCAAATCAAGTCAAAAATTTATTTTTATGAAAGACACCAAATTTTTTGCACTTTTTTTCTTAAATTAAAAAACGGCTGTTATGATTTTTTTCAAAATTTGATAGAATCATGAAAATGTTAATACGTGTCGATTGACAACTTAACTTTGCAAATCCTACATTTGGTTCGCGAGATAAAGCCCATGACAGAAATGACCGTCAAAGGGTCAAAACAACAACAATTTGGAGCTTGACCGTGCATTTTGGGTAGGCAGAATTTTTTTAATGCAATGCGTGGGCAATGGTATAGAAAGCTTAAGTTCAAGTTTCTGCTCCTGTCCTTTTGGGCTCCATCTACAAAACAAAAGAAGTTGGGGCGCCCTCATATCTCCGAAACCATTGCTCCCACAAGAAAAATGTGTATGGTAAACTTGCGTAGAATTAAACTTTTAGCAAGTCGTCCATACATCAATTTCACGTGGCATCAATAATTAAAAAGTTATAAGCCTAAAACGACATCCAAAAAGGGGGGACATCTTTCAAGCGCCACAAATCCATTGTTTTTACTTTAACCCCCAAACACAGAGAGAATAACTTTAAGCCAATTTTGTTGCAAGTCGTTTTTTGTGTGTGGTTTTTGGCTTGTAACTTTTTTATTATCGACCCAACATAAAAGTGATGTATGAAAGACTTGCTAGACATTTTATTCTACGCCAAGTTTGCCATACACAACTTTCTTGTGGGAGCCATGGTTTCGGAGATATGAGGGCGCCCCAACTTTTTTTGTTTTGAAGATGGAGCCCAAAGCACAGGAGCTGCGACCCCAGAAACTTGAACTTAAGCTTTCTATACCATTGCCCACGCATTGTATTAAAAAAATTCTGCCTACCCAAAATGCACGGTTTACCTCAAAATTCGGACGCTTTGACTGTACTATAATAATTTTGAACATTAAAAGGATACTCTATTTTATTCAACAGATGCTGACGAAAATTTTGACTGCTTCTAGCAGATTCTGACAATAAAGATCTGCATGAAAACATGCCACAAAGGATCTCTCAGCTCTCGCTGATACTACTTGATTGAAACAAATTCTTTTAAAAACCCTTTCTGACACAAATTTGGCTTGTTTGCTTGTTTTAGTTTTGATTCCGGGTGAACTCCTTTTTTTCCTGATAGAATTCCTGCAATAGATTTTGCTTAAATATTTTTTTGGCACAAACACAAGTATTTGATGGTACCCTTGACATTTTTGTGTAGTACAATAGTAAAATTGCGTCTCATGTTCTATTAAAATGTTGAAAATAAGGTCGTTTTGGTTTAGGTCCACAAATCTTTCATTTCATTAACAGCCAATCTTCGGTAAATACTGATTGCTCTAGGAACCAAGCACGATTTAAAAAAAAAAAATCTTGTAAAAAATATATGGAAGTTATATCTAAAACAGGCTAAAAATGGGTCAAAATTCTCGCTACTCTACTTCCTTGCTACTGTTCTATAAAATATAAAAGCAATAATGCAAACGAAGTCTAAAATTCATTCCTCTTGAAATTGATTGTCCAATTCTTCAAAGGTAAATGTTTCAACTTCATCCGGAAAATTTTTGCGGTGGTTTTTCGTAGTTGTATTTTACTAATTAGGGAAAATATACAGACTTCACACGTAAAAATTTGTATTAACTGGAAATAATCGTAAGTTTCCCTGCACATTATTCAAAATGAATGTTTTAATATTATTGAAAAAATCCTACGTACTCTTTTCAAGAAACAAGTGTCACACAATGTTCAAATTCAGAGCAAAGTTGAACACGATGAGGCAATAAGAACATTCGGAAAAGGCATTTAAAACTTGGTTAGCAGTGAAGGACATATTTTGATTTGGTGATACCTTTGAAAAAGAATTTTCTCTAAAGAAGCTTGTATAGTTTGTGCCAAAAATATTTAATGTGTATCAGCTACAATAAGTTTGTTTAGTTAATCCCTTAATAGCAACTGTTTCGGGATAACCAGACATGATCGAATTCTATTTTTCAAATGGTTTTTATTTGAAATGCTCTTCTAAATTCGTTTTGTATAATATCAATTTAATCAAAATCAAAACTTCATAATACTGTGTTGCAAAAATTAAAGACTAACCTCATTGCTAGTTTCAATTATAACCACCATAAGGTTGAGTAAACCCTCTAGAACCTGGTTTCCTTGCTAATCACTATCATTTGAAAAATTTCTAGTCCGCAGGCATAAGAAAAGCAATTAAGAAACATGCTCCGGACACAATTCTTGTGAGTTTAAGTGGGAAAGTTACAAACGTGAAAATAATCCTCTTTGTTTGGAAAATATGTTCTATCATTAGTCATGCCTTGCGTTCTTTCAGGTCCATTTTCTCGCGATTTGAGGGCGATTAGACACTGAAAAAACGACCAAATCGACTGTCAGTTCCTTCATTGCGAAACGCCGTAAACTAGTGATGATAAGACATTTGGAAGAGAGCATTTTATTTTGGACTACCTTCCTCGAAATAGTCCTGAATGAAAATTGTATTCATTGTCGAGTGAAGTAGTGCGAAAGGTGCAAATCTTTCCGAGACCTTGTTCTTTATTTATGGATTTGCCAGATTATAATCATTAAGTCGAGATCGTTGAAGATATTAGGCGAGTGTTTTTATCAACCATTAAGGATAAGAATTACCTTACTTTTTGGGTCTCACTTTCGTTCGAACACACCTTCAAGCTCTTGTTTTTATTGCAAACTTCAAGCAATGAAAAATAGGAAAACTTTCTATCCCAGCCTAAAGGCATGATGAGGACTAGTATTTCAGTTCCTAGAGAGATTATCCCTCTGTTAGATTAATCATTTCGTTATCATTCGGTGACAACGTAGGTATATACTAAGAAAAACTCATAATCGTTTCGTTTCCATTTGGTATTCTGTACGTTTGTCCAACACGGGAAATTGGTGCTACGGAGTACGAAGTTCGAAATTGGGAAGCATTTTCAACGACGAACGACGCAGGAAGGTATGAATCCTTTTGATAGAAACTGTCGTATTTTGTCGACATGAATACTTATGGCATATTGCATATCCAGGATGGAATCAAAAGAAATTCGAGAATAGCAGAAGAAGAAGAAGCAGACACTGGATCTATTAAAAATCAATAGATGCCATAATTTTTCTTAAATGATTGCTATTCAGGTGGAGGATCTGTTTTTATGTTCACGGTAGCATCTTTGCCACGACACATTCACATAGGTATGCGTTGAGAATGCTGTGCAGACTTATGGTGCGATGTCGGTCGTCTTCAAGCAAAATAACTAGGAAGGATCACGTGTCCTGAAAGTTTCTGTAGGACGTGACAAAGTTTTATTCGAACGTTTGCTGAAACTTAAACAGATGACATTACGTTGCCGTCTCCACCTCATCCTGTGACGGTGGACTAACGAGGGTGAAATAAATGATACACTATTTTCGTGGAAATACAATTCGATCTTGGATGTTTCTTCCCATGGGAGATTTGTTGTACGCGTCAAGATTTAGTTCGGACGTGTCGTTCTTAATTTAGGAATTTGATTTTGTTGCGAACTCGTGTCTTTTAATTGCAGGATGGTAGATTGTGTCGATTTTATATTAAGGAAGCTCATTTAGCTACGCATATGTATATATGTTTTGTACTTTAGTGATCTTATAAGATTCATGCCATCATTGAAGCGCGGTTGGCATTGAAGTCATGCCACTACTAGAATTCTTAAAGGTGGTTCACAATTTTACCATTTTTTATGTATATGAAATTTATTTGCTGAAAAATCTTTCTTTTGCCTCAAGGAAGGAAATAATTTTATCAATATGGAACATTTTGACTATTAAAAAGAAACTGATAATGACTTTACAAATTTTTTAAACTATAAAGCTCAATTATGGATGGAATCAACAACTTCGTTGGTTGTTTGTGGTCAAGACATCAAAATATCAAGCAATTGATTTAATATCTCAATGTTTTTTTGCCGTGCATAAATGGAGAATTTGAAAAGTCCATTTTAGCATCACTTCAAATTTAACTCAGCCCATGATTTTAGAAAAACAATAAAAACCGCCGCAAAAATTTAACAACTGAAATTCCAAAATGTCTTTCGCAAATTATACTCTCCAACACAATTCATTTTTACGTATGAAATTAATAGAAGACGAAATTATAGCTTAAAGCATCGTATCAAATATTTTGTAGTATGAAACTGCAAAATATTTTTCATATTTTTCAAAATTAAAATCAAAAGTGTTCGATTACCTTTCAAGAAACCATGAAATTGACATACACGTGTTCTTTGATTAACACGGACTTTTTTGACACCATTCATATTTTCTATTCAAAAAACTGATCAGAATAAGCATACCGAATACATAAATATTTCCTGCAACACAGCAATATTTTATATTCCACTTGCTTATTAATAAAAACGCGTATATTTATGGTATATAATTTTTCAATTCAAAATGGAATTAAAAATGGATAAGATATGAGGTATGCAGAACGATTCTTTATAAAAGAATCAAGTCTACAATATATTTATGAAAATTTGATTTAAGCTCCATTATCCAACATTCATCGTTCAATTCAAACATTTTTCGCCCAAAGCCCTTCCATTTTAATTCCGGGAAAATCTCCTAAACAATATTTATGCTGCCAGACTTCTATCCAATTTCAGCTATCACACACGCATGTCCCTCAACCTTCTAGTTCAATCAACATGACAAAATCGTTGTGGCATGTTAACAAGAGATGTTCGGCAATGGATGTCTCGACTAGATAGAAACTACATCAGCCTAAAACTATCCCCGAAAACAAAGAATCGTTAATGAACAACACTCAACCCCTAAAGGCTAATCCTTGTTAATCTCGGAGTACCTTTCTTAATCAACAAACCCAGAGAATTTATGAGAGACGACAACTTTGAACGTTCAGAAATTGATTGCATTAAAGTTCCAACAGCCTCGCATACTAAATACATGTTTTTGTCGTGGCTGTCGTGTATCCTGACTGCTCCTTGCCGTATCCAGTTCTATGCCAAAAATCTATCCACGACCACGTTGAACTGTTTCGTGTCCCAAGGTGTTTTGAATCATCGTTGGGAATATCTAGGGGTGGATTTGTGGGGTGCAACCAACTTCGAAGACCACGACTATGACAGGTACCAACAAATTAAATTTAAGTAAAATACACAACTAAATGACGACATAAACACCTGTCTCGGAAAATCTTTGTCTTCCGTTTAATATTCCCATCTGGCATGCAGATATGTGAGGGATGTGTGGTGGCGGCTGCTTTGTCAGCTGAAGTCTAGCACAGGACCATGGTGCCTGGGTGTCTAGGTGAGCCTGCCAAATTAGTGGGAGTCGTCTATTCATTGGATCATGTGGATATATGCGAATCTGTAGATATATGCATACGCGCTTTGTTGAAAGGATAATGCTGGAAAATTTCAGGAACACGGCAGCTTGCATGAAGAAACAGTCAGCACAGTACCTCACATGGAGGAAGCAATTCCAAATAGATGGCATGATGGGGGTGAAAATTGCTTCTCTACAATATTCTGATGCCCTGTTTGGTTTCTGGATCAAAGCAATATCAAGGAATATGATCATATAAAACCAATTGCCTCACACTCGTTAAATTTTGTGGATGAATAAAGACAAATCAGTTTTGCTCGGGTTTATAACGACATTTTGTGTTGCATGTAAATACCTTAACCTTTAAACATAAATTTACAAAAAAAAAAACATATTATAGGCAAAAAAGTATTGCTAGATTAAAACTGCAATTATTTTAAAAATAGTTTCTCACGTGAGTGATTCTCATTTCATGTCTCTTTTGCACCCCGGTTGTTTGAAATTGTACCACCCATCTTTTGTTGTTTAATTTTTTTCTTTGGAAAATCCAAAGTTTTTGAAGTAAAGCGTCTTAAAAACTTTGGTTTGGTTTTTCGTTATATATCGGAAACCGTTGGGTTTACGGAACAACTTTTGGGTGTAAATTGTGAAACGTAAAATTCTCTACCAAATTGGCTTAGTTGTTTGATAATATTTTGAAATAAGATTGATTCGAATAGTTTGTTGTTAAATAAATAAATTAAAATCATATATTAATTCTTTGAGCAAATTTCTTGGTATGTGGGCTTCTTCCAAGTAAATTATTTTTTTAAGACTTGGACGACATCCGTATTGAAAAATCTCTGCAACATCTATGCTGATGATAAAATCGGACTAAAGTGCATACCAAAAAATGAGGATTCTCATTAGAATCAGTCTATCATCGAACATTTTTGCTAAATTAGCCATTGATTTTGAGTAAACCTGTATGATTTGAGACCCATACTAATAAAACTTTGCAAAACTAAACAATAAAATGTTTAAGATTGCGGTTAAATAAATTTCCAACCATGGCGAATTAAAGCACAAAAACCGTGCAAACATCTTCTAGGGAAATGTTGGGACTTATGTTTTCCAGTTTCGGATTAAGCACAACGCTGTGAACCGATGATTGTGAAAGGACCTTTGAAAGATCTCCTTACGTTGCGCCAATAGTGCATATTCTGCTAATAAAGCATACTCTGTTTGTTAATATTATCATAACAGTAGAAATAGGATCCATTACATTAACAAAATACAGCATTGTTACTTACAATTTTTCTTTTGGTACGCCTTCATTTAGTAGCTTTGACCTTTTTGCTGAGGTTTTTAAGTAATTTCTACCATTTTAGATCGAAAGGGAGTTTTTCATGGGGGATTTAACGGGCATCGTAAGGCCGGAGGTATCCCAATGTTGATGTGTAGAGAGTTTACAGTACTTGGCCAATGAATTATACTCAAACCAATCATTAGCATATTAGCCTTAAAAAATTTCAGTTGACAATAATATACAGCATGTTTTTTTTTAGTTTTTATTGAATATTCTTCAATTCATTCAATGTAGTATTTAAAGAAAAGGACATTCAAATATAAATAAAAATTAGTATCTCGTCCAACTACGTCGATTTTTTACTAAATCTCTTACACGAGTTTCCATACTTTTTATGTTATTTTCTGTAGTTTTTTTGTTTAGATCACCATGAAACCATACTTTTTTAATAGAATTAATTAATTCTGCTTTATTGCAATTACTTTTTTTTGAAACTTGTTTTTTTAAAACTGCCCATACATTCTCGATGGGATTCATGTCCGGTGAATTCCCTGGCCAAGGTAAAACCTTAATATTATTTTCACTTTGGATTTTTTTCACGCATCTAGGAGTGTGGCAGGGTGCGCCGTCCTGCATGAATATATATTGGTCCTTTTCTTCGAACCAATTTGCCACTTGAGGAAGAAAAACATCCTTTAGAACTTTCAGATACTGGTCGGAGTTCATGGTACCTTCGACAAAATAGAAGGCTCCGAGTCCTTTCCCAGAAATCACACCCCATATCATGACTGCTATTGGATGCTTTACCCTTTGCTCAACACATTGAGGCACCAGTCTTTCACCTGGTCTCCTTCTTACATAAATTGCTTGCTCTTCAGTCACTTCGATTCGGCATTCATCAGAGAAGCAAACCTGTGAGATGTTTCAATTACAAATATTTAATATCCTTTAGTTAAAAAAAACAAGCCGCGAAGTGCGACCCTTGAGGTCCAAACAGTCTACTTCCCAGTAATATCTAGATAAACATTAAAAATATTAAGCACAATAATAATTTTAAAAATAGTACTACTTTAAATAAAAATAATGAAAGGTATTCATAGCAGTAACAGGAATGAGATAATATTAATCATCTACAGGAGCATCCACTGATTACGTAAGGCTTTTGGTGGATGGGTGATGATGATTGATTACCACAAATGCAAATTTGATTGAAGTTTTGTTGGTTTTCAAAATTTAAGTAGTTTTTTTAATTAAAAGACTATAAAAACTATTAAAACTCTGCTCAAATTATGCAAATATTTTAAAAGTTTGGTTGAATTTACAACATTTTTTTAGAATAAAAGATATAAAGTGTTATCATTCGTATGAACCCTCTTTACATGGTAACTTTAAATGATTTTTTATTTTTAATTTAAATTTCTTCATAATCATGGAAGAAAATTTTGCTGGTTTTTCTTCAAAAACTAATAAGAATGTATAAATTTTATAAACTGGTATCACTGTGCTGTGGAGATCAGGTTAAAAAATATTTTTTATGAAAATAACTATAATTTTTCGCATTTTCTTCTATTAAATTAAAAAAACAGCTGAAATGAACTTTTTTAATGTTAAAAACTTCAAAAAGATGTTAATACACGTAACTGACACCATAATGATGCAAATATTATATCTGGTTCGTGAGATATAGTGAATGTTAAAAATGACCTTGAAAATCATGATGACTTAATGATTTTTTATTTTTACTTTAATTTTTTACGTAATCATGAGAGAAAATTTTGATGCTGTTTTTACAAACATTGTTTGTAGTATAGAAATTTTATAAACATTGATTACTTGGACTTGAACATATGGTTGAAAATTTATTGTTTTTGAAAAAAAACAATTTTTTGCACTTTTTTTTTAAAAATTAAAAAACGGCTCGAAGAAATTTTTCAGAAACTTGATAGAATTACACAAATGTCAATACGCGTCGATTGACACCTTTTTTAAGGAAATCGTAGATTTGGTTCGCGAGATATAACGCATGACAGAAATGACCTTCAAAGAGGCAAAACAACAAACCCCCCAAAACCGAAGTATCCCAAAAACGAATCAGCTCTTAAGATTGCAAAGACGCTTCGATTGACACCTTAAAGAAGTCGATACGACTTTGTTTACGTGAGTTATGCTCGTAGAAAAAAGTTTCCACGAACGTACGTACATACACAGACATACATCTCCCTTTCTAAAAACACTTTATATATACTCTATAGACCTCAAAACGTAATGAAAATTTGAAAATATCAATTTTCGAGGCGATTACAAGAACTTCCCATATACTGGGAAGTTAATATGCTTACATTTTCCCAGTCAGATGTTGAGAAGTGTTTATGCGTCTTTGCCCAAGCCAGTCTTTTCTTTATCATTGCAGGAGTTAACTTCGGTTTTTTGGTTATCCTCCTGCAGTCCAAATGCGCTTCTTTCATCCGACGTCTTAGAGTGCGCTGTGAAATTTCAACGCCCTGTTCCGAAACCATTTTATGGACCACTTTTATTGCACTCTTTCTGTTCCTTTCAACAATTGAAACAACCTTCCTGTCAGTTCGTGGTGTTGTTTTTCGTACACTTTTGCAATGCTCCCTCTTGTCCAATCGAATATCTACTCCATTATCTACCATTTTTTTATATTTTTTACTGACGATTGTGAAATATTGTACATTTCAGCAATTTTCCGTTGCGAAAAAGTCTTTTTCTTTAATAAATTTGCCACGATTCCTTCTGTGTCACTAGAAATGTCCTTTTTTGCTCCATTATGACCGAATTTTTACTACTACACACTAAGCACTGTTAAAAAAATATTACTTTTAAGTTTTTACCAAAATATCCGTTAAAATCCTATTCTTACACTGTCTTCACTCACAAGAACCATTTAAATGTTAAAAGGACCTTTTAACACTCGCTTATATACAGAACGGAAATTTCAAAATGTCCATAATATAAGAGTGCCTGCAAATTTCTCTTGAATAATATGAATTAAGATAATAAAAACAAAGTAATAAATGCATAGAAAAACAGCCAGGATATTTACTGCTCTTAAAGTATGGAAATACCCACAAGGGACTTTTACCTGTGGTCATTATTGTTTCATTTCGAAGAAAAATACTTTGAGTATAATTCATTGACCAGGTACTGTAGAATGTGTTTAGATATTCTGATTGTCTTTGGTAGTCTTCTTCTATATTTTCTCCGGTCTTCCCAATTTTTTGATGCTCTCTACCCACTACCTAGTCAATTTATGCATGTTTAAAAAAATTAGGACAGAAGCGCGGTGCTTATTTGACCGCAGTCTTTTTACGAAGGTATTTGAGTGAAAGCTTTCAAAATACCTATTACTTTTGGGTGCATTTCTACTTTTGTAAGACTAGCCATCTCTTCACATAGCCGTTTCAAAAATATATCGATGTGCTTCACACTACAATTTATAGTGAGCACCAAAGCTACAAATACTGAAGTATAATGAATATTTGAATCAAAATGTTTTCAACAAAGTTAAATTCAAAAAAAAAGTCATGAACATACAAAAACTTTCAAAGCAATGAAAATTATGCTTTGATTTTGAATTCCTAAAATATCTGCAGGAAATTGTTTACGGATAGATCGATCAATCTGCCAAAAATATACTTGCAGAAATAGTGATAATTACTACCTAAATGTTTTTATCACCCGTATTTGAAATTCATGCCAAGATGCTGAATTGCTGTAAACTCCAGAATCAAGAACTCCTAATTAAGCTTGATTTTTTTCCTCTTTTCAACGTTAACCTAAATTTCAAAATGAAATTTCTAACATGTCTAGCATTCTAAGCCGATTCGAGTTAGTTTGTATAGAATACTGAACAATGATTCAAATTTAAAAATAACTCAATTTTACGAAGAATAAATATTATAAAAATGAAAAAAGAATATTTCTGAACTACTATCAAATTGAATATCTTTTTTTTAAAAAATAACAATAACACAATGACCGAAAATCTTTATTTTTATTTTCATGTAGCATCCAAACAATTTGCATAGATTTATCTTCAGACATGCAAAGCTTTCGAATCTCCATCCTCGCAACATATCTTGAATTTATGTCATTTATCAGAGGAAGCGTCCTTTCGTTTTCACAATAGCAATTTCATTAAATTACATTTGACCCGTTTTGTGAGCCAGGCTCCCAGCAGCAAGTCCACAACATTAACCACAACACATTCATCCTTGCATCGTAGGAAAGTCGTTTTTTCTCTTCACTTTCAATAAAATTTCACTAGAGCAATTTAGCTCGGTATAAACCATGAAACTCTTATAAAAACTTTCCGAAAATGTATGGTTGCGTGTACATGTGCCATAAAACGTGAAAGATATGTATCTCTGAAAAGACGAATAGTCATCATGATAGTTTCAAAAGAAAGCTAGATTTTATGATAATTTCAACTGCGTCATATTTTGTATCCTTCGCAACTTTAAAGATATTTTCTTTTCTTACTTTATTTCATATCCATTTCCTGGTTTCTAGTTTCGTTTATTTTCTTTCTCTTCAAAACTAGTTTTATAATGGCCAAGGATACATGTACGCCTACAGGAGGACAGAAGTGGGGCTTAGTTGGAGCAATGATTTTTTTAGTGTAATCAGGGAAGTAAAATATTTCCGCAGGCAAAGTAGAGGAAGTAAATTTGAGAAAGAATTTTTTCACTCAGAACGGTTAAATTGTATTAGAGCTGCTATGAAATATTGCAAACCTATTTATTTAATGCACTTCATTTAAAATGAGTGATGAAAATGTCGCTGTAGAAGATCAAGAACATTCTTGACCTGACGTCGTCGACGCGTCTGTATGTCCTTGCAGCCTAAGCAAGAACTGCAAGATAGTTTTCCTCGAAATTTTGTGAAATGCAATCCAAGCAATGTCAGCACTCTATTTGAAAATGGTTCTCTAGAATCACAAAAAGGTTAAACTAACCTTTTCCACTTTTTGTTTGTTTCACCTGATTTTCGATCCAACTTCAAACAAGTACAAATATCCACTCGAAATCTTTATTTGGAAAATATGCTTCACATATTATACTCACCAAGCCAACATTGACTTATTCCTTTATTATTGCTCAATAAAACTCTTATTGATATTTCCTTTTCGTAAGCACACTTGTGTAGTGTATCATAATCTGCACCATCCAATGTAATGTAGTGTAACACATTCGATGTCACCTAGTATAAGCTAATTTAGCCCGCACAAGAAAGTAAGTCATAAACCACTCAATTTGTAAACAAGTGCACATGCATAGATCGATACGCACGTGTTATGTTTTCTGCCGCTACACTCATCGATTAGTATGAGCGATTTACGATTGAAATCGTCTAGACACTTGACCAGACTAATGTGCGAACATGCATCATGTCATGGGTCAAGTGGACACGCCGCTCGATTTATGGATGTGCAGTCTCAATAATGAAATTCGATGATCCATGTTGCTGCATGGGCAAATAGATCATCGAACTGTTTGTATTGTAAAATTACATTAGGCATTTAGTCTTTAAGCAATAAATTAACTTAGTTATTAGTTTGAAAAACTGTATAAAAGAAGAAAGGAAATATAGATCGGGAGGATTTGCTTTCCTGACCTAGACGCGCGGAGATATTACTACGCGACGCTGCGCCATAGTAGCGAAGTCGAAGTCTCTCTCTCTGCAAACCTCAAACGCGATAAAGTAAATCGTTGCGTTTTAATTATTACACTTAGAAATATCGGCCGAGAGACATGTTCTCCACGCCACTCTATCTGCGGTTTGACCGCTTGGCTAGAGAAAGGATACAGGTGAAAGAAGCTGTCCCCAATGAGATTCGATCATTACATGGCGATCCTGCACCTGACGACCCTGCGTTAGGCGGACCACAGAAACCTAAATCAAGGCAATTCTGCCCATTCGAAGCTGAAAGTCTCTTACATAAAATAAGAACAATGAAATTTTGAATTTCTACGTTGATGACTAAGAATACGACCGAAAATGGAATTTCGACGTAAAATAATGGAGATGGAACTTCATCGAAAGAAGAAGGCGAAGATGAAGAATAATTTTCTGCGCTAATTGCGAGTAAACTAACAAACAATTTAATGATGGCTAAATGATTTAACGGCAACGACCAGGAATTTATAATTGAACACTAATTATTTTTAATCAAAATTTAAATTTTCATAGCTATGGACTGAATAACAATACTATAATAACTATAGATTCTTTAAACAAATCGATAAAATTTTGAGATAACATGAAATCACTACGTGAACTCTTAGGAAAACTGTGTCAAAATGCACCTCACGTTTAAAAGGAAAAATATGATTAACGAAGTTGAATACGATTGATAAATTTGGATAATAAGCGATTTTCAATTGTTTATTGAGAACGCGCAAAAAAAACACTTTACACTTTAGTTAGAATTACTGTAGATCGTATAAATATGCGAATTATTGTATTTAGATTTTGGGTTTCATCTATTTAACAAACAGTTTGCTATCAAGTCAACACAAAATAATAGTGCAAAAGTTGACATGGAAGATCACATTCTTTCTTTAAATTTAGTTCGAAGCATTCGATATCGTCAATGCAGATTAGAAATCTTCACATTTTTATTATGATAGAAACAATAACGGCAATAGTCAATTCAGGAACATCCATTACTTATCGATCAAGCCAAAAAACATCTAAAAGATCGTAAGTAATTCTTTAAAAATGCTGAAGAATTTACGCAAAAAAATAGTGAGAAGCGACCACCTGAATAAAACAAAAAACAAATTATTTAAAAAAAAGAAAATTATGGAAAATTAAAAATAAAATAAAAAATTAATGAAAACAACAACAACCAATAAATAGTCTAGCGAAAAATTGAACGATAACATGATAAAATGGAAGAAATTAAATTAAGTAGGAAACTATTTAAAGATTCTAAAAAAAAAACAATTGAATTAAATTCCTAAATGGTGTGCGTAAAAATATATATATATATATATATATATAATTGAAAATGGCAACAATTGCAGTTACGTATAGTGGCAATAGCCGTGACCAAAGCAGCATCCATCATCTAAATTGACGAGAATACATGTCGAGTCTGTCAGATTATGACTTTACAATCATTTACAAGAAAGGCTTCATTAACACAAATGCAGATGCCCTATCAAGAATCGAATTAGACTCTGATACCTTAAAAGCAATGATTCCTCCAGAAAACGATAATAAAGCAAAACGAAAACTACTAGCAATAACAAGGGGTATGGCAAATAAAAATAAAAATGAAGATAATATTACGAAGCAAGTCAGCAGCAACTGCACCCAATCTAACATAGAATCTGATCAACTCTATTGTTGGGACTGCACGAGTCTGTCAGACATTACCGGTATAACAAAATTGAAATTTATAATATTGCGCAACAAAAATAATAATGAAAATATAAGCATCGTACGTACGAAAGAAGAGATAATAATATATTGCAGCGATATATCTGGCGGGAAATCCGTTTCAGCCAAAGAAAAGCTAGCAAATAAAAATGATAAAAATGGTACCAGAAACTTTAAAGAGCACAATAGCGATAATCCAAATGCGAAATACGTTTCCATCATGGAGAAACTATTAGAATTTGCTCATAAAGAAAATATTAAAGAGCTCTCACTGTCAAAGGATGACATGATATTCGAATATATAAACAAAGAAATGTTCAAGAAAGAATTTAATAAGTTGCAACGAACAAAAAGTACGCGTACGAAATTGAAGATAATGATATATAAGCCACCCACAAGAATAACAGATAAAATCGAGCAAAAGAAAATTGTTGAGGAATTTCATAATTCACCACACGGAGGACATTTAGGAATCCGCAAAACTTTGTTAAAACTAAAACAACGTTACTGTTGGAAAGGTATGAGCAGCATGGTTAAAGCACACGTAATAAACTGTACAGCTTGTAAAGTAAATAAGCAGACAAGACACACTAAGGAGAAAATGGTAAAAACCGGAACACCCACAACCAGCTTCGAAACAATAGAAATAGATACAGTAGGACCACTACGAATATCTAACTCGTATAGGTATATACTGACGTTACAATGTGAACTGACAAAATTTGTAGTAGCAATCCCATTAGAAAATAAGGAAGCACGTACAGTTGCCAAAGGTATAATCAACCAATTCATTTTAAAATATGGTCACTTTAAAAATTTAAAATCAGATTTAGGCACGGAATTTAATAATAAACTCATGAAGGAAATATGTGAACTATTACACATTAATCAAATATTCTCAACGCCGTATCATCACCAAACTCTTGGTGTGGTAGAGCGAAATCATCGAGTACTTAATGAATACATGTATGCATTTGCCGATGATTATCAATGGGACAATTGGGTTTCATATTATGCATTTGCATATAACACAACACCGCATGTAGACACCAATTATTCCCCCTACGAGCTAATATTCGGCAAACTCCCCTACCTTCCAAATGATTTAATCGAAAATAACGATAGGGTCTACGATCTAGACAATTATGCAAAAGAGCTAAGGGTAAGATTGAGAACATCAATAACGAAAGCGCGAGCCATCATAGAAAAAGTAAAAACAAACAGAGTCACTAAAGATACAGACATAAATCCCGCGAAAATAAAAGTAGAAGACCTTGTATTTATCAGAATAGAAAACCGAAAAAAGCACCAGCCACCATACAAAGGTCCTTATAAAGTAATTGAAATAGATGAAAGTAATGTTTTATTAGACATAGATGGAACACATAAATCAATACACAAAAATAGAATTAAGCCACATTGTACTATAGAATAGATCGAATGATTCGTCTTAGTAAGTATAAGACTCATCAAAAAAGGGTAAAGGTGTAGTGTATCATAATCTGCACCATCCAATGTAATGTAGTGTAACACATTCGATGTCACCTAGTATAAGCTAATTTAGCCCGCACAAGAAAGTAAGTCATAAACCACTCAATTTGTAAACAAGTGCACATGCATAGATCGATACGCACGTGTTATGTTTTCTGCCGCTACACTCATCGATTAGTATGAGCGATTTACGATTGAAATCGTCTAGACACTTGACCAGACTAATGTGCGAACATGCATCATGTCATGGGTCAAGTGGACACGCCGCTCGATTTATGGATGTGCAGTCTCAATAATGAAATTCGATGATCCATGTTGCTGCATGGGCAAATAGATCATCGAACTGTTTGTATTGTAAAATTACATTAGGCATTTAGTCTTTAAGCAATAAATTAACTTAGTTATTAGTTTGAAAAACTGTATAAAAGAAGAAAGGAAATATAGATCGGGAGGATTTGCTTTCCTGACCTAGACGCGCGGAGATATTACTACGCGACGCTGCGCCATAGTAGCGAAGTCGAAGTCTCTCTCTCTGCAAACCTCAAACGCGATAAAGTAAATCGTTGCGTTTTAATTATTACACTTAGAAATATCGGCCGAGAGACATGTTCTCCACGCCACTCTATCTGCGGTTTGACCGCTTGGCTAGAGAAAGGATACAGGTGAAAGAAGCTGTCCCCAATGAGATTCGATCATTACACTTGTTTGAGCGCCGAAAATGAAAATTTGAGGATATGAACGAGACGTCTTCTGATTTTCTTCTTCACATATTAGAGACATTTATTTTAACGATGAAATTATGTTTTGCTTTGATCATAAATGAAACGAACATAAGGACTTTTACGATTGTCATTGTTACGCACTTGATATGTGCTTTTCTTCAACTTCACATCCAGCTTGAATTTTAGCAATTCCAATGTGTTTCGTTTCAGTATTTTAGAGATTGTAAAAAGGTTGTCACGGAAATACTAATTTTTTTTCCAAATGTATATCTGGTGAAAGTCGACTTGATGTGAATTTAATTTATTTGGGATCATAGGATTATCAAGAAAAATATAGTGACTACATTTTTATCATGCAGAAGGATTCAATCAGATTGATCATGGCTAAACTTTTAATGATATGAGACATTGCCGAGTAGTTGAACATCACATGCGACAACTTCATCACTCCGTCTCCACATTTAGTCCTATTTGTGATTTATTGTTTATTTAAAACGACGGAAGTTGCGGCAACATGTGAAGCCAATTGAACTTTCGCCTCATTGATCTCCACCAACGTTCAGTTTCGGAAACTAGGGAATGAATCCTTTCTAGTCGTGCAGACAGATTTTGGGTTTGACTTTTCCAAAATAGGAGGTGCGGTGATTGCTGGTAGACCTGCCTAGTTTGGAACGTTATGTCTTGGGTCGTTTGACTATTTTAATTCTGAATCCGAGAAACCTAAGTATCACTCACCATTCTCAATAACAAGATATCCACAAAATCACATTTGAAGAATAGTCGGCCTTGTTTACTTTACAACATATTCTCACTCAGGTTTGTTCCAGAGATCTTTGCCAGTTGAGTCTTTACCTGATGCCGTGAGATATCCATATTTTCATGTGGTTTCAGGTCAGTTCGTTCTTACAGTGGAGGAACCTAGCTATATTAATTATGGTGACAAGCTTGGGAAGAAATGGTGGATAATGGCACAACCGAGGGTGAGCATCCTACGATCCTGGTCTCGTTGGTAGAACCTCTACCAGGACCGACTGATTTATGTAGTCCAAAGCGTTGGCTTTAGGCGAATATACTATGGGTATTGTATGGATTCCGTTATCTTGGAAACCTTTATTGAATAAGTGTGTTTGAAATTGAGCACTTTTGCCAGAAATGATGGTTTCCGGCACTTTGAACGTGTGGAGCACACGCCTCGTCAAGAATTTGGACAGGTGGGCCACGATGATGGATATCTTTGCCTTCGCTGAAGATGCCCTGCGATACGGACTGATTAGATCCATGTTCCGGAAAGGCAGTTGGGCTTATAAGGATATGTAAGATGCATTCTAGGCCGGTCATAATCTTGTAGGTTTCACACGAATTAAATAAATTTACGTGGTCAATTTATCAATTTTCGGCTCAAAAAAAATTGATTTGCAATCTCCTGATGCTCCCTCCTAGAAGAATCTTTCGAAGAATTTATTCGCGTGGCCAGCAAAAATGGCATCTTTACCACCATCTTTAACTATAAAATATTGCAACATAGCGTCAGAATTTGAGGTATTAAGGTGTGTCTAGTGTGAAACACGATCTTCCCATTGATAAATCAGTATAATTGCGAAAATGTTCAAAGGTTTCCATTCAAATTATTACAGTAGGCACGCAAAAAAATCACAATTTAGAGGGGGAAAAGTGTGGAAAGTGAAAATATCACTATCGACTGGCTCACACTAGTTCGAGACCGAATAACCCATTCAATGTTACTAAAAAAATATTTTTTCTCAGAACTTATTAGCGAGCGTGCGGACCTCTACGAATTAAATCCTTCCAGAACCAAAATGAACATAATAAGTTCCAGTTTCAGTACTTACTCGTATGTATCTATAAACCTTAAGCATAAAAGAAATTGGCATCAACGCACGCAAAGAAAAACACACCCACAAATGAATTGCATACAGATTCAAATGGCTTTGGAAGCATTTATAGACTACATATCCTTTTTTCAATCAGATTGTATAAGAAATATGCTTACAAGGTATACCTCAAAAGAACTTCAAAGTTGCCATGAAAATGACGACAGTCAAATCTTCCATGTAATATTTGCAACCGTAAAAACATTTGCCAATATGAAATTTCACATTAAAAATATGTGAAATTCTCAGGATTTTCCCAAAAAGACTGATTTTTTGGGAAATCGTGAAATTTTGAATGTTTTTAACCTTTTCAACCTTGCAAATGCTTGCACATTTACTCAGAATGCCGCCAGACATTATATTAATTTGATTCGTTGCCATTGCAAGGGTTGTTAACAAACAAACGTTCTTGGAAATATTTAATATTATTTTTCACTAACGTAAGTGTATCCAAATTACATTCCTTTTGTCTGTTATATCATTTCCAAGTATCCTTTCTCTCGTGAATAATGATAAGGTTGTTTGCCGCAATCTATCCAAAAGAAATTTGTGCATATACGTATGTTCGTTTGTATAATAGTTGCAACTTTTCACATATATGTGTATTGCCACAAAAAAGAATAGATCATGTAGCTTTTACTCATTTATGCACAAAATCTATATTTTTAACTTCCCAGTATATGGGAAGTTCTTGTAATCGCCTCGAAAATCGAAATTTCTTTACGTTTTGAGACCTATAGAGTATATATAAAGTGTTTTTAGAAAGGGAGATGTGTGTGTGTGTATGTACGTTCGTGGATATTTTTTCTACAACCATAACTCACGTAAACAAAGTCGTATCGACTTTTTTGAGGTGTCAATCGAAGCGTCTTTGCAATTTTAAGAGCTGATTAGTTTTTGGGAAACTTCGGTCGGGGGAGTTTGCTGTTTTGCCCGTTTGAAGGTCATTTCTGTCATGCGTTATACCTTGCAAACCCAACGTACGATTTTTTTTGAACAAGGTGTCAATCGACGCGTATTAAAATTTGCTGGAATGTATCAAATTTTTACAAAAATTGTTGGAGCCGTTTTTTAATTTTTTTAAAAATAGTGCAAAAAATTAGGTTTTTTTTCAAAAACTCAAAATTTTAACCTGATTTTCAAACCTAAGTAATCAATGTTTATAAATTTTCCATACTGCAAATAGTTTTTGTGAAAAAAACAGCAAAAGTTTTTTTCATGATTATAAAAAAAATTAAATAAAAAATAAAAAATCATTAAACATTCAGAGTCATTTACGTCATTCATTATATCTCGAGAACTAAATATAATCTTTCCATCATTAAGGTGTCAATCAACGCGTATTATCATTTTTATGATGTTTTTATATTTTAAAATAATCATTAAATCGTTTTTTTTATTTATTAAAAAAAATTGCAAAAGTAGTGTTTTTTCCTAAAAAAATTCATTTTTAACCTGATTTGCACATCGTAATAAAAGTTTTTTTCATGATTACGAAAAAAATTAAATAAAAAATAAAAAATTATTAAACGTTCAAGGTCATTTACGTCATTCATTATATCTCGAGAACCAAATATAATCTTGCGATCATTAAGGTGTCAATCAACGTTTATTATTTTTATGATGTTCTTATATTTTAAAAAAATCGGTAAAGCGTTTTTTTTTGATTTTTAAAAAAAAATTGGAAAAGTAGTGTTTTTTTCATAAAAAAATTCAATTTTAACCTGATTTGCACATCATCATAATAAATGTTTATAGAATTTATAAAATTTTATCAATTTTCGTAGAGAAAAAAAACTTTTCTCATGATTACAAAAAAAAATTAAATAAAAAATAAAAAATCATTCAAAGTCACCATGTAAAAAGGTTTCATTCGAATCATAATACCTTAAATCTCTTATTCTAAAGACATTGTTGTAAAGTCAATCAAAGTTTATTAATATTTGCAAAATTTGAGCAGATTTTCAATAGTCTTCACAGCACCATGTTTTAGCTATAATGAAAAAACTGCTTTGTAACCTCTCCCCCCTCCGATTGATCCGCGTGAATAATCAATCAAACCAATGCACCAAAATCCTTACGTAATCAATTGACGCTCGCGTAGATGTTATGATTAATATTAAGTCATTCCAATAACTTTTACGAGAAGTACATTTTTATTATTTGAAGTAGTATTATTTCCAAAATTGTTATTGTGTTTAATATTTTTAATATCTTTTTAGATATTACTGGGAAGTTGACCGTGTGGACCTCATGGGTCGCACCTCACGGCTTGTTAGATATGTTTCCTGAAAAGTGTGTATTTTCTTTGAAATCCTGTTGTGCACATAGAATATCATTCATTATATTTAATTTTAATGACATATTACAAACAAAAATTACTGACGGAAATCTTGTTGATGAAATGATGAAAAACAGGACCAGACATAATCTATTCATATTATCTTCTGCCGATACACAAATTGTATATTCTAAACCAAAAATAGATGATTAATGCTCGATTTCTTGATGGAAGCAATCCTTTCTCTAATGTAATGCAGTTTGCTCAAATTCTAAACTTCATCCGATCAAATTCAATATTTTTTATAATACAAAGTAGATTTTTCATAATTTCAACCATCCTTATTTCAATAATTTCAAATTTTCATTTGCTAATTAACTCTCGTTTCCTGCTAAAAGTATATCAAGTTGAAAATTAACTTTAACAAGAAATGACTGTATAGTTTGTTTCTATTCGTTGCCTTTATCATTGTTAACATTTTAATTTCAAGTGGTGTCAAAAAGCAACTCGTGCTACAGTAAGATTTGTCGCGAGTAGATTTACAATGAGTGATAGCATGGAATGTATTTCTTATTTTCCCTTGTAATTTATATGAAATGTGAAGAATATGTCGAGTGTAGATAAGATACTAAAACAGTACAATACTCTCAAAGCCGAACAACAAAAAAGTCCTTCCATTTTGTTATGTCCATGAGATTTAAGTTTTGAGACATTTTCAACGCACTATAAATTATTGGATACCATCAACTCAAAGAAACCAAAAACAAATATGCTACGAGAATCCCGGTTAATGCAGAACGACCATAATATGAATACCAATCTTGCTTTCGACTCTTCTCAAAAAAATACTACTTAAATTTATTCATTACAATCAATGACATCTACGTGTGCAGCTAAAAATCTAGATCACAAACAGTAATCTAATATTTCAATAGAGAAACTCCAAGCGTAACTGTAAACTGGAAAAGCGAATGTTCTACCCCTAAGGCATTTTCATGCTCTAAATAATCCCGAATGGAGTGTCCTCCGTCTTTATTAAGGTTATCTGGAAGGAAGATATTTACATCGTGGAACATCTCTCATCTTTTGGCGACACGACCATAGCAATAACAACTTGACATAAAAACGAGATAGGGACAGAGAGGAAAAAACGAACGAAAAAGCGAAAACACAAAAAGGAATCAAATCCTGAATAACCCGCGGCTCAACAACGACAAAATCATGGGAACAAGGTAATAAACTTTATATGCATGAATATGCTGCTTTGTAGGCGCTTGGGACTCCTTTCTTCCACTCCCATTCTGCATATCGGGACTTCCCATTCGGGGTGGTATGGTCCTTTATTTCAGCTTTGAAGCAAACGGTCTGTTTATGCGTTAGCCAGGTTTGATTTTCGTTGGACTGTGAAGTTCGATATGTTCGGGTTTCCTTGTTTTTTGGGGAAAACACATTTAATTTTTCTATTTTTTTTTTGGTTGGATTTCCACCATTTCAACGTTCAGTTGTCATATTTTACGAAATGGTGGAAGCGTGACGTCATGTCACTATATCCTAACTTGGGTGTCGTTTCGATTCCATAAAAGATATTCATACGTGTGACAAAACTTGTTTATCCTCGTGATATTTTGATATTGTCTACTTTTGTTCCATGATACAATGTGTATTTGTATGGTAACCATTTTCACAACTCTGTCTGTGCATAGGAGATTTATTGTATAATATATTCACGTATTAGTTTCGAGAGGGACTGAAAAAATTTGATATATATGTGTATATGTATGTAGACTTGGTCTTTGTGATTTCTTTGGATGTATAAGAGAATTTATGGATTGGAAACTTTTGAGTTTCAACTAATAAAATCTGAATGTTTATATTGTCTCTGGCTCATTTTTATGGTCAAGAACATTCCAAAGTTAGTTTGAAGAGCAACATGAATTTTGACAAGACCGGCATTTATTTTATCACCTCCACCACCAATTTAACTCGCGCATCCAGATAGAGCCTCACAGTCTAAGACTAAATGAAATTCAAGGACTCTCCCTTTAAAGGTAAATCTAATGCTCTAGCTGATGAAATGTGACTCCATAGATTTGTTGAAAAACCAGGGGTATATAGCTAGGAACTCTCAAGTCAGAGTCAAATTTTGAAAATGATTTTCGTAATTGATACCTTTGAAGTAGGAAAGCGAGACGTCAGTTTTTTCGGCTCAAAAGCTATCAGCTTGAAGTTAAGGTGAAAGTATTACAGCGTCTGCATAGGCAGCGTTTCCCATCGCTTTCTCAATTTTACTACTATAGCCTCGTCTGAGTCATTCGATCTTTGCATATGATTTTGGGTGCTTTCTCATCGTCCATCTGGCCTAGATGGCCAGAATGTGTCATTAATTTAACATAAAAGACAGGTATATCCTATTTCTCACTACATGCGAAGAAGGTTTCGCTTCTCAACGCTTTGGAAGTACCAGTTATATATCAAATGCATTACTGGTTTATAAATAACTCAGACGATAACTATATAGTTTGATGCTAGTGGATATCAAATTGAGCTAAACAGTACATTGAACATTACGTGTAATATAGAGTTGCAATCACAACCCCCACATTGCATTTTCCTGATTCTTGTCTGTCTTTTCTGGACTTTGGCGCCTGCGGTATTAGATTGACCCATGGTGAAGCCCAGAAAGGGTGAATGCTATGTAATATGTTTTCATCCGATTGCATTCGGCGAGACTCCAATATATTTGAAATTTTTGGGTCATTTTAAAAAGTAAAATGATATTTTTGCACTGAATTCACCAGCCATTCTCATCTTACACCAAGCATTCTGAACAGGACTATATTTTCCATGCCACTTAGCATTTTTTGATCTCTGATTCATGTTCTGTATGCAGCATGGAATATTTTGGATTAGAGCAACATGTGGCGGTTATGAACACCACTTCGACCGTGGAGCGGCGCTTAGATCGACACGGGGATAATATTTATGTATTCTTTCTTTCGATGACACCTGTCATAGTACTTTTGTTAATTGTATTTAGTGTGCAATAAAGTGTTTTTATACTGTTAACAAACTTTTTTGGAAGCGCAGGACCTTTCAAGTAGGTACCAATCGCTTCAAACATTCTAAACTCATAATAACTTTGACATACGTTGTCAAATCGACAAACGTCATATCACAGTTTATGCGTCATTTCAAAAAGTCATTTACCATGGATAACTAAAAAAACAAGAACTTCCCATATACTGGGAAGTTAATAAAATCAAAAGTGCTCCCGCAAAAAACACCATAAAGCGTTTGTACGAAGAATTTATATCGAGTGGTAGTCTTAGTAATGCCAGGCGTCCAAATAATGCAAGACCAAGGCGTTCCGATGAAAATGTCGCTGCCGTACAGGCCAGTGTTGAAGGGTCTCCGGAAACATCGAGTCGATGTAGATCTGCGCAGTTAAACATCCCAAGCTCCACTCTCCGACACATAATCCATAACGATTTGAATTTATTTTCGTATAACATACAAGTGACGAACAAAATCGAGACAAACCGCGTCGGGTTGCATATGGACAATTTTGTGTCAACATGGCCGAGAATGACGGTGATTTTTGGCGTCAAATCATCATGAGCGACGAGGCACATTTCTCACGGAATGGAACGGTAAACAAACAAAACTGCCGCTACTACGGCACTGAAAACCCACAAAAAATCAACGAAAAGCCTCTCTATGACCAAATAGTGACCGTTTGGTGTGGTATTATCGCGAAATGTGTGATTGGACCGTAATTTTTCGAGGACGAGCGATCGAAGCCAATTACCGTTCATGGCGACCGTTATCGAGCCATGATAACCGATTTTTTGACGCGAATTGTGCGTAGAAAGCGAATGGGTACCTTCTTGTTCCAACAGGATGGGGCGCAATGCCATACTGCAGCCGCCACGATAGATTTATTGAGGTCATTCTTCCCTGGTCGCTTGATATCCAAAAATGGTGATTTTGACTGGCCACCGCGTTCGCCCGATCTGACACCGCCCGACTTCTATTTGTGGGGATTTTTGAAATCCAAAATGTACATCAACAAGCCACGGACTTTGGCTCAAGTTAAAGCAAACATCTAACGTGAAATAGCGGCGATACCAAAAGCTACGCCCGAGAAAGTGATGAAAAATGCCGAAAAAAGAGCACATTTTGTCATCAGGGAAAAGGGCGAGCACTTGAGCCAAATAATATTTTAAAGGTTATTGATATATATCTCCTTGGCTCAAAATAAATACCTGTGCAAAAAATATCAAATTGTCTTTTCCTAAACAATTTTATTTAGGAATCACATGGGTCACATGTAGATGGCCCACCTTGTATGTACGCGCATTTCTGGTGGTCTTTCAATTCCTAATTCATTTAATTTTAAGAATAAATATCAATTCAAATTCAATTCAAAATATCAAAGCACTCACATTTTCAAAGCATCGATTGGTTTGTTAAATTTAAAAAAAAAAAACAGAGAAAGGACATCAAAGCTGATAACAAGTTCGTTCAAATGTTTTTAACAGTCTCTGTTAATTTGATTGAATCACGTTGCTATAAATAATGAACAAATTGAATGCAAAACTTCGATTGTTGGAACGATTGCTGGAAAACAAGAAAATGATAAAATTGTTGAACAAATGATGTAATATACCGAAAAAGAACGAGTTTCAAAGTGTACTAAAAAGCAGATATGGCCACACATTGTGTTACAACATCAAAAAAGATCAGAAGCCTTCAGTATGTCCATCAATCCTGAAATTTCCATCGATAAAAATAATTGTTTTACTGCCGCCTACGCGTAAGTCACCATATGGACTCGTATATCTTATTTCACTCGAAACCAGACAAAGTAAAAGATTGAGTTTATGGACGAAGCATGTCAATCAAAGTGAAAAATTTCCGTACAGTTTGAAGGGATTTCAGGAATGAAACGTACTAGATACATCCATTTTCCGCACATATCGTCTTTCCCAAAATTGAAAAAACAAGCAAGAAGCCATAAAACTCTATTTTGTAGTCCGTTTGTATTGCAAACAGACAAGCAATAATTCGTGAATATTAAAATAATGGTTCAATTTGAAGATCAAGCCATTCGCATCATTGAACCATCGCTAACTTTTGACCGTGCGCCGATAGTTTCACCTGCAAGAAACCAAGCATTTTTTCATATGCGAAGGACACACTTTAGACATCATGGCAACACAAGATTTATTATCTATTGTCGGTATCCCCAGCCCACAAGTAAAACTACTTAAATATTTTGTGAAATATCGAATGCCAAAAATCTTTATTTAGATTGTTCATATTATTAGACATCGAACTCTTCACTACCATCGCCACGACATTTTATAGTCGTCGGACTAAGAATTTCCACTCTCAATGCTTCGCCATGTATCCATTAGATACATTTTTCAACTGGCTCAGATTTTTGTCCGTTGAAGAACGAGAAGAATTTAGTTATTAGTGTTGAAGGCTGCAAGGAATTTAGTAAGTATTTTGTTTTTGGGAGACAGAAAAAAACTGTAGATTGCTATTCTATATGAACATTATTTATTGTGTTGTTGTATTCTACAATGATGTTACGATAATGGGGACATGAGGTGGGGGAAAAATATCTTATGTTAGAGAAAATAAGAAGCGAACGGTTAATTCAATGTTGACCATGGATGCTCTGGTGAATTATTGGTGCAGGCGGTCAGATAAAAATTTCGTACAAATTTTTTGATGATGAGCTTAGATGTGAAAACAATAGAGAGTTATGAGGTAATCTCAAAAATAGAGATGTGGAATATATATTTAGACTTTGGATAATATTTTAAAAATATCTTTTTAAAGATTCTTTCATCTTGTTACTGGACTATCATTTTTTTTTCATTTTGATGTTTAGAGACTAATTGAATTGTATCCGAGGTTAGAAATGAAATAAACTTCATAGAGAATCGATTCCATTTGAAATATTGACATGATGAACCTTTTCAAATGAGTTTGAAAAAAAGTGTTTCTGTTCGGAGAAAATGAATTTTTTATTTTTTTCCTTAAGGGGAAAGGTATGGTTAATTCTTGATTTTTTAAGCACAGTTTTAAGGTTTTTTTTGCAATATGGTAAAGTTTAATTTATTTACTGAAAGAGCATACTAAAGTACAAAGATTTTACAGTATTCAGTAATTTTTTTATTGAATAATATTTGAAAATGAGCCAGTAACTTTACATCCAAATAGACGTCTCATAAAAAGGTGGATTGCCGTAAGAAACAAGCCGTGAGGTGCGACCCTTGAGGTCCACACGGTCAACTTCCCAGTAATATCTACATAAACATCAACAACATTACAACAATGAGAGGTATTCATATCAGTAACAGGAATGAGTTAATATGAATCATATCGTCTACGGGAGGGTCCATTGATTACGTAAGGTTTTTGGTCGATGAGGACAGATTGAATATTCACGCGGATCAATCGGTGGGGTGCCTTTTTGGTCTTGAAAATTTTTGTTGGTTTTAAAAATTTAAGCTTTTTTTAATTAAAAGACTATAAAAACTATTTAAAATCTGCTCAAATTATGTAAATATTTTAAAACTTTGATTGAATTTACAACAATTTTTTAGAATAAAAAAAAATAAAGTAAAAGCATTCTTATGAACCCTCTTTAAATGGTAACTTTGAATGATTTTTTATTTTTCATTGAGTTTTTTTCATAATCAAGGAAGAAAATTTTGCTGGTTTCTCTTCAAAACCTGATAAGAATGTATACATTTTATGAACAGGTATTACTGTGCTGTGCAAATCAGATTAAAAAATATTTTTTATGAAAAAAACTATAATTTTTTGCATTTTCTGCTATTAAATTAAAAAAAACGGCTGAAACGAATTTTTATAATGTTAAAAACTTCACAAAAATGTGAATACACGTCAACTGATACCATAATGATACAAATATTATATCTGATTCGTGAGATATAGTGAATGATAAAAATGACATTGAAAATCTTGATGACTTTAAACGATTTTTTATTTTTAATTGAATTTTTTACGTGATCATTAGAAAAAGTTTTGATAATGTTACTACAAACATTGTTTGAAGTATATAAGTTTTATAAACATTGATTACTATATTTCGCAAATCAGGTTAAAAATTATTGTTTTGCAAAAACCTAATTTTTAGCACTTTTTTCTTAAATTAAAAACGGCTCCAACAATTTTTTAAAAAATTCTACATATGCATAAAAATATTAATACGCGTATAATAACACCTAAACGATGCAAATCGTATGTTTGGTTCGCGAGATAAACCGTATGACAGAAATGATCTTGAAGATCATGATGACTGTTAATGATTTTTTATTTTTTATTTTATTTTCTTTGTTATCATAATATAAAAATCTTGATGGCATTTTTACAAGAACTGTTTGAAGTATATAAATTATATAAACATTGATTAGTTGAACTTGAAAATAAGGTTAAAAATTTATTGTTTTTGAAAAAAAAACAATTTTGCACTTTTTTTAAAAAAATTAAAAAACGACTCCAGGACATTTTTTAGAAACTTGATAGGATTACATAAATGTCAATACGCGAAGGAAATCTTACGTTGGGTTCGCGAGATATAACGCAGGACAGAAATGACCTTCAAACGGGCAAAACAGCAAAACCCCCGACCGAAGTTTCCCAAAAACTAATCAGCTGTTAAGATTGCAAAGACGCTTCGATTGACACCTTAACGAAGTCGATACGACTTTGTTTACGTGAATTATGCTCGTAGAAAAAATTGTCCACGAACGTACATACGTGTGAACGTACGTACGTACATACACACACACATACATCTCCCTTTCTAAAAACACTTAATATATACTCTATAGACCTCAAAACGCAAAGAAATGTTGAAAATTTCAATTTCGATTTTCGTGACGATTACAAGAACTTCCCATATACTGGGAAGTTAACAAGAAGTACATTTCATGAGAGAAGGACTTGTATTTTTTTCGAAATGACAGTATAATTCGTTCACCAAAATAAGTCTCCTAAAAACCCCAACAGCAAGAATCGGAGTTTATTATCCTCGCAAACTCACTTTGGTTGGAAACATCTATGAGATGGTATTAAAGTTGCTTTTTCTGCGATTGTTTGCTATGCAAAATTTAAAATTTCAATGAAGTAAAATATTTTTGCGATCGAAAATATGCTGTAAATTGAATTTGCCGAGCTATAAGAACCGAAATTGGAATTTCAAAATAATGAAAATATACCCCTTGGTTGTTGTGTTGGACACCCTGCTTTCGCCCTAAAATGATAACTTCAAACACTAAAATTTAAACTTTCCACAATAGATGAACCGAAAACTTCTCAATTTTAGCAGTCAATGAGGAAACTCTAACACAAGTATTAAAAGAAGCAGTCCACAGTGCAACTCAAGATTCTGTACTCCATGAAGAAGTGTTTCGTATACCCTGATAAATTCGAACTTATACAGATATCTTCCCATCAGTTTTAGATTCTGCAAATTTAAATATGTTTAAGATCAAAATTTCAACACATGGATGTCAGTTCATCATGAGTTCATCATAACAATCCTTGTATTCTGTTTTTTATAGATAAAATATAAATAAATCTACCTCAAACCAGCAGCCAACTGAACCGAAAGGACCTCACCCGACACGCCATCATCGTGCGTCTAAAATAGAATGTAAATTTTCGAAAAGCCTGAAATGTTGATTCCTTCCTTCTACTCGAAATGTCTATTATTTCAAACCCATACAAAAGATTGAAAGATTTTATGGATGGTTGAACATCGCAGAAATGGAAGTTTCATGTCTTGAAAACCCAAACACATTTTCAGATTACACTGGGATAAAATCAAACCATGTTGGGTAGTTTGGCGGTTGAATAGGGGAGCATCACTTTTGGGGATTTTGTGTGTTACTCAAACGAAAGTGAGTTTTGAAGTTTCATACTCAATTTGTATTATATAAAAAATTAAAGATAGAAATTTTGTGATGCACGAGATTGCCATAAACTTTCAAGAAACTTTGCATAGTATTTCCATTTGTATTTTATGTTTTTATTGTTGAATGAAATGAATAAATATATTCAGTCAAAAATTAATGAAAAAAATATTAAGCAGAAATTTTAATCAAATAAATTTCGAGTCCTTTTCTCTGTAAATTAACGCTTATCAACGCTTCTTATTACACTTTTCTTATAAAACCCAAACTCTCCAGCGGAAATCGTAACTACATTTTTCTTTCGAATGGAAATAAAAAAAAGGTTACATTGTTTCGAATGCTTGAAAATCCGCCTGAAGCAACTCATGCAAGTTTATAAATTCACACTTCATGAGTAGGAATGACGGTTTGCCAGGTGATGTGTCAGCCAACCAACATATTCCAACACCAGGCACAGGTTCATGGAGTCCTGGCCCCCATGTTGCTCATGTCCTGTTGTTGCTGCTTCTGCCACTGCTGCTGCTATTATTGCTGAAAGAGCAGACACAAAGCAGAGCTGTTTTAAATATTAATAGAGGACGCAAGCAGGTGTAGCGCACCTGCCTAAGGTGTTTCAGAGAATGAAGTGAATGTAAGAAAAGTCTTGATGTGGTTTGACATCCGTACGGCGTGAAAGGAAACAGAAAATTTATCCTTGATTTGTGTGTTACATACATGTGTGTGTGTGTGTGGTTTAGAAATATACTTATGTTGATGCTGCCAAACGTTAACCTGGAAGAATCTTTTTTATTCACCACAATGGTTTCATATTCAGCTGTACTCAACGACGCGTTCTGTTTTAAATCAATTGTTAAGTTCGTATCTTACAAATTTTTAGGACATAAAAAAATCTTATGAAGTCTTGGATATTGGCTTCACATTGAAGAAGAATAGATGAATGAAATATTTGTAGGATTTTAAATGGACGATAAATTTTCAAATGTTTAAAAACTTGCTATTTATGAGCACTATCCAATTGAATGCATAAGTTTAAAATAATCACACAGTCTCGACTATTGCTATAAAAGAATTTTAATTTTCATTCTGAATAAAAAAAAGCTTTATAAAATATTCAGAACCATATACTACAAGCCCGTTATCATTCTTTTTCAAAAACATATTGAATGATCACGAAAAAACAATTTCAAAACAGCTGCGATTCTAAATACTTATGATTATGTTAAATTACACCGAAAAAATCTAAGTTAATACACGAGCAAAATTGTTCTTTATTTCAATTTGTCATGTGAAGATGACTTGTATGTTATCATTTCTATACATGAAAATATATTCTACTAGATTTAGCTTGTTTTGACCCTATTCACACAAATGATGAATCAATTGTTTAAAAATGCACTCATCAAATTTTCATCGGCGCGACTGTAAAATCCATAAATTAACAAATTTGTCAATTCCTGACCCAGTCAAGTACTGACTTATTCAGGTACTCAAAACAAATATTGTCGCGAATTTTATTGCGCTGTAAAGGAGACCACCAAGTGCCCTTGTGTCTCCTTTTTTGTATCCACATATGATACACCGTACGGCTAAAAATACAATGGAGAGTTTTCTGATGGGTGGTTGTTCTTAAATTGGATCACATTGCACTTTTTGAGAAGGTGAAAAGCCACATTGGCACTACCATTGATAGGATTTTCACAAACAACATCTTTCTTAGTAGAAGGCAGCTCTAACCACACATAAAACAACCCAGTTCTCCCATATTTTCCACGCAGGACCGACAATTGGTATGAGTTCGCTTCCGGAGAGAACGTTGTTAATGGACCTCGAAAAAATTTTGTTTCTTAATAAACTCCGCAAATCTCAACCGTTTCATTACAAGTTTCTTGATCCCATTTACCAAATTTCTATTTTTTGCTTTATGGAAACAACATTATCTTCGTCCAAACGCCTCTTACCACCCAGCTGCACCGTTTCTTCTAGCATTCTATTTCCGATACTTGTAAGATGAACATTGAATTTGTTACAATTTTATTTTAATGATACTTTAACTTCTGACTAAGAAAAGTGACCAAGTGAAGGTGTTGGTGTAATGGCAAGCCTGAAAATATTAATAAAAGCACATCTAAGTACACATAAAGTAGTAAAAAACTGGTAACGTAACGCAATTCATGCATAATGTGGTCTAGATACTAACGTAAAATGGCCCGTGAGCGGAGTCATTGTCACGCAACACAAAACCACCTAAGTGGCAAAAATGGCTAAAGGAAATCTTTCATCGCCACAGGCAACGTCATAGGAGGTACACTCTATCCAAGGGAGTGCCTAGGTCCGAGGTGCTTACTTTTTCAATGGGAGAAACACCGCACCTAAAGCTGTAACTTCAACCAAGGACACATTATCGTAATCGATGAAGCTACCCCTTCGCTCCTGCCAGGCACTCATTTTACTCGAAACTAAACTACGTGGTAGCATTCACCTCTGTCTTAGATTTTATCTAAATATCCTTGAACTACTTTTCCACTATTTATACACACTCACTTCCGTTTTTCATGATTTGATCGGCGAGACCACCAGGATAACTTCAATCCAAGGTATATAGAGTGGAGTAGTAAACCATTAGAAAATCATCATCCTATTTCGCTCGCACATTTCAGGAGCAAATTGGAGACACATTTGAATCATTTAAAGGAATGTCAGGCTACAAAAACGAATGTGGAGTGTAGTAAATATAAAAGTTTAGGGAACGCAGAAATATTCTCTTAAGAATATTCAAAAGGCACCTCATCTATCTTTTCCTTCCAATACCTCCAACCAATAGGATAATCACATCTTGTTTGCCGCAAAATGTTGCTGAAATTCCTACTAGGTGATTGGTCATAAGTCCTGGAACACACTACGTCATCGCAGCTTCAGTAGAGACTACCTGATTGTCTATATATACTATATGCCATACAAAATATACAATACCCACCAAACAGGCTCTTATTCTGCCCGAATATACATTGCCATGCATAAGATCAAAAACGCCGATCCTAGTATAGTCATAAAACTAGCTCAGAGTACCAGGAAGGATCAACGCCGTTTTTAACTTCCCAGTATATGAGAAGTTCTTCTAATCGGCTCGAAAATCGAAATTGAAATTTTCAACATTTCTTTACGTTTTGAGGTCTATAGAGTATAAATAAAGTGTTTTTAGAAAGGGAGATGTATGTGTGTGTGTACGTACGTACGTTCGTGGACACTTTTTCTACGAGCATAACTCTCATAAACAAAGTCGTATTGACTTCGTTGAGGAGTCAATCGAAGTGTCTGTGCAATCTTAAGAGCTGATTAGTTTTTCGAATACTTCGGTCGGGGGGGTTTGTTGTTTTGCCCCTTTGAAGGTCATTTCTGTCATGCGTTATATCTCGCGAACCAAACATACTATTTGCATCGTTAAGATGTCAATCGAAGCGTACTAGCAGTTTTGTGAATCTTTCAAATTTTGAAAAATATCGGTGGAGCCGTTTTTTAATTTAAAAAAAAAAGTGCAAAAAATTAGGGTTTTTTTTTATAAACAATAAATTTTTAAACTGATTTACGAGAGACAGTATTCTATTTTTATAAAGTTTATATACCTCAAACAATGTTTGTAAAAACAACATCAAAACCTTTTCTCATGATTACGTAAAAAATTAAATAAAAAATAAAAAATCATTAACAGGCATCATGATTTTCAAGGTCATTTCTGTCATGCGTTATATCTCGCGAACCAAACATACGATTTACATTGTCAAAAAGTCAATCGACGCGTATTAACATTTGTGTAAATCTAATAAATTTTGAAAAAAATCTTTGGAGCCGTTTTTCAATTTAAGAAAAAAAGTGCAAACAATTAGGGTTTTTTTATAAACAATAAATTTTTAACCTGATTTACGAAACACAGTAATCAATTTTTATAAAATTTATATATTTCAAGCAATGCTTGTAAAAACACAACCAAAACTTTCTCTCATGATAACAAGAAATTAAATAAAATTAAAATTAATTAAATATAAAATAAAAAAATCATTAACAGTCATCATGATCTTCAAGGTCATTTCTTCCATTCACTATATCTCTAGAACCAGATATAATATTTGCATCATTAAGGTGTCAATCGTCGTGTTTTAAATTTTTTTTTGATTATTTTAACATTTTAAAAATCAGTTTCAGCGGTTTTTTTAATTTAATAGCAGAAAATGCGAAAACTTAGGGTTTTTTTCATAAAAAATATTTTGTTAACCTGATTTGCACAACACAGTAATAAATGTTTATAAAATTATAAATTCCTATCAGTTTTTGAAGAGAAACCAGCAAAACTTTTTTCATGATTCTGAAAAAAAATTCAATTAAAAATAAAAAATCATTCAAAGTTACCATATGAAAGGGGTTCTTCCGAATGATATTACCTTATATCTTTTATTCTTTGTTGTAAAGTCAATCAAAGTTTTAAAATTTTTGGATAATTTGAGCAGATTTTTAATAGTTTTTGCAGTTTTTTAAATTAAAATAAGCGGCTTATATTTTGAAAACCATCAACATTTCGATGCTCCCGTATGATTCATATTAACTCATTCCTGTTACTGCTATGAGTACCTCTCATTATTATTATTTAAAGTGGTGTTATTTTCAAAATTATCATTGTGTTTAATATTTTTAATGTTTATCTAGATATTACTGGGAAGTTGACCGTTTGGACCTCTAGGGTCGCACTTCGCGGCTTGTTTCAAGTAGCAACCATCTGGGTGCATTAAATATTTACGTTAAGCAATATCAAATAGGCATGGGCAATAGCACTGTTATTTCTAGCATAAATATTTTTTTTCTTACATACTTATGCCGGTACTACCCCTTTTCGATTGCTGCGTGAAAACATTCGTTTTTTTGCTCGTCCGAAAAATTGGAACGCATTTTCAACCCCGGTCCTGATAGGAGTCTACTAGACCAAGTATTGACTGTGCTTACCTCATTAGCCGAGCATTTAGCCGAATGGATTGCCTCGGTCTAGCAATGGACATGTAGCTTCAGCAACAAATCAATATAATATAATCAAAGAAGTCGTGCATTGTTCTTGCCAGGATGCTGTTGCATATCCACAGAAGGTGCAGTATACCGCTGAAAACTATACAGATATGCCCGGGCTCCTTCATGTTCACTCAGCAACTGAGTTAGATAGTAGATCACTTGGCCGTGTTTTCTTGCGACCCACTTACGCAGATTGAATATTAATCGATATGTCCACCAACCTTTCATTGCGTATTCCCACTGTTCCTACAAAAATAAATTCAATGAGTACCTATAAATTGATTGGTGCTGAATTTAGTTAACAGTTATTTTTTTTATTTCCGGGTCCTTTTATTAATTTTTTCGACATTTATTGTGAGATTTCAATCGAATAATTTTAACTTGATGACTGGATAAATTAAGTTTCAAATAAATAAGTAAAATATAGTCACATTTGTAAAACAGCCTGTAGTGATGATCATGAGAAAAACATGAAGATGGCGCCCTAATAAATTTCGAAGATTGACTGCTAAGAAATCAAAGCCAGATTGCCACCACCACATCGTCCATAAGTGTGCAATCATTCATGCATTCAAGCTTATTTATTTTCTATACTCCCCAGCACAGATTCGTAGACCGCAGCCCCGACGATGAATAAATCTATGCCAAATGGTGTCCTATAATGAAAAATCTTGGCAATATGATGACCTGGCCACGGTCTGCTCCAATAAATTAGCGTAGAGTACATTATTAAGCATTGTCTACGCTCTAAGGGATCCTGCCATATGTGCAGGCTAGCTATCTTCTAGTCCACCGTCAGCAATCTCCCGTTTTTGCCAACCAATGATTGTCCGTATGCATTCAAGCTTGAGTATCTTTCGGTCTGTCTGTCTGCCACTGGTAGAATTCTCTGCAATATCTGCATATGAGTGCCAATGCCGTGAATCATTTAAACGACAAAAGCCCAAACAAATTTTCATTCGCATCACTTTGAATAGAGGACGCAGACGATGAAATAATTTCGTAAGTTACACCACGATTTTGCATCTGTCGCCTGTGCCATTATATAATATGCATTGGATACAGATAGAGTTGCGCTGCAGCAGATTCGCACCAATTTCTCATTTGCTCCTTGGAACACTATTCTGGGTAAGTGAAAAGCACAACCATTAAGATACCGTCCTCGTCTACTCTGAGTTCTTGCATGTCTTTTTGTGGCACAATGCAATTAAGTGCATTCAAGAAATTCGTATACTATCTGAGTGTAGCGTCTGTGTCAAGCCAAAACCAAGAGCCGTGGAAAGACGAAATTGACTGAAGCCAGGATGACGACTATGTCCTGGTTTGACGGAAGCGAGTTGTTTGTCTGAACGGCAGTTGCAATTATTTCAAAACGGAAATATGCAGCCAAGATTTTGCGGGTAAGATGGGTGCATTCTGACAAAATTTGCATTGCTTCGACGTAAGTAAAGTTTGACTTGCACCGAACAAAGCGTGCGGGAAGAAAATTGGAAGTCGTTGTGGACTCGAAAGTTTTCAGAAACTTCGGAATAGGGTTTTGTGTTGAAGAATACAAAAAGAATGAATAAAATCTAGGTAATTAATTTTCAATGGCAAAATTCAGAGCCAGAGAGTGTAATTTATATCTTCATTTCAATGAAAAAGTGATTATGATCTAAACTTTAATATAACTTTTAGTTTTGTGTAAAATTTGTTTATTTGACGAAATCGATTTTCGACTGTAATCGATCGGTCTTCATCAGCGACTGAATTTCAATATTCAGGTATTCTGCTTCTATACTATAGCAAATATAATGAAGAGAATGAAATTAAGCGTATGTGATTAAGGTACATTATGATTTGTCTTACATAACTAATTTGAAAAGCGGTGATTTTACATTTCCTTCATCATGGTTCATTACTTTGTTTTTTTCATTCTAGATTGCCAAACTTTCTAGGGTATCCAATTCCCGAATGTCTCGCTTCCCTTATTAGGTACACATCATTCATCGTAATCTCGTGCCCTCTGCTGACGATGTGTTCCGCTACCGCCGACTTGAAACCCTCAGCCGCTGTTGCTTCACCTAGATGTTCCCTCATTCTTGTGTTTAGCAATCTTCTAGTTTGACCCATGTACACCTCCTGACACGTGGGACACTCGATTCGATAAATACTCGATTTTTCATGTGGTTTTATCTTGTCTTTGGTTGATTCAAAGATGTTCTTAAGTTGATTCCTGGCGCTTGTTTCACTGAGCCGAACCGATTTGTAGTGGTTCAAAATCACCTTCATAGTAGGAAACGGCCTTCCAAATAATCTGCTCAGAGCCAGTAATGTTGATCTTTCATTGGTTTCTCGGGTTCTCCTGATCTTGTCCGCCATCCTAGTGATATGATGGCTTGAATCCGTTTAATTTTGCAGAGTATATGATGTACTGTATTTCTTTCTTCCTAGTATCCGAGCCTAATGGCAAATCATACAAGCGATGGATCATGAATCTGTAGGGTGACATTTTAATCTAATGGTTGTGGTTTAAAGAATCCGGGATTGTTCTTTGTGTGAGCGTGGTCTTCCTGAATTCCGAATTCTTCAAACCACACGCAACAGATTAAAGTGTCACCCTACAGATCCAAGATCCATCGCTTGCATGATTTGCCATTAGACTCGGATACTAGGAAAAAAGAAATGCAGTACATCTTAAAATGTGCTCGATTATCATTGAGCAAGTCAAAACAATTGACTGTAATATAATATATATTTTTTATTTTTTGATTTCAAACCACTCACCGTAACTTTCAAACAAATACAAGTTGCACGCATACACAAAAGGAGCATCGGTTGAAACAGCTCTTGACTCTCTCACCAGCTACATCGAAAAATCCCTAAGCGTCAAAGAATATACGCAAGCGAATTTTCTAGACATAGAACAGGATTTCAACAATGTCAGCCATAAGGCTATTGGTGAAACACTCAGGGAAAGCAATGTCAACGACAACCTCATAAGGCTCATCGGACAACTGCTAAGCAGCAGGAACATCAATTCCACACTAGAAAATAGCACCTGAGCAAAGAGCTATCACCCGTTTTATGAAACTTAGTGATGAACAAGCTCCTGTCAAAAATAGAAGCGACTGGCTACAAAGTTGTAGGTTATGCCGACGATATTGCAACAGCAATATCGGGAAAATTTGTTAACACTCTATCTGAAAGACTTAACTTTGCCCTAGGTATTCTTACTAAAGGGAGCAAAGAGTGCGGTCTAAAGATTAATACGCAGAAGAGGGAGTTTATGACTTCACAAGAAGGTACAAAACTCCACGATTTGTTCCAAGTAAACTTGATGAGATAAGTCTCAACCCATCTCATCAGGTAAAATATTTAAGTCTGATTCTGGAATCCAAAATCGCAAGGAAAGCGAACATAGCAGAAAGCGCACGCAAATCTGCATGCGCAATCTACTGCTGCAAAAGAGCTATTGGAAAAAGGGAAGCATTGAAACCCAAAATTGCATCATGGCTATATACGGCGATAGTGGAACCAATCCTTCTGCATGGTGCAGTTATTGGATGGCATGCTATGGCGGAATCATCAAATGTAAACCTGCTAAACAAGGTCAGAGGGATCGCAGCTATTGCAATTACCGGGGCTCTATGGACTACCCCGACAAAGGCATTATCTATGCTACTGAATTGGCTCCCGACGGAACTTTTTACGAGACAGCAGGCCAAACGCTCTGCGATTTAATTGAAGGCACTACATCTCTGCCAAAAGGGAGATATTGGTCACTCCATCATACTTCGGAAGGATAGACCAACACCAGGGGAAGTGGATCTCGCGTTCCCGATTCCGTGCTCTCATCATGGTTTCAATTCAGTCATCCTAATCAGGGATGCCTGGGCAATAGAAAGAGGTGGGATGCAGGAAGCGGTTGACATCTACACTGATGGCCACAAAATGGACGGAAAAATTGGCTGTGGCGTTTTCTCAGAACAGCTAGGCTTGAAACTATCCTTCCGGGTTCCAGACCACTGCAGTGTTTTTCAGGCAGAGGTCATTGCAATATTCAAGGCAGTAGACTGGCTGAGAAATCAGGAAATTTCCATAAGAAACCTGAATATTTTCTCTGACAGTCAAGCTGCTATCCAAGCATTATCCAACGTGTACACCTCATCCATGATTGTAATGGAATGCCGTACACAACTGAACGTGATGTCACTTCACTGTGAAGGGATTCTACACTGGGTACCGGGGCATAGTGTTATACCGGGAAACTGCGAAGCGGATGCCTTAGCGAGAGCTGGCACTGAGCTTCAGGAGTATACACTCACACCCCAAGTCGGCCAACCTCTAGCTTCCATAAAGCTAGGATTTAGTCAGCATTATATGAAGGCTGCAAATAGGACCTGATTGCTGGAGGAAACCTGCAGGACAACCAGGCAAACTTGGCGTGAACTGAGTCCCAGACGCACTAAGCAGCTTCTAAACACGAGTCGTGAGGCCTTGAGTTATATCGTGTCCATATTGACGGGGCACTGTCAAATTGGCAGACACGCAGAAAGGTTGGGCGTTCCTTTCAACGATTTCTGCTGGAGTTGCAGTTCGGAGGAAGAGACAATCCAACATTTTCTGTGCAAATGCCCAGCACTGTCCAGGAAACGCATGAAAACCTTAGGCTCACTTTTCCTGGACAGCCTCACGGAAGTAGGTGATTTAAATATCGGCTGCATAGCCGGCTTCTTACGGGGATCGAAATGGTTCTCGTCATCTCACAGGTTCTAGTGCCGCCCTTACCTTTTTGTGGTATCACAATATTCCTATCGTGGCCTAAATGAGCCATCTTTTTAATAAATCATTGTATGGTTGATGGTTGCGAATAAAACCTAACAACAAACATATACATTTTCAGTCTGGTAATATATTTTTTTGGACACAGTGAAGATTACTAACTACTCTTTTTTAAACTTGACAAAAAGAACAACAATTTTTTTCGGAGGTTTCAAACTGTATTTCTAATACACATCCAAGTAAATGGCGTTTTTATATACCATCACAACTATAACACAAAAAATGGACATTTATCCTTCAAAAATTATGTTATACTATAATGTTTGAAAATGATCTGAATTAACACTTCTGAAAACAAAAGAACAAATTTATTTTTCAACAGGTGAAGTTTTTCTTCTTCAATTTTTACCATTGATTATTTATTTAATTTAAATGACACATGCAGTCTAAATTAACGCTCAAGCGAGTCTGCACAGATTGTCGTTTACAAGCGATTTAGTTTCATGATCATTTTGTTTATTTTTTCACGTTAAATCATATGATGAAAATCCTCGGTTTAAAAAGTGGCAACACTCATCAAAACAGGATAATATCGTGCCTGTGTCTCTAAACTGCTGATGATAAACTTTGTGTCTCTCAATAATATAGTATGTACAGTATATATCGTTTATAACGACATTTCGGCTTTTATGACAAATTTCAAAAGTCCCGGCCGGCAAAAGCACTTTTTTACTACGCCGAAACTTATATAGCGGCGGAAAATTGAAATAGAAACTGGTTAAATTTGAACTTTATAACGACGGACTCGCGAATACAGTAAGATAAATCCAAGGAACCATCGAATAAGAGGAATCACCGGGCTATGAAAACAAACGTGACAGAACTATACAGCCAGTTCAGTGTTTTGTTTAGTGGAAGTTGATTTCTTAGTATCATATAAAAGGGACAATATTTGAACAGCTTAACGAAGGGCGACAGGACGAAAAGAAAAGCGTTCACAATCGCTGAAAAAGCAGTAATTATTTGGCGTCTGGAAGCTGGAGAGTCAAATGTCTGCACTGCCCAAAAATTTGGTGTAATTTCTTAATGAATATGCAGTTAGTAAAAATACTGTATATGCATGTTATTTCATCTCAGGTGGCACATTGAACAATTTTCACGACGTGGAAAAATCGCGATAAAATACAGAGTGCTCTAAATCATTGAAATTAAAACAGGTTAGGTCTTGTAACCAATCGAGAATAGACGACGCTTTATTTGAATGGTTCAAAATTCAAAGAAGTCGCAATATTCCCATCAGCGGTCCTATTTTACAAGCAGAAGCGGACGATTTTGCAAGACAAAAATCGGATTAAAAGTTCCAAAAGATCCAAAAGTTTAGAAAAAGGTACAACATTATTTTTGGCAAAATAATTGGAGAAGCGGCAGATGTACTGGAAGAGATGTATAACGATTGGATAACAACAAAATGGCCAAATTTAAAAAAATGATATAAAGACGGAAAAATATTCAACAAAGATGAAACCGGTTCGTTTTTAGAATAATGCCTGATAGAACAATGAAGTTTAAAAGAGAAAAGTGTATTGGAGGTAAATTTTCTAAAAAAAGAGTGACTGTTCTTGTAGCAGCAAATATGACTGGTTCGGAAAAATTAAAACTAGTGGCGATTGGCAAAGCTAGACGGCCTCGATGTTTTAAAAATGTTAAATAACTACCTATCGAAGATGAAAATAGCCCAAGAGCCTGGATGACATCAGCCTCATTTGAAAAATTTATTTTGCGATGGGACAAAAAGCTGATTTGACAAAAAAGAAAATTTTATTGCTCTTAGACAACTGCTCCGCCCACCCAAATATTCAAAACTTAAAAGCAATAAAATTAGTATTTCTTTCTCGAAATACTACGGCAGTTCTCCAACCATTAGATCAAGGCGTTATCAAGTCACTGAAAAAACAATTTAGAAAACTTCAAATTATGAAACTTTTAAAAGACATCGAAGAAAATAGTATGCCTAAAAAATGCATATCCTTAAAGCCATTTTTATGATTTCAAAAGCTTGAGATCGTGTTTCTCAACGCACAATAACCAATTGTTCTGCACATGCAGGATTTTATTTAAACGCAACAGAAAACTGTTTTGATCAAGATGATTCACTACCCCTAGCGGAATGGCGACAACTACAAAATGATCAAAATGAAGTTGAGGATAATCTACCATTGGTTCAATGGGTCTGCACGTTGGCTGTAGATGAACATTTTCCAAGCATTGATGAAGCACTTGAAATGGCGGAGGACATGACGATAGAGGAAATTTTAGTTATCTCAAATCCAAATTTGGAGGCGGGAGTAAACAACGACGAAGAGGAAATGAACCCAACTATCGATTTCCAACCACCTACCTCGAAAGATGATTTTTCAGCGATTCAAACGGTACAACATTTTTTCACATTTAATGACGATTTAAAAGTGGCTCAAACAGATTTCGCTTTACTACATTTGGAGAAAGTAAATGAAAAAACACTTTTTAGAAAACAAAATCTCACAAAAAAACAAAGATGACAGATTTTTTTTCTTAAAATTATTGTTTTTTTCTTCTTAAAAGTAAATCTGCCCAATACCAAAGCCTGCAAAAGACTCTAGATCTCCCAGCAATTTTTGACACATATGCTTGCCAAAAATTAATTCTTGCTAGAATCGAATCAATCATCGCTGAAAAGAGGCTGATCCCAAACGAACAATTCGGTTTTCGACAGGGCCACTCCACTATCCATCAACTGAACGGATAGTCCATTGCATCACCAATGCATTTAATGAGAAAAAGGCCGTAGGCATGGTCACCCTTGATGTCGAAAAAGCCTTCGACTCTGTTTGGCATGACGGACTGGTGTTCAAACTTACACAATTTGCATTCCCAATTTACTTGGTAAAGCTTATACAATCCTTTTTATCGGAGCGATCATTTGTTGTGAAAATTAATAAAACCCACTCAATTTTTCGGCGCGTCCCAGCAGGAGTACCCCAAGAAGCAAGCCTGAGTCCAGCTCTGTTCAATATTTACACTGCCGATATGCCCTCGAACTCCAGGTGTAACCTAGCAATCTTTGCAGCTGACGTGTGCATTTTCTCCAAAGCAAGTGATCCTGATTCAATAATTCAGTCCTTGAAAAGTGAACTAGATTTGCTCTACCAGTTTTATTTTCGTTGGAAAATAAAAGTAAATCCTGCGAAAACTGCATCTATTTACTTCACCCGGGAACGAAGTCCCTTAAATCTTCCAACGCGATACATTAACTTCGTTGGGAAGGTCATTCCTTGGAGCGAAACTGCTAAGTATATAGGAATGATTTTGGATAAGTCTACCATATTCAAAAATCACGTAGAAACAGTTTGCAACAAAATTCAAATGGCTATAAAACTCCTGTATCCCCTCATTAACAGAAAGTCAAAGCTTTCCCAACATAATAAGCTGCTTATTTACAAAGTTGCATTTCAGCCAATTATTAACTTCCCAGTATATGGGAAGTTCTTGTAATCGCCTCGAAAATCGAAATTGAAATTTTCAACTTTTCTTTACGTTTTGAGGTCTATAGAGTATATATAAAGTGTTTTTAGAAAGGGAGACGTATGTGTGTGTGTGTGTACGTACGTACGTACGTGCGTACGTACGTACGTACGTCTGTACGTTCGTGGACAGTTTTTTCTACGAGCATAACTCACGTAAACAAAGTCCGATCGACTTGGTTGAGGTGTCAATCGAAGCGTCTCAATTTTAAGAGCTGATTAGTTTTTGGAAAACTTCGTTCGGGGGGGTTTGCTGTTTTTCCCGTTTGAAGGTCATTTCTGTCATGCGCTATATCTTGCGAACCAAACGTACGATTTCTTTAAACAAGGTGTCAATCGACGCGTATTGACGTTTGTGTGATTCTAACATATTTTTAAAAATTCTTGGAGCGGTTTTCAAATTTTTTAAAAAAAGTGCAAAAAATTAGATTTTTTTTCAAAAACAATAAATTTTTAACCTTATTGTCAAGTCTTAGTAATCAATGTTTATAAAATTTATGTATTCCAAGCAATGTTCGCAAAAACGTCATCAAAACTTTTTCTCACGATTACGTAAAAACATAAATTAAAAATAAAAAATCATTAAAAGTCATCATGATTTTCAATGTCATTTTTATCATTCACTATATCTCACGAACCAGATATAATATTTGCATCATTATGGTGTCAGTTGACGTGTATTAACATCTTTGTGAAGTTTTTAAATTTATAAAAATTCGTTTTAGCCGTTTTTTTAATTTAATATAAGAAAATGCGAAAAATTATGTTTTTTTTTCATAGAAAATATTTTTTAACTTGATTTGCACAGCACAGTGATCCAGTTTACAAAATGTATCCATTCTTATCAGTTTTTGGAGAGTAACCGGCAAAATTTTATTCCATGATTATGAAAAAACTAAATTAAAAATAAAAAAATCATTCAAAGTTACCAAGTAAAGAGGGTTCATACGAGTGCTATTACTTTATATCTTTTATTCTAAAAAAAATATTGTAAATTCAATCGAAGTTTTAAGATATTTGCATAATTTGAGCAGATTTTTAATAGTTTTTATAGTCTTTTAATTAAAAAAAGTTGCTTAAATTTTGAAAACCGACAAAATTTTTCAACACCAAAAAGGCCCACACCGATTGATCCGCGTGAATATTCAATCTGTCCTCATCGACCAAAAACCTTACATAATCAATGGACCCTCCCGTAGACGATATGATTCATATTAACTCATTCCTGTTACTATTACCTCTCATTGTTGTAATGTTGTTGATGTTTATGTAGATATTACTGGGAAGTTGACCGTGTGGACCTCAAGGGTCGCACCTCGCGGCTTGTTTCATATGCAGCACCCGTTTGGAGACAATGTGCAAATCACCATAAAAGTAAGCTTCAAGTTCTCCAAAACAAATGCCTAAAGATTATCCTTGACAAACCCTGGTACTTCTCGACTATACGGCTGCATCAACTGGCTCAAGTCCCGACGATAAAAGATCTCGTCACGAAGCGGCATAATGCATTCCTCGAAATAACAGCAATGATTGATAATCCTCTGCTACTGCCTTCTAGGTCATCGCTACATTAAGCAAATATCCAGATGTTTAAGCCTATCCTTTAGTTAGTTCTAGATTAGGCTAGTTTCTTAGGTGTAAGTATTCGGAAGCCAGGTTTTTTTACACGTTTTTCCTAGCAAATCTGATAACTATAATCTTAAGCAAAACCTATCTGCAAGTCTAATTGTAAAGAACTATAGATGTAAAGGCGGCACCATAGTCTGTATCTCTAGCATAAGTCTCTGTAATACCACAAAATTGTATCTCGACACTAATAAACTTTTTATCTATCTATCTATCTATCTAAATTAAATCTGGCTAAGTTAAGTTTTTTCGTTCATTCTTTAGTTTGTATCATTTCTGTTGTACTCAATTACCTTTCTCTTTTCTATCATAAATAAAAATTATATTTGAGTATTATTATTGGGATTGGATATAGCAACCTTCGGTTATAACGACGGAATTTCACCGGTCTTTTCAACGTCGTTATGAGAAATATATACTGTATATAAAACGGATTTTTTTCTCGTAGGAATGGACAGTGATAGGCCTTCAATAGAAACAAGATAATCGAGGAAAAGCCGTATAAATTTAAGGAAAATTTTATACTTTACACAACATCTTCAATAAGTTGGCTTGTTTCAGTATCATCTTAACCTTTGATCAAAAATGTGTTCGTATGGTTTTGGCTGTATAATGATGATAAGAATTGTTCAGCAAATATTTGAAACTAATAGTACCAGTTTTTTTGTTATTTAATAATCTGATAAAAATAGCTTTAAGAATGTCTCCTTTTACACGATAATACTTTTGGAAAAATATTTTGGCACCGATTTTTCTAACTAATTGAACATTGTTTATAACGAAGTTCACGTTTTTATTGTTTTCCTAATCGCCTCTAGCATAATTCATGAAAAACTGTGTACTTAGCTTCAACCAACAAATATCTGTGGGTGTCTTCCAGTGGACACATGCAAACTATTCACTGCCTCCAGCTAAGTTTCGCATCTGGACTATAAACGACAGTATTGCGCCGCTGGACTCACTAATTTAGATGGCATGGCGTCTTACATTTATGTATTTTCAACATGTAAACACAATGTCTGCACGCACTTAATTTCCATGCCAAACAAGCCGTCATGAACGCGAATCCACCATGCCCGGAACGTAATTGGAGCAGTGATGTAGCTGGTCTGGGGTTGTAGCTGTTGCATATGTTAGCTTGAAGATTCCAGAACGTAAATTCACTTAGGGCATCTATCGTTGCTTCTTTGCAAGTCTTTGCAATTTCCATCTCCAATTATCTTGATTTGTTTGCTTTTTCCCGGTTTCCACTTTGAAAATTGCATAACATGCCATCAAAGAAAATCGTCGAGTGGTTTTTCCTCCTCGAGTCTCGCGTGTTCCTTCGTAAAAGGTGCCACCCACATGCCCCGAAGAACATATGCGAATGTACGTCGATACGCGAGCACACGCTCAATGAACATTCTCTGACATTAATAATTTTTGGGGGGTGCACTACCCGTCACCGGCTCCAAGTGGTAGATCGGCGGAAGCATCGCAAAGTGGAGCGTATTAAAACCTACAAAACGGTCCAATATCAAAGAGATCCAGCTTATCTTGTTGCGATGGTGAAGATACTTCCAGGACGGCAAACGTGCTTCAGATAAGGAAATAATACACCGTAGTAAGGAACGATGGCAACAATGTTGGCAAAGGTGCACTAGGACTCTGGAATTGCTAGTTCTTATTGCAAAGAACCACTTCATGCGAGCTCAGTGAGCTTGACTAGGAAAGTAGAGTGGATAATAAGTTGTGAATTGAAAACATTTTCAATGCAGTTAAAGATCCTAAAAAGTTTATTTCAAAGTTCGGGAAGAACTCGAATTTTCGTTTGAGAGTATGTTAAGAATTATCAAAACATTTAAAAATATTCATAGCTTCAAAACTATTAGATGGTCCCAAAAAGTCGTACATAAATTTGAAATAATAATCAATATTAAAGCTTGTGTTGACAAATGTTCAATTCTAAAAAATTCAAGCTTGGAATGTATGAAAACTTACATTTTAGCACCAATCGAAATTCAATATTAAGGAAGTTTTTGAGATTTCAGCGAAGAAACAACAACACAAACAAATGAAGAACTTTGGTAGACATTGAACACACAATAGAACTCAACCAAATGATAAACGTTTATTTAGAATGTAAGAGCGAAGTTTTTCAGTATCAGTATTTTTTTTGACGATAACAGACAAACCAGAAAAGCTCCTTTTCGAAAAGAAGAACTTGAAAAAGTAATCATTTTTCCAATTGTTTCCCGGATGGAAAATTCCTAGAAATGAGTGCCAAAATTATACAACCTAAGCAAAAAATTTCGAGACTCATAATCAGATGGCCCAATTATCCCTATAACTTTTAGAAAGTACCAACCTTCAGAAGTTACATGTAAAATTTTCATGCCCTGTCTGTTACTTGCTAGCTTGCTGATATCATTTTAGTACTTTAGGTTACTTTTGCTTTTGTTGGAAAACTAGATGAATAGTAATTTCGTGCTTTGATTCAACATTATTTTTAGATGAAGGAAAATACCATCCAATTCAAAAAAGTCTATCATATTTTTGCGGAATTTATTATTCACTAAAAACAACCATCAAAGGATTTAAAAGCTACTGAATGATGATGCCGAACCTTTTGGATAATCAATGGAAGCATTAACTCTAACTTAACAATTAGTGTATCAAAACAATCTTGCTGCTCTTTCCTTTTTTTAAATGTTCCTAATTCATTCTTCATTATTTGTGAAGAATAAGACCGATTTTTAAGAAAAATTATATTTTTGATTGGCAGTCTCAAAAAGTTTTAATTCATCATCATTTTGATCTATGAAAATATGTGCAATTCCTTTTGATATTGATATCTTTTCATATGAGAATTCGATTTCCTTCAACTTTGATGTTTTTTGAAACAAATTTGTGATTTTCCAAATCAAATTAGTCTTTTTATAGATCATATTGGCACTTATAAATTGAATTTGAAAAACTCCAATTTGGTTTGGAAATGTGCTGCACAAGTTACAAGATCCTCTCATTGAGGACTTAACACAGCGTTTTCATTCAAATTGAAGGGGATTATAAGTTGCCATGTTTCGCTGCTCAAGCTTAGGAGCATGATTGTTTATGTCTGAGAAATATCCGCCCTATTTTAATTGACGAACTATTGAAGCTTGAAACTCAACCATGGTTGGTTGGTTGGTTGTAGTGGTAGCCCCGTTTATCCAAAGATGGCTCACTTAGGCCACGATAGACCCATTGTGGTACCACTGAAGATAAGGGCGGCACTAAAACCTGTGGGATGACGAGAACCACCCAGATTCTCGTATGAAGCCTGCTATGAAGCCAATGTCTAAATCAGCTACTTCAATGAGATTGTGCTGGAAGGACGTGTCCAAGGTTTGCATGTGCTTCCTGGACAGTGCTGAGCATTCGCACAGAAAGTGTTTGATTGTTTCTTCTTCTTCCTCTGATCTGCAACTTCGGCAGAAATCATTGAAATAGACACCCAATCTTTCTGCGTGTCTGCCGATCAGACAGTGTCTCGTCAGTACGGAAACGACGAAACTCAGGGTTTCACCGCTTTTGTTGAGGAACTGCTTGGTGAGTTTCTAGCACAGTGCGTGCCAAGTTTGCCTGGCTGTGCTACAGCTTTCTTCGAGCAGCCAGGCCCTATTCACAGCCTCCATGTAGTGCTGCTTAAATCCCAGCTTTACGGAAGCTAGAGGTTGGTCGACTTCGCGGGTAGGCGCAGTGCCAGCTCTCGCTAGGGCATCTGCTTTGCAGTTACCAGGTATATCACAATGCTCCGGTACCCAGCAAAAAATCATTTCAGAGTGAAGTAATATCACGTTCAGTTGTGAGCGGTATTTTATTGGAATCTTGGATAAGATATGCACGCTGGATAGTGATTGGATAGCAGCTCGACTGTCAAAGAAAATGTTTAAATTTCTTATGGAAATTTTCTGGTTTCTCAGCCAGTCTACTGGCTTGTAAATTACAATGAACTCTGCCTGAAAGATGCTGCAGTGGTCTGGTAATTGAAAGGACAGTTTTAGTCCTAGCTGTTCTGAGAACACGCTACAGATAATTCTTCCATCAGTGTAGAGTTTTACCGATTCCTATATCCCATCTCTTTCTGAGGTCCAGTCTACCCTACTCGGGATGACTGACCTGAAACCATGGTGAAAACTGGCAATCTGAGAAGCAAGGTCAACTTTCTCTGGCGTTGGTCCATCCCTCCGTAGTATTGTGGAGTGACCAATGTTCTCCTCATGCCAGAGTCACTCATCTTTCAATCGAACAGCAGTGCACTTGGCCTGCTGTCTCTGTCGGAAGCCAATTGAATAGCATAAATAATGCCTTTGTCGGGATAGTCCGTAGTGCCCCGGTGATTTCAATAGCTGCAATCCTTCTGACCTTGTTTAGCAGGTTTACATTCGATGATTTCGCCGAAGCAGGCCACGAAATAACTGCACCATACAAAAGGATTGGTTCCACTATCGCCGTATATAGCCATGATGCAATTTTGGGTTTCAATGGCACCCTTTTTCCAATAGCTCTTTTGCAGCAGTAAATTCCGCATGCAGCCTTGCATGCTATTTCTGCTATGTTCGCTTTCCTTACGAGTTTGGAGTCCAGAATCAGACTTAAATATTTGACCTGATGAGATGGGTTGAGACTTATCTCATCAAGTTTAGGTGGGACAAATCGCGGGAGTTTGTACCTTCTTGAGAAGAGCATAAATTTTGTTTTTTGCGGATTAATCTTCAGACCGCACTCTTTGCTCCATTTGGTAAGAATGCCTAAGGCAAAGTTAAGTCTTTCAGATAGGGTGTTAACAAATTTTCCCGATATTGCTATTGCAATATCGTCTGCATAAGCTACGACTTTGCAACCAGTCGCTTCTATTTTTGACAGGAGTTTATCCACCACTAGGTTCCATACAATGGGATATAGCACTCTACCTTGTGGTATGCCTCTGCAAACCCTCAAACTCATATTTTAAATTGGAAGTCCTGAGACTAAAAAGTAAGTGAACGATATGAGCAATTCCATGATTAAAGAAACTTATATACTTGTTTAAAAGCAACATTGAAATTCAAAGGTTAAAAAATGACTTTCATCAACACATAATCAGACAGAACTTTTTTTCCCGTATTATATGTTTTGTTCAAAATAGGATACGATTTTTGGTGTTACTAAGATAAAATTGTGAAATAAACCACATTTAATATTTATGCAGCACATATGGAAATTTCAGAAGCAAATGGCCATCACGTGACAAAATCTAGCTAAGCCAGCGTAGAAAGAAAAAGTGCATTTAATATCCCTGAAATCCTAATGTTGCCAACATTTTCAGTAGCACCCTCTTGCTATATATGCTGAACTAGTATACATACTCTCATTTTGATCGACGAAGCCTAGAAATATATGTACACAGCGACACAATAGAACGTTTGTGAGTGCGCTGCAGATGTTTCAGATTTAAATCGGTTTTTCTAAAAGCAACATATTTTGACCTGGTTGACAAGATTTTCCAAAAAAAATTTTATGACTGATTAGGCTGAAAAAAGAGTTCTATTCAGTTTCAGTCTGAAATAGAATCAGATTTTTTTTAAATAATTACCCCTATTTTGAGTTGCCAAAAAAAGGAAAAAAAATTGAAAAGTCCGTCATTTTGTTTTGTTTTTGGCCCAAAATGCGTGGTTCTAGTTTCAACTATAGCCACCCACTTATATTTCAAAATGCCATTGGAATTTATTGTGTCAGACTTACTTGGTTCGCGATATCATGTCAGATAATTTTTAATAGGTCTCCATTTTGGTCGCCATTTTGTCGCTATGGTTGTAAAAATATTTTAACAAATATTTCGATGAGAAAATTGTTGAAATTTCATATAATGAGCCCTGAATGCCCCTTAAAATGCTTATTTCATATTGTTTCGAAGTTTTTGCTATATAAATCTCTTCATTTTCAGTTTCTTTAGATGATTTTGTGCTCCAAAAAGCCCAAATTTATCCATTCATGTATTTTCAAGAGGATCAAATTTGTTATTCAGAACATTTTAGATACCATCAGTATTCAAAACAATCATGAAATTAAGATTTATCGTCAAACTGCTACGAACATCGGCATCATGTCTAAATTATTATCTCCTTCTTAGCAGAACAGCCCAAATTTATTGTCTGCAACTTTTGAGATTTCCCATAGAACGTTCCGAATCGACTCCGTCGTCTGAAGCAAACTCCGAAATGCGATATATCGAACTGAAAATACACTTTTCAGTTGCCAAAGCCACGTCAATTAAGCAAACGTTCGCCCTGAAAAATGTTTTGATCGAAACCACCCCCGACGGCAGAGTGCGACATTAACTTGCAAATGTAAAGTTTAATATTTATTATGACTTCCTCGTGACATCGCACTGAAAGATAAGGAGCAAGTCCTTGCCTAAGCCAATAATTCACTTTGATCTGTGTACGAAACTTTTCGACTGAAAACTTGCTTCCAGTTTGGCGGTAGTGTCCTAGTGTCTCGGTGTCGGTGCTCGCATTAAAATAAGCTTTCGACAAAGAACCCCCAAATTGCGGAACATTCTCGTCCGATATCCTTGCCAGGACTGGCGGTGGGGCGTAGCACGACGGAACGGGCTGACTTCATGCACGATGTCATGTCCTTTAAGGAATTAATCAAATTACGAAGGATTTATCTTGTTTTCGTGTAGACCAGAGCAGTGCAAACATCAGCACCAACGGCAATTTGATGCTGAGCCATGTTATAATTCACTCTGCTTTCCATCGGATCGGATCGCATTGGACGAATGGGAAATGTTCGCGGCTAAGTGTTACGTGAATTTAAAGTTTGGCATTTTGACGTGGTCCAACGTCGAGAAATGTTTTTGTTTATTTTCTAGATATTAATGCAAATATACTCGGTAGATTTTATGCAGTATTTCGGATTTGTTAATTTTGGCTGTGGCTTATGTCTGCACATTAAAATAAACTCAAAGCAATGCCTGAGTGGATTGAATGGAATTAGTGCTGGCGGTCGTTGAGAATTTGCATTGTCTGATTGGCATTTGATTATTTAAATAAATTGTATGGTTAAGTGGCTACAACGAATTGTAAATGGACATCAATGTCTGTGGGAACAAGGATTGATGTGAAAATTCGGTATTTTATGGTGAGAAACATGTAAACGCAACCAATATCGTATGATTTCTCTGCGTCCGAACATTGATTTTTATAATAAAAGAAACAATTTTAAATTGTTTAATAACTACTCTCTTGCAAATGTACCATGAACTAGAGCTAAAGCTTTGAATGCACTTTAGAAGAATATCGAAAAAAGGCTGCAGAGACATTCAAAGTATCTCGGGCAACATTAGTGCGGAAGATACTTCGAAGGAATCAGAGATCCATTGGACATCCAACTGTTTTAAGCAAGTCTGAAAGCAGTTGATTTCTGAAACCCTAGCAGTTATTGCGAATTAGGAACTTCCATTGTCGAAGGCTGACATTCGAGATGTGGTAAAGAAATACTTTGATAAACAAGGGAAGCACGTCTGGGTCTTCAAGGACAACACACCGTGATGATATTATGACCTTCTTTAAAGCAGTTAAGAGCATAAATCTTTACAAATTTGATGAGACGAATGTAACTGATGACTCTGGTGCTGAAAAAGTTATAGTTCCAAGAAATACAAGAAGGATGGTGAGAGTGCAAGAGCATTTTCGGGTTTCGATCAGCATTAAGGTGTGTGGAAATGCAAATGGAGATTTTCTTCCTCTAATGGTTGTATGCAAAGCACACTCAAAGTGGACTAGCTGGTTTAGAATATGCTAGCGGTTCAAGTGGCTGGTATGACATGAACTTTTTCGAAAATTGTTTTTTTTTTGAAATCTTGTTACCGTATGTTGAAGCCACTCGTGACCCAGACGACAAAGTTGTATTGGTGGGAGACAATCTGGCAAGTCAATTCTCTCCTAAAGTAATCGAGTCAACAAAACAACATTCTAGCAAACGCCACTCATTTAATGAAACCCTTAGTTTGTTGGTTGGTTGGTTGTAGTGGCAGCCTCCTTTATCTAAAAATGGCTCACTTAGGCCACTATAGGTCCATTGTGATACCAGAAAAGATTGAGATGGCACTAGAACCTGTGAGATGACGAAAATCATTTGAATTCTCGTATGAAGTTGGCTATGCAGCTAATATTTAAATCAGCTACTTCCATGAGGCTGTCCAGGAAAGGTGAGCCTAAGGTTTGCATGCGTTTCCTAGATAGTGCTGAGCATTCACACAGAAATTATTGGAATGTTTCTTCCTCGTCTTCCGATCTGCAACTTTCGCAGAAATCGTTGAAAGGAACACCCAATCTTTTTGCGTGTCCGCCAGTACGGATACCCCCGTCAGTACGGATACGATGGAACTCAAGTTTTCGCGGTTCATGTTAACAAGCCGCTTGGTGCGTTTGAAGCACAGTGCGTGCAAAGTTTGCCTGGTTGTGTTACATGTTTCTTCTAGCAGCCAGGCCCTAATCGCAGCCTCCACGTAGTACTGCTTGAAACCTAGCTTTATGGTGGCTAGAGGTTGACTGACTTGGGGTGTAAGTGTATACTCTTGAAACTCAGTGCCAGCTCGTTATTGGGCACTTGCTTCGCAATTTCCTGGTACATTGCTGTCCCGGTACCCAGCAAAGAATCACTTCACAATGAAGCGATATCACGTTCAGTTGTGAGTGATATTCCATTGTAATCTTGGATGAGGTATGCACGCTGGATAGTGATTGGATTGCAGCTTGACTGTCAGAGAAAATGTTTAAATTTCTTATGGAAATTTTCTGTTTTCTCAGCCAGTCTACTGCCTTGTAAATCGCAATGACCTTTGCCTGAAAAACACTGCAGTGGCCTGGTAACCGTAACGATAGTTTCAGGCCTAGTTGTTCTGAGAAAACACCACAGCCAACTCTTCCATCCATTTTTGATCCATCAGTGTAAGTATCGAAATGAAAAACCCTTAAAAGCCACGGTTTTCATACCCATGACAAAGAAATGGAAAGAAATTATAGATCAATGGAGAAAGTAAATCAAGAACCCAGGTTGCATTCCAAAAAGCAATTTTTTATGTTGTTGAATAGACTGTGAAATAAAATAAGCGACACGATAGACCAAAACTAAGAATCAGGCTTAATGGAAACTGGCTTGCATCCTTCTAGTCCAAATGAGGCATTGAAAAAAATTCTAATTGTTTAGATGACACCAGAAACTGTAGGAAAGCTAAAGAGTAAATGCTAAAGAAGCTGAGACACAACCGCTAGAGACAATCTACAATCTGCTGCCAATCCAGATCATCCTTCATCAGGCATCCAAACTAAAAATCGTCGAAAAGAAAGACTAGTTCGTAAAACACGAAAAATAAAATTAACACATCAACTTGCCGTATTTGTCCTATAAATTTAAAAAAAGATGTCCGCCATAAAAGAGGTGAGAGGATTCAGTCATCAGTGCTTGAAATAAAACTAGTGGATTTTTTTTCATTTTAAATTGCAGCCGCGGCAAACACTCAAAACAGGAAGAAATCTTCGATGAAAGCGACCAGAACGAAAAGTTGGTACCGGAGTGAATTTATTAATTAATTAAAAATGCGATTCAATCCATATGTGGTCTCAATCGTCCCACGATAGTGATTAAAGCTTCTAGAGTTTTTGCTTTTTCCGTCAGTTGTTGTTTGTTTTATGTTGACTAAGTTAATATTAAGGATAAAACTGGAAAACAGCATGTCTATTGCATGAGATTTTTTACATGAATCTGAATAATTTTTCCACGCTTATTTCAAAAATATATGCCGTTTTTATGTAGCAGCTCTAGTTTTGGAGTTACGAAGTGACAGGGTTTTTCATTGAAAATGCACATAGTTTAAGTTTTAAAAAATTATTTAATGTATTTATTCTGAATAAAATTTCGTTTTTTGGATTTTCTAGGGTGAGATATATTATGAGTACTATTTTGAATGCTCCAACAATAATCAGCCATCATATGTTCATTTCAATACCTTTGATACCTCTCCTCCATAGTGCGAATATCCTGGTGAAAGCGCTCTCATTGTTCCTCGCTCAGGTCAGCGAGATTTTTAGGAAAATAGTCTAGATGGCTGTAAAGTTAATGAAGCTTAAATACTCATGTTGCATCCAAGCCGCTGGAAGTGTATCAGCAACTGTTCAACGTGCTGAATGTAGCCGTCAGATTTCCTATTGCCCAAAACAATTCTCAATACCCAAACAAACTCTTCCCATGCACATTTCTCGACAGCTGTCATATGGTTGATGAAATTTTTATCATCTATCAACTTCCTGATTTGTGGGCCATCGAAAATACCACCTTTGATTTTCTCACTACTCAATTTTGGAAACACTTTTTCAATGTATTTGAAACATTCGCCATCTTTGTTAAGAGCTTTTACGAACTGTTTTATCAACCCCAGTTTTATATGCAAAGGAGTCAATATCATTCGGTCTCTGGATACTAGTGGAGCATTAATTGCATTTTGCTCACCGGGAATCAAAGCCTCCCTGGAAGGCCAGTCTCTTTTTTTCCAGTGCTCAGCTTTAGCTCGGTTGTCCCATAAGCATAGGAAACAGGGATATTTTGTGTAGCCACTTTGTTGGCCCAGGAGAAAATTTACCAGTTTCAAATCAACACATACAACCCAGTTATATTCCTTGTACTTGATTTTGTCGAGAACTGAAGATATTGTAGGATATTCTTCTTTAACCTTTGTAGAATGAGCAATAGGTAAGGAACCAAGTTTGTTACCATTATGTAAAAGTCCAAACTTCGTTTTGACGAATCAATGATCAACCGCCACTGATTTGGATTATACTCTTTTAATCCCATTGCAGTCATTAGGCCCGGAATATCAGTACAAAACACAAAATTAAGGAAAGGAAGTAAATCCTTTTCTCTGTTACGGTAGTGCGATATCTTCGTTTCTCTGGTCAACAAATTTCTTTCTTTCAATCGGGAAGCTAAAATTTCTGATGCCGTTTTAGACAGTCAAAGGTCTCTCATCAAGTCATTTAGATCATCTTGATTTAGTGGTCGGGGACTATCGTAGCAATCAAAATCACTGTCGCTACCACTGCCGTTGTTTTCGGTTTGTCCGCTGCACTGGTCTGGATTTTCCAAAGATGTATGTACATAGCTGCTGTGGTGTTGATGTGTCACTAACCCACAAGACTGGTCTTATGGCAGATTTTAAGTTTGGATATATCCACTTAGAGCAATTTTTGTGGTCTATTTCTATGATTTACGTAACACAGATATAACAGTCGTCATGATGGTTGGATGGTTCACGCCAAATTATAGGAGCTTTGTACTTAAAAGTGGGTCTTTTTTTGTTTGCCCACAGATTCAACCCAACTTTTGCATACCAAACTTGGCATTCAAGGTCTAGCGTTTGACGGCAACGGAAACCCAAAGTAGTCGAAGTATGCTTTTTCACAAAGTCCGACACATTTAAACGAAATTTTTGGAACATATATTCTCCACAAATAACACAAAAACAATCAGGATTATTTAAACACGTCCTCCTTGAGGAAGACATAATGAAATTTATAAAGGAACTAGTTAAGTTACGCCGCTATTGATAAAAACTACCGACTACTTATGTAAATTCAAGACGGTATCTGTATCTCACTAACTAGAGCTGCTACAAAACATCTGAGGGTGGATTTGAAATCAGCACAGCCAAATTAGTAAACAACAGTAGAAAAACTTCATGCTACAAAAAAAAGGTTGATTTTGTTTTTCTGTGTAATTTGTATGAAAAATCTCGATAAACCTGATTGTTTTTTTTTTCATTATATAAATAAATTTTCGTTATATTAATGATTAAATGATGATACATTTTTCAACCCTTTAGTTACATTTTACAGGAGAATTTGGTTATCGAACACGTATACTAAAAGTTTTACCCTCAAATAATTTTTAAAGTCCTGGAAGCTCCAACAACGGGGCTATTTGGACACCAATTCTTTATGCCTTTTATTGTTGTGTCAGATATTTTTAATTTATAATTCTTAATGTGTAATTTTGAAGTTCAGGTTGTTATAATGAATGTTTTTTATCGCAATAATTTTGATTTCTCACTTATTATTTCGAGAAAGTGTGTCCAAGTAGCCCAATTTTACGGTATTTTTGTAGAGCTGAGCTATTTGAGGATTAGTCACGCGATATACAATCTAGACACTATATTTAAAGGGCAAACCTTCTTACCATATCATGATTCTGAACTTTTCAAACATGATTGAAAGATATACAGAGCTTTGGTATTATGTAAATAAAGATTTGTCAATGAAATTGTGTACATGGTTTTAATTGCTTTTAATATAACCTTTACCTGTAATTAACAGTGATAATCGGCATAAATGCCCCTTTTGCGAATAGTAATGCTAATAAATATTAAAATACATTCTTAATCCAGAACGGTCACCTATATATACGCATAAAATACAAATTTGAATACATTTAAAATTCATTTGCCATTCTAAATTTCGTAGCCATATATTGTTTGAAATTCAAAGCCATCAGTTGTAAATATTAAATGAAAATATATGATTGGCATTTTGAAAAACGATAAATATATTTCTTTTATTTGTTGAAACATCATTAACAAGTATAGTGGTGGAAATTTGATTAGCCCCTTGCCAATATTTTCTTCAAATAGCAAAATAACTTGTTTAAGCTACGCAGAAAAAATATGAACTGTTCATTTATAAATGACAACGAACAACATTACCTCCATTACACTAAAACATAAATAAATATACATTATTTTAAAAATTACATGTGGAAATTTCATTAGCACATTTTTGAAGAAAAAAATTAAATTAAAAGTTGTAAATACAGATAAATTTAATTAATATTTAGTATTGCCTCCTTTATTTTTGATAACGTCAAAAATGCGGTCTGGCATAGAAGTTATAAGTTTTTTCAGGGTTTCATGATCAATTGAATTCCAGGCAGAGGTTATGGCGTGTTTGAACTCTGTCACAGTATTGTATTGCCTTCCATTTTTGTACACATCTCTCGCAAGGAACCCCCATACGTTTCCTATAGGATTCAGATAGGGCCAAAACTTTAATACCAGAAGCTTCAAACCATCTTTTTACAGTTCCAGTTCTGTGTATTGGAGCATTATCCTGTTGAAAACGAAAGTTTTCTGGTAAGGATTCTTCCGCCATGCGAATTAACTCTTCATTTAAAAGTTCTGTATACAAATCTGCATTTAAACGCGTTGTAATCCAGGACTTACAGCTGCAGGTAAATGCAGCCCATATCATTACACTGCCTCCACCAAAGTTTCGGCTCATTGTTATTCGCTTTTCAGCTCACATCATGCCAATAATACTTTAAACCATCCGGTCCATCCCGGTTAAACTTTTTCTCGTCACTAAAAACAACTAGATTCCAATCCTGTGTCCAGTTCATGTGACTACGTGCGAATGCTGATCTTGCGCTTTTCTGCATTTTTGTTAACGGAGGCTTAACAACCAGTTTTACGTATTCCATGTTGGGATCTTCACTCAGAATTTGACGAACCCTTCTGGACGTCACCAGTAACCCTAAACTGCGGAAAATTTCCGAAGATCCACAACCAGTTCTCTTAGCTTCCATTTTAACTGCACGTTTTTGGTTGAGCTAAGTTTTTTATTTGGTCCAACTTTACGATTTTTACCGTATTTCTTGCCAAGACGAAGAAAATTGTTGATCACTTTCCTGGATCTTCTAATTTGTATGCTAATGTCTCGAATGAATATACCAACTTGCACCAGGACGTCAATCTGACCCTTCTCCACTGTCGTCTAGTCCTTGCCGCGACCCAGTTTCCAGCTAAAACCCATAATGATTACCATTGTTACAATTTTCAACTATCCCATTAATTAAACACAAGTAAAATGGTTAACTCTCTTACCTTCAACAGAATCTGTGAGAAAACAAAAATTGCAATTTTCTACTAAAATTCGCCTTATGTGCTAATCAAATTTCCACCTTTACGACGCGAAATTCACAGGTCACTGAATTTATCAACTGACAGTTGAACAGATGTTTACACATTGGTTGCGATCTTTTGTTTCGGGGAGTGTAAACAAAACAGTGCATCATTAACCAAAACCAAACCAAAATTAATATGTATACATACAGCATTCGTGAAATTTTTAAGTTTTAAATTAAAGAAGCTCTACTGGGCTAATCAAATTTCCACCACTGTATGTTTTCAATACAGTATAAATGAACAATTTGTATGGCACTTTCGGATTGTTTCAAACAAAGTTATTATATAAATGTGCTTTGCCCCTTACTCGCTTCGCTTGTCAACCCCACATGGCATTCGAACCAGGGATTTGAATGCCATGGTCGATTAGTGCAATATGTAGCGTACGTCACCAATTTTTTTTACTTCACTCCTTTCTGGTTTCACTTCAATTCAACTTGCACGTTGTGGCCGATGAAACAAAAATAGTTTATGTCACAAAACTTTTTTAGATAATGGAGAGACAAAGACACAGTTTTCAGTTTTAAAAAGCATAGGCAATTTATTGATACATTGAAAGGCATACGATTCTTTAAACTCGGCAATATATCATCGAAACAATTCGCAGATCTGAAATAATAATTAGTTTTTGACAAACACATCGAATATTTATAATATTCTTACTTCCGTTCGCGCGGCATTTTATCTTGTAGTATTCATGGAGGTAATACACAACATAATTATTTCCATCGTACGAACAAACTATTTTCTTCACGATTTGGTCAACACTTGCACATACACCAGGCATATCAAGATATTTTCCGCAATCTTCGAGCGGAACAACTGAATATCCTATTGAAGTAGTCCAAAAGTAATGTAAATTATTAAAAACCATGTTCAGCAATTTCTTCATTACTCACTTGTCGGCGCAAGCAATTCGAATCGTTTGAATTCACAATAATTTTTGAACATTTGGTAAGTTTCGCGGCCAGTAGTGATACAGATTGGATCAAAAGTTCTTGGATAACATGCTGAGATTCGGGGGCATTCTTCAATAGGAGCAATTTCATATTCTGTGAAAAAATATTGCATAATTGTTTTGTTGTAAAATTACGCTTTGGGTCCAAAACTCAAACAATTGACATTTGAATTCATTGGATTCTATGCAGATTATCTTACTTTCTCGAGTCGAACAATAATGAGCCTTGACTTCACAATAGCCCACCATCATCAGGTAGTAGTCCTTAAATCGGACGCAAAGTAGCTCGCTTTTATCTTCACACTTTCTTAGAACGCATATGGCCTCCTCGTTCGGTGCAATTTCTTCAGCAGTGAAGCCTAGAACATTACAAAAAAAATATTACTTTCTTGCATTGCGAATAAGTTTATTTTACTCACCGATCAGAAAAACTAACCACGCAACGTTTGCAAACATATCGAGGAACTTTTATCTATGGTACGATTGCGCCGTAAGCTTCCACGGGCATTATATACTATTTTCTAGCACTGTTCAAATATTTATTTTGGATCGAAAACGCAAATTTAATTTCCAGTTGAATAAACTATTTGTACTTATTTTGTGGAGCGTTTTCATCGGAGAAACATTTCGTGCAATGTTGAATCAAGAAATGCTTTTGTTAGAATTTATGCTCAAATTTGGAAAGGTGTAAATTTATGTCTTAGCTTGGTTTGAGTTTGTTCTCAATTGCATCAAGTACAGTCTATTCTTTGCTTACAGATATTCTATGCAAATTTATGAGGTTTTCTTATGAGAAAATGAAGACGTATTATTTTAATGCGCTCAAGGTCGTTTATTGGGTTTGCTCACTCAAGCAAACATCCATTTCAATTCATTCCAGAACAATGTCTACATCAGAGAGTATAAAAAATTGTCCGCCAAAAATAGTAGTCAAGGGAAAAACTTTCCATAATTTTACAATATTTTGATATTTCTCGAACATTATTAAATAGTGCAATCTTAAAATTGAAACAAGCCGTGAGGTGCGACCCATGAGGTCCACACGGTCAACTTCCCAGTAATATCTACATAGATATTAAAAATATTAAACACAATAAAAGTTATGGAAATAATACTACTTCAAATAATAAAAATGTACCTCTCATAAAAATTATTGGAATGATTTAATATTAATCGTAACATCTACGGGAGCGTCAATTGATTACGTAAGGATTTTGGTGCATTGGTTTGATTGATTATTCACGCGTGTCAATCGGAGGGGGGATAGGTTACAGAGCAGTTTTTTCATTAAAGTTAAAACATGGTGCTGTGAAGACTATTGAAAATCTGCAAATTTTGCAAATATTAATAAACTTTGATTGACTATACAACAATGTCTTTAGAATAAGAGATTTAAGGTATAATAATTCGAATGAACCGTTTTTACATGGTGACTTTGAATGATTTTTTATTTTTAATTTAATTTGGTTGTAATCATGAGAAAAGTTGTTGCTGGTTTCTCTACGAAAATTGATCAAAGTTTATAAGTTCTATAAACATTTATTATTACGTTGTGCAAATCAGGTTAAAAATGGAATTTTTTATGAAAAAACACTACTTTTCTAAAAAAAATTTAATAAATCGTAAAAAACGCTTTAACAATTTTTTTAAAATATAAAAACATCATAAAGATGTTGATACGCGTCGATTGGCACCTTAATGATGGAAAGATTATATTTGGTTCTCGAGATATAATCAATGACGTAAATGACCTTGAACGTTTAATGATTTTTTATTTTTTATTTAATTTTTTTTGTAACCATGAAAAAAAATTTTGCTGATTTTTTCACAAGAACTATTTGGAGTATATAAATAATATAAACATTGATTACTTAGGTTTGAAAATCAGGTTAAAAATTTTGTGTTTTTGAAAAAAACCTAATTTTTTTAACTTTTTTTAAAAAAATTAAGAAACGGATCCAACGATTTTTTTAAAAATTTGATAGATACATAAAAATGTTAATACCGTCGATTGACACCTTAATGATGAAAATCGCATGTTTGGTTCGTAAGATATAGCGCATAACATGGTTGACTTTCAAGGGGTGAAAACAGCAAACACCCCCGACCGAAGTGTCCCAAAAACTAATCAGCTTTTAAAATTGCAAAGACGCTTTGATTGACACCTCAACGAAGTCGATACGACTTTTTTTACGTGAGTTATGCTCGTAGAAAAACTGCCTGCGAACGCACGCACGTACGTACGTACGTACGTACATACACACACACACATACATACTTTTTTCTAAAAACACTTTATATATACTCTATAGACCTCAAAACGTAAAGAAATGTTGAAAATTTCAATTTCGATTTTCGAGGCGATTACAAGAACTTCCCATATACTGGGAAGTTAACAAGCCGTGAGGTGCGACCCTTGAGGTCCACACGGTCAACTTCTCAGTAATATCTAAATAAACATCAAAAACATTAAACACAATAATAATTTTGCAAATAATACTACTTTAAATAATAATAATGAGAGGTATTCATAGCAGTAACAGGAATGAGTTAATATTAATCATATCATCTACGAAAGGGTCCATTGATTACGTAAGGTTTTTGATCGATGGGGACAGATTGAATATTCACGCGGATCAATTGGTGGGGGCCTTTTCTACGTTATTTATTATTTTCACATTGATGCGTGAAGAACAAAAGAGCTAACAAAAATGAATGAAGTTTTTTTTATTACGCCCACTGAAGAGATTTTGTCGCGTGATGGCCATTTTGAATAAATTGCATGTAAAAAGTAACATGTATTACAAATGATGAAGGAAGTACTTCAAATCTTACGATCACTAAAAAACAAAACCACTCAAAACTGCAACTTTCTATTTGATGAAAGCTTTTTAAAGCATATGATCTTGCAAAGTATTGCCTACAAAATATTTTACTATTCAAAGCGTTGGTTACCACAAATGCAAATATGAATAAAATATTGTTGGTTTTCAAAATTAAAGCAGTTTTTTATTAAAATTAAAACACTGTAGAAACTATTAAAAATCTGCTCAAATTATGCAAATATATTAAAATTTTGCTTGAATTTACAACAATTTCTTTAGAATAAAAGATAAAAGTAATATCATTCGCATGAACCCTCTCTATGGTAACTTTGATTGATTTTTTATTTTTAATTCAGTTTTTTTCACAATCATGGAAAATAGTTTTGCTGGTTTCTCTTCAAAAACTGATTAAAATATATAAATTTTATAAACATTTATTGCTGTGCTGTGCAAATCAGGTTAAACAATATTTTTTTATGAAAAACCCTAATTTTTCGCATTATTTTATTAAATCAAAAAGCCGCCGAAACAATTTTACTATAATGTTAAAAACATCACAAAAATGTTCATACACGTCTATTGACACCTTAATGATGCACATATTATATCTGGTTCGTGAGATATAGTGAATAACAGAAATAACCTTGAAGGTCATGATGGCTGTTAATGATTTTTTAATTTTGGTTTAATTTTTATGAGAACAATTTTGGGTCTTTCTACCTAAAAAATTGTGGAATATTTTTTTTTTATTTTTTAATTATAGAGAAGGAAAAAAGATATCATTATGAAATTTTGTGTGTTTTTTTATTATTATTTTAAAAGCCCAAAAAAAATTCAGAATTTTCGAGGCCCATTTTCAGGTATAAATTTTTTTTTAAAAAAACGGTGGTTGACATGATTTTGCCTTTCTGGTTGATTTAAAAAATAAAATAAAAAAATGGATTTTTTTTGTAATAAACCCTTCATCGCATGAACTAGAATAAAACATTTTGGCTGAAAAATAACAAAATGGCGGACGTTTTACGAAAAATTCCATTTCGGAGGTTAGAAAATTGAATGAAAATCGGAAAATTTACAGGCAATCTGAAAGATCCTAGTTCATGCTATAGTCAGGCAGTTATACAGCAATATATTGAAAAATCAGAGCAATCGGTTGAGTAGTTTTTTTAAAATCGTGTTAACCAGTTATGAAAACATGGTTTAGTGAAAAACGCGCTTAAAGTTTTGCAACAGTTTTTTGTTACAATTACACTTAAAATCAACTAGCAATGCCTGAAGCATACAAAAGCCCCTCCTCTTCCTCGAATATGTCTTGCTGGTTTTAATGATATACAAAAGATTATATTCAAGCAGCTGATCAAAGAAAAGGGATGCTGGGCACAGTCTACAGATCGTAAAACTCTAAAAGTGCTGTCTTACGGTAATTCCATATGTAGCTACATAGCTAACGTTAAAACTTTCATTTTGTTTTGAAAACATTTAAAACATGTTTTTGATGGCAGTTACTAACGAAATAAGTCAAAAAACAAATTTTAAAAATTTCAAAATTTCTTGGTAGAAAAACGCCTTAAATTAAAAAACGGCTGCAACGTTTTTTTTAAAAGTTTAATAGATTCACGAAAATATTAATACGCGTCGATTGCCACCTTAACGATGCACATCGTATGTTTGGTTCGCGAGATATAACGCATGACAGAAATGACCTTCATAGGGGCAAAACAAGAAATCCCCCCGACCGAAGTTTTCCAAAAACTGATCAGCTCTTGAGATTACAAAGAAGCTTCGATTGACACCTCAACGAAGTCAATACGACTTTGTTTACGTGAACTATGCTCGTAGAAAAAATTGTCCAAGAACGTCCATACGTACGTACGTACGAACACACACACACATATACATCTCCCTTTCTAAAACGTTGAAAATTTCAATTTCGATTTTCGAGAACTTCCCATATATTGGGAAGTTAATAATGCTACTTTAAATAATAATAATAATAAGAGGTCCTCATAACAGTAATTGGAATGACTTAATGTTAATCGTATCAGCTACGGGAGCGTCTATTGATTACGTAAGGATTTTGTGGAGAGGAGTTGAATAAATTTGAATATTCACGCAGACCCATGGGGAGGTGCGATCTACGAAACAGCTATTTGTTATTTTTAACTTCCCAGTATATGGGAAGTTCTTGTAATCGCCTCGAAAATCGAAATTGAAATTTTCAACATTTCTTTACGTTTTGAGGTCTATAGAGTATATATAAAGTGTTTTTAGAAAGGGAGATGTATGTGTGTGTGTGTGTACGTACGTACGTACGTACGTACGTTCGTGGACACTTTTTTCTACGACCATAACTCACGTAAACAAAGTCGTATTGACTTCGTTAAGGTGTCAATCGAAGCGTCTTTGCAATCTTAAGAGCTGATTAGTTTTTGGTATACTTCGGTCGGGGGGGTTTGCTGTTTTGCCCGTTTGAAGGTCATTTCTGTCATGCGTTATATCTCGCGAACCCAACGTAAGATTTGCATGGTTGAGATGTCAATCGACGCGTATTGACATTAATGTGATTCTATCAAGTTTCTAAAAAAATTCTTCGAGCCGTTTTTTAATTTTTTTAAAAAAAGTGCCAAAAATTGTTTTTTTTTTTTAAAACAATAAATTTTTAACCTTATTTTCAAGTCCAAGTAATCAATGTTTGTAAAATTTATATACTCCAAACAATGTTTGTAAAAACAACATCAAAACTTTTTCTCATGATTATGTAAAAAAATAAATTAAAAACTAAAAATCATTAAAAGTCATCATGATTTTCAAGGTCATTTTTATCATTCACTAGATCTCACGAACCAGATATAATATTTGCATCAATATGGTATCAGCTGACATATATTAACATTTTTGTGAAGTTTTCAACATTATAAAAATTCGTTTCAGCCATTTTTTTAGTTTAATAGAAGAAAATGCGAAAAATTTTGTTTTTGTTTCATAAAAAAATATTTCTTTTACTTGATTTGCACTGCACAGTGATACCAGTTTATAAAATTTATACATTCTTATCAGTTTTTGAAGAGAAAGCAGCAAAAAATTGTTCCATGATTATGAAAAAAATTAAATAAAAAATAAAAAATCATTCATGTAAAGAGGGTTCATACGAATGATATTAGTTTATATCTTTTATTCTAACAAAATTGTTGTAAATTCAATCAAAGTGTTATAATATTCACATAATTTGAGCAGATTTTTAATAGTTTTTATAGTCTTTTAATTAAAAAAACTGCTTAAATTTAGAAAACCAACAAAATTTCAATCAAATTTGCATTTGCGGTATCAACGCTTTGAATGGTAAAATGTTTTGTAGTCAATACTTTGCAAGATCATATGCTTTAAAAAGCTTTCATCGAATAAAAAATTGTAGTTTTTAGTAGATTCTTTCTTTAGTAATCGTAAGATTTCAATAACCATCATCATTTGTAATACATTTCACTTTTTACATGCAATTGAACCTATTTTTGACTGCATATACAAAATTTTCAAGACCAAAAAGGCCCCCACCGATTGATCCGCGTGAATATTCAATCTGTCCTTAACGACCAAAAACCTTACGTAATCAATGGACCCTCCCGTAGACGATTTGATTCATATTAACTCATTCCTGTTACTGCTATGAATACCTCGCATTGTTATTACTTAAAGTAGTATTATTTTAAAAATTATTATTGTGTTTAATGTTGTTGATTTTTATGTAGATATTACTGGGAAGTTGACCGTGTGGACCTCAAGGGTCGCACTTCGCGGCTTGTTATATCGACATTTGAAAGATTAAAGAGTGCTAGCGAAAATGAATCAAGTTTTTGTTACTACGCCGACTGAACAGATTTTGTCGCATAATGTCCATTTTGATTAGTTACGTTCAAAATTTTCAAGACTGCGGCATAACCACTGAATTTGTATTTTTCACGATTTTATATCAATGAGACTAATAATTATTTCTTACTTTGCAGTTGGTCTCGAAAAACACTGAACATGCAGTCTATAATAGGTTTAGTTGAATGTTAAAAATAAATACTATTACAAATGATTAGGGAGGAAGTAATTGAAATACGGAGTTTCAGATCTTCGTTACGCAAGTAATCGATACCACCTCTTTTTTCACGATAACAAGACAACAAATAATATGATGAAATTAATTTACATTCCTTTCCTCCCTTAGTATAGAAGTATTTTATCAAAAAGGTTGTACTGGCCAACCTACGACTCCTTTGTTCTTTCCGAAATATCCAAAATCATAAACTACTTTAAATTTTATGCTCTACAATCTGCGAAATGGGTCTTAAAAAGCTCCGTAAAATTGGACGATTGCTTGGTATGAAACAGTTACATAAGCATATTAATTCGAAAAGTTGCTTATTGACAGTAAATTCCACCCGTAGCTCTGAATCATGCTATCTATCTTCTTATTTCATACATTCACCAGTATTTTCAAACACACCAATATTCAGGCGACAATTCTGCCACATACTACTCCCGTCTCCACTATCATCAAACAAAATCGCTTGGCGTGCAACACAAATTTCCTTAATTTTTCCACTAGACAAACTTGACAATAAAAGTTTAAAGGCTCCAGAGCACTCGTAAAAGATAAAAGAAAATTGTTTTGCCTGAAAAGTTCCATTGCTCGTTATTTTATGATGTATAGAGTCTAAATACAATTTGCCTGTTTCGACGATTTTCCATAATTCTTAACGGACGACTACTATTATTGTGCGCCACTTGAGACCATTTCAACAGAATCCGAAGAAATAGAATGGATTCCACTTTCAACAACTTTCTACAACAAGAAAACCATCACGGGAAAATAACGAGATATCACACAACCGAAATGGGCTGGCATGCCAAACTGGAAGGCACAGGCCGGCGAACAGTTTGGAAAAAGAAAAACAGCGGAAATAACTAAGATTATGGAATACTCGTCTATTCAATCATAATAACCGATGCCACCCGCATCCGCATGTGTTTGTGTACATGCAATGTTTGCATGAGGCACAAACCTACAGACGAACCTTTTTCAATAAAAACGCTCTTGACAATAAATTTTCGTCTTTTTGGCTTTTTACGTTCGCTCGACTTTGCCGGGGCGGACGGGGCCACACACCCTCCTGTTCACAGGATGCTGAACGACCTCAAAGGAATAAGAAACGATGACGTGGGACAAATATGCTTGCACGTTATTCCATCCCTTGACAGCCATCCAAATCCCATATTCGAGCTTCGAAATGCCTGCGAATATTTTTGATATTGACAATGTTATAAAAGTCTGCCTGGCATTCGGCCAAATTCGAATATTACTCGGAGAATATTTGGTGTTTTTACTACGTCATAATAATACCTAGTCAGCATTTATTCGGGACATTTCAGATCGAAACGTAAGAAACGTTTTTGGTTGTGCATGAAATGTGTCACGCGATTGCATTCGATGTGCTAAAAGCAAAAAGGATCTGAGGGTGGGAGTTGGCCTGCAATTTGATAGTGCGAGACAAAAAAAATACATGTATGATATGATTAGAGCGTCATGGTTTTATGAAACGACATTTAAAATAGAAGTGGCAGTCGAATCATGATGTATTTTTCGAATAATTCCACCAATTTGCGGTATTTAATAATTCAATTTATTTTGAGATTTCCTCAATGGCTGGAAATGCATTTTTGACCTAAGATACGTAGTTTGTCTTGCTTTTTTTGACGAGTAATCGTTACTACCTACTCACTCCTAAAAAAATTTGAAAGGAATCGAACGTGAAGACTAGGTACTTAAGAACTGGAGTCATAATATAGCATGCTCAATGCCACAAATAGCCGCCTTAGTACAGTCAAATGGGAGTTTGACCGTGCATTTTGGGTAGGCAGAATTTTTTTTATTGTAATGCGTGGGCAATCCTATAGAGAACTTAAGTTCAAGTTTCTGGGGTCGCAGCTCCTGTCCTTTGAGCTTCATCTCCAAAACAAAAGAAGTCGGGGCACCCTCATATCATTTTTCGCGTGCCGCAACTTCTTGGTTTCCCCTATTACCGCGAAATTCAATCGAAAATAATTTTTAGACAATTTTATCACCAATCGTTTGCGGTATTGTTTGTTCCGATCACTGTACCATGTCCGGAGTTATTGTGTCCCGAAGGGGGACAAGTCATAGGAAAAAAGCATTTTTACACCTGTTTATCTGGTCCTAAAATGCTTTTTTTCTAAGATTTGTCCCCCTTCGAACAGCACGTGGAAATAATGTATCCACAACTTTCTGCAAATTTAATTTTACACAAGTTTGTCATACTCAACTTTTTTGTGAGAGCGGTGCTTTCCAAGATATGTGTACGTCCCAATTTTTTGGTTCTCAAGATGGCGCCAAGGTGATTGGAGCTGCGACCCCAGAAACTTAAATTGAAGCTCACACAAAGGCATACTACCCATTGCAATTAAAATTTTTCTACCCACTAAAATGCTCCGTGAGTTTTCAATGGGAGGTTTGCCATCAAAAGCCGATTATTTGGCCTAAAAACGGGTTTTTCACGCGACTTTCTCCACTTTGGGGTGGAATCACACCCGTTAATGTACAGTGATTGCAACAATCAATACCGCAAACGATTTGTGATAAAATTATCTTGGAATAATACCCCAACATGTTTCGCGTTAAACGTGAAATTGAAAAAGTTAAGGCGCCCGAAAGATGTTCCCCCCTTTTTGTGTGTGGTTTTCGGCTTGTAACTTTTTTATTATTGACCCAACGTGAAAGTAATGTAATGTATGAACGACTTGCTAAACATTATATTCTACGCAAGTTTGCCATACACAACTTTCTTGTGAGAGCCATGGTTTCGGAGATATGAGGGTGCCCCATCTTCTTTTGTTTTGAAGATGGAGCCCAAAGGACAGGACCTGCGACCCCAGAAACTTGAACTTAAGCTATCTATACAATTTCCCACGCATTGCATTGAAAAAATTTCTCGGGCGTTTTGACTGTACTACCTGTCTTGAAACTGCAGCGTAAACTCTACAAGTCAGATCTTCAAAGGACTCATATGGTATGGTCAGGTCGAAAGTTCACAATAACCACTGCTCATGAGAGTCGTGGAAACTTCTGAGTCGAAAAAACTATGAAAAAGAACTAACTTTTGGCCAATATTATAACTTCGAGATAGATATCAGTTTTTTGTAGTCTCAATTTTCTTGGTATTTTTAAACATACCTTCTATGTAAGATATTCATTTCAAAATCGTGTACTTTAGTTAATTTGGCCAATTCAAGCCAGCCATCAATCATTATCAAAATTTTGGGTTTAAACTAAACTAATGGACCAAGTACTGACTTGATCAAGCGTTAGGTTTCCATAAGAGGCGTGGCATCGACGAGACTAAGAGCCGGCAATTTTTGTCTCGTCATTTGTGCAGACATACAGCACTTATTCACTCTTTCTAAAATTGATTTATCGCATGAACTGCTGTATGCATGGTAACATTATTCAAATGGAATGTATACACAATTGTTGAGATGATGTTACAACTATGTAATGTGAATATAGTACTAAAATCTGGCTTAGGCATTTTTGTACTTTATTTTGATGAGCAAAGCCTCCACTACAGAGAAACTTTCATTTATCTTATAGTCTGGCACATAGATTAAAGTAATATCATTGCATTTTGGCACTTAAATCAAATGTGACAATGCTGTCGTAGGCAAGGAAGACAGAAATAGAGTCAAGAAGGCTGGAAAAAATGACAGAAAAAGGTAGAAATTTCAGGAAAGAGAAGCAAGATAACTCATAGCAAGAGTTGAAAAAATATAGATGTGAGTGTAGCTAAGGCCAAAAAGACTTGCACTATTTTTTCTTTACTATTCAACTGACTAATATATAGATCTAAAATCATTTTCCAAAAAAGTAAATGAAACACTATCAAGTAGCGATAACAGATGAAGAAAAGGGGTACAAATGTTGGAAGTTTTACTCTCCGGATCGTAGAAGAAGATCGTAGTATTTAGATTTTTTTCGTCGTGACTCTCTTTGAAAATATTTTTGGAATCATTGTGATGAAATGACGAAGTTTACCACATTTGCATTGTGATGCAATTTGAATTCAAAGAAACTTTCGCTTAATTGACCCCAGGGACGTTCTGTCCCAAACAAACCCTTTTCGATCGTGTGAAACAATTTGGAGTTCGATCCCTCTAGCAGCAGAGATGCGGTGACTGCTGGCAAACCTGCTCAGTTTGGCGTGATTTTTCATGGGCCTTTTCTTTTGTTTTGGCCCCAAATCTCGTTATCAGAGTTTGAACCAACGGATAAAAAAGGGGAAAATCATTAACAATCATAAAATTTAATCGATATCTAATTTTGATGCTAGACCTTCTTCATTACCTTACAACATTTTCCACGTCAATTAAGCCATGCACCATTTCCTCTTTGAGTTTTCTGACTTCAGTATAATGACATCCAACATGGTATCGAAGCTATGTAGTTGTTGCTTTTCCTGTTGGTCCTTCGCGATAAACTTCCTCATCTCATTGCAGCATGTAGGTATCTGAGATATAAATTCTCACTTTAAACTTTATTATGAATTGACCTAATGACTTCGAGCTAATCTTGCTAAATGCTTCTACTGCGACCAACGTATCACCTTCCATTTCAAATTCATCAGTAAAAACTTTGGGTCCTCCTTTTGTGTTAAGATGCGAATCCCACTGCAAAATTGCTTAAATCGTAAGATACCTATTCATGATTATGGTATGTCTTTTTTTGTCTAGAAATTTCTTCGAAATTACAAGTGTCCTTTGAATTCTTTGTCGATCCGTAAACCCAATTTGCAAGTTAGCATGTTGTGCATTCTTTAAATTTCATACTTAACAGGTATTTTCAAGAAAAAAACCGTGTTTATTGCCAGTATTACTGCCTTGAATTCATAAAGAACTATTGTCATCAAATAATTTGCCGCGTTCTAACTCTTCGAAAATAAACAATGTTTCAGTATATTTGAAACTGTATGCGGGAAAATTTTGTTTTCTTATATTTACCTAAAATTCAATTATATTTTCTGAAAATTTCTTCATAAATTTTTCACAACTTTTATGTTGCTGCAGATGAAATGGCCGATATATCAATGACATAAAGTTGGCTGCAATTTTAGTGTAGTATGTTGGCACAAGGCGGCGCTAATAATATGACATATTGAAGTATAAATACTGCTACCTTAGTTTTCTGTTTTGCACTTCATAGTGATCGTACAAACAAAAGGAGAAAGTGAAAATGGCAGTGAATCAAAAACGGCTACTTTTACTATACGAATTTAAATTAGAGCACAACGACACGGAAGCAACGAGGAATATCAACAGCGCATTTGAGCCTGATACAGTTAACGAGCGAACCAATCGGCGTTGGTTCGAAAAATTTCGATCGAGATATGAACCTTGGAAGTGAGCCACGTGGACACCTAGGACCATCGTTCGATTACGACGAACTGCGTGTATTAGTGCAGTCTGCCCCCACCAAATCATAAAGGATCTTGCCGAAAAATTAGGCGTTCACAATTCGACAGATTACCACAACTTGCAACAACTCGGAATAGTGAAGAAGCTTGACAAATGGGTTCCGCACGACCTAGGCTTGTCAACAGGGATGGAGTGATACTGCTTCATGATAACGCACAACCCCAGCTGTCTAGAACAACGGCCCAAAAATTAAACGAGTTGTGCTATGAGACTTTTCTTCACACTCCGTATTCACCAGACCTCTCACCAACAGATTACAATTTCCTTAAACATTTGGATCACTTTTTGACAGGAAAAAGATTTAATAATGAAGCTACTGTCAAAAATGCCTTCGAGGAGTTTCTTCGAACCAGAAATTCGGAATTCTACAAAACTAGAATAATTGTACTTGTATCTCACTGAGAAGAGCCTGTTGCATCTATTGGTACCTATTTTGATTAAATAAATTGTCTTTATAAAAAGTTACAGCTGTTTAAAAATTTATTACTAAATCGGCCATTTCATCTGCAGCAACCTAATATTTGTTGAACTTTGAACTTTATTGACAATTTAACATACCTTGATTGATAATAATTTATTTATTGTATAATAGTTTTAATACTCGATGAGTAAAATTATATTCATCTAGTTTTTGTTGAAAAACAAAATCAAAATTGTTCAAAAAATATATTGTGTAATCACATTTTGATTCAAATCATGTTCAATTATGAGCACTAAAGCATTCGGTAAGATATTTGCAACGAATCACAATTAAAACTTTTAAATTGAATACACAAATTAGAAATGGTTTTAGCATTTTAAATATAAGACTTAAAACCAGAAACTTATTTTCATTCATATACAATCCATATTTTACCGTCCATAACTTCAAGTAGACCTACCCTTTTTTTGTGGCTCTTGAAAAGGGTAGTGTCCATTCCTCATCCGCCCGGATATACAATTTATCTGAAGTGAAATATTTTTTGTAACATCTTGACTTTAGTTCCAGTCAAGTCAATAAACATTTCAGGACCTTTCTTGTATGCTCTTCACCTCCTTGAACATCCTTCCGGCAACGCGTTATTAAGTAAATATTTTTTATTAAATTAACGAAAACAGCATCTGGATACAATAAGATGAGAGGCCAGACAAGTGGTGGTCCTTGTTATTGCCAAGTGCTCCGTCATCCTTAATTTATAGATACACATTATGTTTTTTTCGTACTCTTGCAGGATGTTCAATAAGGGATCAGGAGGTGCGAAATGTGCAATGATGGAGCTTTTGTTGTATTTCAAAGAACTTTTGTTATTTTAGGTATTGTTTGCCTTTCGATGGAAAAATTGGTGGCAACAGAACCGTAAAACTAGATCTGATGCAAATTACTTCAGCTCAATCGATGTTTCATGTTTTTGGTGAATGCTCTGTTTTTGTAAACCTTTGCATATCGTTGAATGATTGTATTACTGAATGAAAATCAGATTCAACCGCCCTTGCTGCATAAACTGCCATTGGTGTGTGTCTTAGAGCATGGCAACAGATAAGAAACTGTGTGATTCTACTACCTTTCTCCCTATTCGTCCTGGTGTCCTTCAGATGAGCAGTAAAGCCATGCCATCCACTCTAACTAGCATTTGATCTAAAACCCTGCCATGGTGAGTGAAAAACTGAAATTAATTGCACTCATCGTTCCATATTACAGCCGCTTTGTTAAAGTGCCTAATCGGTGCGCCTTTGGGTAAAGATGAACCAACCTATAGTGCAAAGGCGTAGCAAATGGTGCAAACTGACAAAGGTAGAAGCAGTGCCAAGCAAAAAAGAATCCTTTTTGGTGCCGCCCCGGCAAATTTATGGACACATTCATAGGAACAAAAAAGAAATTTCATTATCCGTCAAGCCATACATCAGAGTCCTTGTACAGCTGGATTGCTAAGGGAAGTAAGACCAACAATGCGAAGCGAAAGAGAATGCCTCGGGGCGCCATATAAGGGTCGGAAACATTCCCCATTTATCATTGTGCTGAAACCTGCATTGAAGATATCTCCACTTAACCGAACAGAAAGGAGAGCATAATAACGTTAAGATATGCTCGTACCCATTAATATCATCTTTTCGTCATTGTGCTAATATATTTGTGGCCTCTTACTTGCTCTGTTGGTGGATCCAGCTTTGTTTGCCGTGGTGAGTTCTGTGGATGAATTGAATCAGAGGCTCGCAAGCTGATCTGAGGGTGCTTTTGAATGGAACCCTATTCCAGGTTGTGGTGAGGTAATGTGTTGTAATTTGACAATAATTTAATGTAAAGCAGAGGAAAATGCTGGGTTTGTTCTGTTTTATTCAAAGGAATGATGACTTATGTGTTTTTTTATGATAAATGTTTAATTCCAACGAAACCTTCCAGTCAATAACAGGTAAATTCTGAAAGACCCTCCGAAAGAAATTCAACTGGAAATTGAACATCTTGTAAATTGTGTGCCTTGTTTAAAACCCACACTCATATGTTCGCAAGACGCTGAGGTAATTAGAAAGAATCCACATGAAAAATAACGAAATATTAATGGAAGACATTTAAAATATATATATCTCTTCTCTCCGGTCTATAAAAAAGCTCTGTCACGCAAAAAGTCGATGACTCAAATTGCTTAATTCACTATTCAATCCTTTACCACTTATTTTTAGCCTTCATTGCTTTTAAATCATGACACTTTTTTGTGTATCATAATAATTTTTTGTAATTCGTCATTTGCCGCTATCAAAGAGTTTAGCGAGCAGGAGACGAAGCACTCAAATATACTATCCCAAAAATCCAAGAATACGAAATTAATGAAATAAAATTAGTTCAATATAGTTTGGACTATATACGGTGATAAAAGGCAGCAATCTGATAACATTATCTTGAAAATGTTCAAGTTGAAAATTAGTTTAGTTTTAAATGGCCATAATTTCTTGATCACAAGAATATTTTACATGAACACAAACCTACTATTCTAAACCAAAAAGATATTTCTCAAAACTAGTTTTTCAGACCACAAAAACGTTTCCGGACTACTTAAATATTTTTTTGCACACATAATTATTTTCCCTGCACACCAAGCTATTATTACCGAACATTTTTTCTGCCTTGCAAAAATATTTTTCTCGACCATTAAAATATTTTTTCTTGACAGCAAAATTATTTTTCATAACCAAAGAACCAATTTTTTTGACCGCGAAATATTTTTCTTAACCCAAAAAATATTTTTCTAGATTACAAAAAGAAATCCAGACCAAAAAATATGGTTTGTTAAAAAAAATTCTTGGCCTTAAAAAAATTTCAGAACATAAAAAAATTTCAGGACATAAAAATATTTTTCTTGGCCGTAAAACTATTTCTCCAGACAATAAAAATATTTTGCTTGGCCACGAACCTATTTTTCCTCATTAAAATATAATTTTTTTGTTAACCATCGCCAATCCCGGATTGACGGCCAGGAAGGTTTTGCTGTATGTTTGGTGGGATTGGAAGGGAATCATCCACTATGAGCTGCTCAACTATGACCAGACCCTCAATTCGGTCCTCTACTGTGAGCAACTCGACCTTTTGAAGCAGGCGATTGACCAGAAGCCAGTTGTTCTGTTCCACCAGGATAACGCTCGGTCTCACACATATTTGATGACCCGCCAGAAGCTACGGGAGCTCGGATGGAATGTCCTATCGCACCCACCGTATAGTCCAAACCTGGCACCATGTGATTACCATCTCTTGCGGTCCATGCAAAACGCTCTTGGTGATACTAAGTTGGCCTCAAAAGAGGCATGCGAAAACTGGCTGTCTGAGTTTTTTGCAAATAAGGAAGGGAGGTTTTATAAGAGGGAGATAATGAAGTTGCTTTCTAAATGACAACAAGTTTGCAAACAAAACGGCGCATATTTGACTTAAATCGGATAATTCTAAGTTGGTTAAATAAAGCGTCAAATTTCGATCACAAATACGACATTTCTTTCTCCCTAACCCAATATTTTGTTTTCTGACCCATCAAATGTGATAGCAAATATGTCCGGTTTGGTCGTCACCAGTACTTTTAGCTTTTTGTTAAAAACACCAAACTTGGTATCCTGTTGCCCTCCAATCTGCTGCAAACATTGCTCAGTTCTTCGGTTACCGGTGGAATAGAATTAACTGGTAGATATGATATAGTTTTTGTACTCTCCCGCCGAAGGAAAAGTACTTGCACAATGGTCAGAAGCGTAACTGCATCCTTCAGCTGTGGTACTTGTAGCTCTTAAGTTCTATCACACAGCTTTGTCCGGCAGGAGTATACATCTGCTTCCTCACACAGTTGTTTGAAGCAATCCCTTTTCAATTTTTTTAAAGCGTATTTCAGCCTTTTTCGTAAGTCCTTAAATGACTGCTATTATTCTTCTCTTGCCCCCAAATCACTTGGATATTAGCTCAACGATTTTCGTATTTCGTAGTTTGGCTTCCTACCTGATAATGTAATATAATGGAATTCCTGTTTTTTATGTTATGTCCTCCATTCAGCGCAAATTCACAACTGGTTTTCTAGTGCTCGTCTTACCTACTTCAACCTTTTCAAACTGCAAATAAATACACGCATATGACAGATAATAAATCCTTAATCCACATTAAATATTTCATTCAAATAAGAATTGAATATAATGAAATTATTTTATTGGATGAAACTGAAAGATTTGTTGATTAATATTACTCTGTAATTCAAAATGTTTTTATACTGTTTTGAGTCTTGACATTCTCTAATATTAATCGAAGTTTTAAAAAAACTTATGCAGTTGTACAATTTATTTTTTATGTAAAATCGTTCATCTATGAAATTCAGAACAGTGATACTTACATAAGATACTTGAAATACTTACCACACCCAATTTAGATGGATATCCATTGCGTGTTATGATTGCAACAAACCAATTATTTATTTATTTTTTGAGAGTAAATTAGAAAATTATCTTTTAAATTACTAAACAACACCACGATATTGAGACTATGATAAAATTCACAATAGACCGATGAATTGCTTCCATTAAAAACCTTACCAAATATTTTAAACTTAGATGGCTTTCTAGTAGTTATTTTGAACATGATGATGACCATCCATTATGTTTGCTACCACTGGAACACTCCAAACAATTTCCAAAGGAAACATTCCATTTGATAGCCAAGGAAACAATAGTCAGTTCTAGGCGAAATAATGGCATACATTGTTTCCAAGTGTCCATTTATCAACACAGAGCCTGAATGCAAAGGGTATTAAGACCCATCCTTATCAACTCAAATCAAACTGCTTACAGTTGGAGCTATATATTCCCAGCTTCGAGTAAATAGACCTAACCTATCTAGTGATGTTGATGTGAAATGCACGGAAATGATACGTCTATAAAATCCTATTGTTTATGTTGGACACAAGGACACATCTAAAAGGACGCAGCTCGCCCACTAGACGTAATTACAGATATAATCCAACTCTATTGGTTTTATTCTAATCAGATTAAATAAAATCTCTTAACGTTGCCCGATGTGAAGTGAAAATCCTTGTTGATTGTGCTTAATCCTGAAGTCAAATAAACCCGATAAAATAATTGACCTGATGTTTGAGCCTGGTGAAGTGTTGGGAAATATGCTAATATGATAAATGGCAGAAAGAACAGAAGTTCTCTAGAGATCATCAGCCTCCAAGGTTTTTGGACCAGTTGAGTTTACAGAAAAACAGGTTTTTATCCCTCATTTATTTAATTGCATTCTTGGTATTCTTTAGCAATTGTCCTAGACAATTTTTCGAACGTTAAGCTGCTTACTATTTGTATTTAGTTTGGACACAGCACGGATATTAACCTTTTTGTTTTATTGACAGGCAAGGCACTACTACCTTGTCATGCAATAATCTGCTAAACATACTGAGAGGACGTAATCCTCTTTCAATCATTTATCTTCATAACACTAATTCTTGTCAGCTTACCTTATTTTCCTAGTTTGAAAGATTATAATAAATTACTTATATGGATAGCATGTAAGCTGTAGATGAAGATCGAGTAGATATAAGGTGATCTGAACTTTTTCTTAGACAGGTGTACATTTTTGGACTTTATTATGCTCGGAATTGATTCAAAATAAAATTATTAGAAGCTAATTGCTACGTTGCATAGCGTTTACATTTTGAATCCTCCCAATAAGCTCGAGTATTTATTTTCAAAATGACTTGCAAATAGCTCTTGGCTTACTTATTACAGAGAACCATTTATTCCATCTGTTGTGCCATGTACTAATTGCAATTTTTAAGCCTGAAACGTGCCGCGTACAGCCCTTACATTTGATACGAAAATGGAATTCTTTCTATAATATCTTGTAATTGATTAAATTTTCTAAGAACAAGTATTTTATTGCTTTATTCTTTCAACTGCTTTTGTTTTCCATAATGAGTATATCGAAGATTTCAACAACATTTGTCTACGTTCTTTCTAAAGCCTTATTTGCTTGTAATTTTCTTTCACATCTCCTAGAATGTGTCCTATTACCAGGAATATTCTTCTTAAAAGGACAAACCAAAGGATAATTGAAATGTTGTGCTTATCTGTTCTTTCTATTTTGGTCGTTCCAGGTACAAAGTGCCCTTCATTTGCCATTAACAGGATTAGCAACGCCCCGTGTGTTAATGTGTAGTGCCTCAATGGGTGCCGAAGGATCAGTAACACTTCAATTACGTGAAGCTGTACAAGCACCCGAACCAGGAAATTCATTAGATACGGCCTTAACAATTGGTTATCCTGATCCGGAAATATTGGCTGATGTATTGGGAACATTACAGGCTGCAGGTAAGAGATATTGATTTGGAGGCATTTTTTTGGTTATATTGAAAATCCTGGATGATATTTCAGAAAAATCGTATAAATCGGTAACATTTGAAGCAGTTAAAGTGAATTGTTTGCTTTGCCATGACATATTTTTTTTCTATTACACATTTTATCTTGCATCAAGCTTTTGGGAGAAATATGTATTTTCTGGTTTATGACCTCAGTAAATATGTTGTCATATCATAATATTGTCGATTGAAGAATGCGCTCTTTTATTTTGTCAATTCGCTTTCAGGTGATCCTAAAATTATGATGAAAATCAGTAGTGAAAAGACAATCTACTGTTCCTTAACATCCCAAATATCGGAGACCCTAATTCGAACAAAGCAATTTGAACTATTTCAACATGCAAATGTTCACAAGAAGCATGGCTGTATATCAAGATATATTTCAAGATTCTCAAAAAGCTTCTTGAGGTCTAAGACCTATACAAAATACATTTCTTTGTAAAACATCATGTTCCCCTGTGCGAATTCAAATCGAAAATCTTTTGAATATTAAATGAAACTTTTCAATAACATCTCCTTGGCTACTTCTTGTTGCGTATAGTAAAAGGAATAAAAGCAACACCAAAACAGAAATCGATAATGTTTGCAATAAGAACTCAATTTGAAAGTTTTTAAAAGCAGCTTATCAAAAGTATTTTCGAGATACAATCCTCTTGTGAAAAACATTCCATTCTGGATGTTGGTCTTCATAATGGGTTTGATAGTAGAGACTGATGCATTGTTCTGTGATTTTTTTTAAAAATCCACTTCACAAGAAAACGAAACAAAGTGGTATTAAGAAAAATACAAAAGGATTTATGTCCAAGAAAATGGAAACATTGAATAATCGAACAACACTTTCAAAAATCACAACAAATGTGCCTTTGAAGATATAAGTGGTAAGAAAAATTTATGCATTTATTGTATAGGATTTATATATACGGACAAATTTTGATTCTTTATAAAACACATAATGGTTGAATGTTGTTAGATAAATGTTGCTTCATTAAACAGAGTACCTTACCAATTATTCCTGGAAAATGATATCAAACAAATCGTCTCCATGACTGACTTGGGAGTTGCTCAATTGTTTGTGGCAAAATGTCAAAAATTGTTCAATAGTTCATGGATCGTTGAAGTAACAACAATCAACAATCTTTAAATATGAAATCCATTCAATAGCGTCAAATACCACGGCAGACACTAACGAATATCAAACGCAGGAGTGATACTAAGATCCAGAAGTTTAGACTTAAGCTCACAATTAGATCCCTACACTGCAAATGCTAAGTTTGTTGTAAGAAAAAGGCTTTTCCATTTTATTTTCATATATTTTTTTAAATGATCCTTCAATGTTTGTTATAGCAAAAGCTTTGGCGAGAGTAGGGGGGAAGGGAAGACTGTCAAACTAATGTTATCGAGTTGATATACCCAATATGTACGTAAAGTTCCTTTCATGAGTTTCATGGTCACTGTTATGAATATGGTCATACTGAAATGAGGATTTGAATTCGGGGATATATGAAATGAAAACTGATATTTTTCCAATTATTCCTTAATGGCACCCACTTTTCCTCGCGTTTTTGGCTTTAATTTGCCTTTGAATGCTTCAGAAGATATGGTCGTTGCTCTTGGGGTGTAAAACGATTAACTAAGTATATAAGTTTTGAAATTAAGCACTTACAACACACATGAATTCGCAATGGTACAACAAAATTTTTTATATAATCTGTAAAACTTTGTAACGCTTGTTGAACACCCAAATGGCTCACATAGAAAATTACGTGCCTTAAGGTACTAGTACAGTCTAGAATACAAAAAAAGCATGATTTTCAAGATTTTTTAAAAGCCATTTTGTTAATCACATCAATGCAATCTTTTACATAAAAAAGTAAATATCTTTAAGTGTATAAAAAAATATTTTTTATTTTTTTATTCCTTATATAAATTTTGTAGAGGACGCCAAAGTTTCGTACTTAAAAAATTCTTCCTAAATGGCAGACAGTTAATCTCAGAATTGGTAAGTCTGAAACAAAAAGTTCAAAAAGTATGTTATAAAAAGTGTTATTTTGTGTGACAATTCACCACCGAAAGTAAAAATTTGTTGAAAAAAAAATTGGCAGACTTTCAAAAAAAAGTTTCTACTTTCCGATCATTATCCTTACATAATTTTTTTTTCTTCTTTTTTTTACAAAATGTGGTAAATTGTCATGTTCCATGAAGGGGCAAAGAAAATGATTCAAGATTTATTACTCTAAGTTTTATAGTTCCGAAGATTAACTGTCTGCCATTTGAAAAAACGTCGTTTCGAGAAAAATGCGTTTAAAGTTTTTTTTCAATCTTTCTCGGTTTAGCGGTTTTACTCGCCTTTCCGTACGATTCGCTTGGAGCCATAATACAAAAAAAAATATCGACTACCAAATAGATACTGAGAGAGAAACACGTGAGAAACTTTGAATTTCAATTTGTATATAAAAGAAACTGGTATTTTGAAGAGGGGATCGACATAAACGCCGTGCGCTCGCGCGTTATTATATTTACTATAGAATTAAATATAGTTCAACTTTCTCTATCATATTTTGGGAGAATGTTTTTGAATGCCTAAAGAATCGAAATCAATAATAAAAAAAATTCGATTTTTTGAAAATTCTAGACTGTACTAGTACCTTAAGCCTTCGAAACATCATACTGGCCAGACAACATAATATTATTAGAACTCAACAAAAATGGTATGCCTGTAATCCGATAGGTTGAAATAAATTTGCATGACCGCAAAAATATTTTGCTTGTCCCCAAAAATATTTATCTTAACCCAAAAACATTTTTTCTGACTCCAAAAATTAATTTCAAAGCTATTTCATCTGACCACAAAAATATTTTTCCTGACCTCAGAATGATTTTTCCTCCCCAGAAAAATATTTTTTCACCACAAAAGTATTTTATGACCACCAAACAATTTCTTTGTCAGATAACTATTTTTCAAAACCTTAAAAAAAATCCTCGGATCAGAAAACATTTTTTGGGGACAACAAAACATGTTGGTTGGTTGGTTGTTTGGTTGATTGTAGTGGCAGTCCCTTTTGTCAAAAGGCGGCTCACTTAGGCCAAGATATGCCGATTTTGATACCACATAGAGATAGGGTGCGGCAATAAAACCTGTGAGGTGAGGAGAACCATTTAGATTCTCGTATGAAGCTGGCTATGCAGCTAATATTTAAACAGGCTAATTCTGTGAGGCTGTCCAGGAAAGGTGTGCCCAAAATTTGCATGCTTTTCCTGAATAGTAATGTGCACTCACACAAAAAGTGTTGGATCGTTTCCTCCTCATCCTCCGATCCGCAGCTGCGACAGAAATCGTGGAAAGGGGAGCCCAGTCTTTCTGCATGTCTGCCAATGAGACAATGCCCCATCAGTACGGATACGATGAAACTTAATGTTTCTCGGCTCGTGTTGAGGAGCTGCTTGGTGCGCTTTGAGCTTAGTGTGTGCCAAGGTTGCCTGGTTGTCCTGCAGGTTTCTTTCAGCAGCCAGGCCCTGTTTGCAGCTTTTATATATTACTGCTTGAAACTTAGCTTGACAAAGGCCAATGGATGGCTGACTTGGGGTGTTAGTGTATAGTCCTGGAGCTCAGTGCCAGCTCTCGCAAGGGCATCAGCTTCGCAGTTTCCAGGTATATTACTATGACCCGGCACCCAGCAAAGAATCACTTCACAGTGAAGCGACATCAATTTCAGTTGTGAGCGGCATTCGATTGGAATCTTGGATAAGGTATGCACGCTGAATAGTGATTGGATAGCAGCTTGACTGTCAGAGAAAATGTTTAAATTTCTTATGGAAATTTTCTGATTTCTTAACCAGCCTTGCGTATTGCGATGACCTCTGCCTGAAAAACACGGCAGTGATCTGGTAGCCGGAAGGATAGTTTCAGGCCCAGCTGTATTATCTCTGCTAGGGGTTGTTGCGTGCTCACATTACCACTCCACCCTCCCAGCCAATCATCCTCCATGTGCTCCGCCAATTCGGGACGCCCCATGCAAGATGATTGCCAAGAAGAGGCCTCTTGCGGAGCACCCACCAACTGTGGCCGCAAAGTGGCGACCGTAGAGTAACATTTTTTTGAAAACCTGCTAGCTCACCGGGTGGTGGGCTAATCAAAACACAAAACACCGAAGAACCGGACCAACCGAATCGCGCACAAGCTGAGGAAGGAGAAACCATGAAAAAAATCACTTCAGATTAGATTTCACTTTATTCTTAGTTATATTTTTCTGTGCACCGTTTGAACAGGTTTTTTTCTCTAATTCGAAATTGTCATTTATATCAATTTTTGTTACTTTAACATATTATCAATCTCTGGACTCATCTACAGACGTTCATTTACTCATCAACTACTGAATTATTCATGCATTTTGCCAATTACAAATTAATTATACATTACACTGCTTTTATATTTTACAATCTAACAAATCTGTTACTTGATACGCTCCACTCTTTGCTTTCCAACACAAATATATGTAAAAATTGGCGTCGGTGATCTGGCCAAACGGCATCCTATGAGACTTCGTAGACCACGTGACTACGTTTTTGGGCGTCCGCTGAGAATCCCGAGTCCCCCAAATGCGACCCACAGGAGTCGGATCAATGACCGGAAACTGCACTTGTCCACGAAAAATGCACGTGAACATCAAACTCAGCGAAGCTTGTTCGCTAGACTCGAAGACGGCGTTTTCGGTGGACGCCAAAGCGTCAGCGGCAGAATTCCAATCCGACTCGAAATTCACTTTTCCGAAAACTAGCCTAAGTCACGGTGCCGTCAATTCGACGGTAAAACCAAAATGAAGATCACTATACTCAGCTCCGCCGGTTGTTTTTACCAAATCCAACCAACTCCGAACGATTCCCGCCTGTGACTCTACGATTTTTCTTCGACTCACCACTCACAATCACACACACACCTCACACCCGGGCTCGAGTCAGCTCATTTTCATGCCCATATATGGCAATCCACAAATTTTGTCAAATTGGATGGGCGACCGCACCCAAAAAAAAACCGCTTCTCTCTCGGTCACATCAACTCACCACATCAGAAACGTGTTTCTCACCTCTCGAGAGAGACAGTGCGAGTGGTGGATTAGTAATTTGAATTTAAGTACTGCCAATGGCGATTATTTGACAGTGTAACGATGCAATTTAAATTGAATATCGTTTTGGTAGAAAATAAAAAACAAATGATCCGCAACAGGGTGATGGACTTGAAACCGTGATGGAAGCAGGGAATCGGAGGAGTGAGGTCTACTTTCTCTGGCGTTGGTCCATCCCTTCATAATATGGTGGAGTGCCCAATATCCTTATCATGCCAGAGATTTAGAGCTTTCAATCGAATTGCAGAGCACTTGGCCTGCTGTTTCGTAAGGAGCTCCGTCGGAGCGATTCTAATAGCATAAACAATGCCTTTGTCGGGGTTGTGCGTATAACCACGGTGGTTGCAATACCTGCAGTCCTCCTGACCCTGTTAACCATTGATGTTTTTGCAATCGCTGGCCAGCAGATAAACGCGCCATACAAAAGGATTTTTTCCACTATCGCTGTATAGAGCCATGATACAGTTTTGGGTTTCAGTCCCCACTGTTTCCCAATAGCTCTTTTGCAACAGTAGTTTGCGCATACCGCTTTACGCGCTCTTTCTGCTATGTTTGCTTTCCATGCGAGTTTGGAGTCTAAAATCAGATCTAAATATTTGACCTGATGAGATGGATTGAGACTTGTCTCATCAAGTTTAGGTGGAACAAATCGTGGAATTTTGTATCTTCTCGTGAAGAGCACAAGTTCCGTTTTCTACGGATTAATCTTTAGACCGCACTCTTTGCTTCACATGGTAAGAATACCTAGAGCAAAGTGTAGCGTTTCAGATAGGGTGTTAACGAGTTTGCGCGATATTGCTATTGTTTTACTTACTTTGCAGCCAGTCGCTTCTATTGTTGACAGGAATGTGTCCACTACTAAGTTCCATAGAAGGGGTGCCTCTGCACGTCCGCCTTCTTAGGAAACTGTGTCGTAATGTGAAGTTGAGGTTCCTGCTGCGTAGCAGTTGTACGATAAACCTAATCAGGTTATCATCCTGACCACAAACATCCCGCATCTTACATGTTGCATCCGAAGGCAAGGTTCTCCTGGTGCCTTGTTTTATTTTGGTTGCAAAATCAGTTTCTGCTGCTTTCAGATGCATGAAAAGATTCCCTCGTGCATCAAGGCATCAAATGTGCTATCATATATGTCCAGTCTGATCTTCACCACTACTTTCAGCATTTTGCTAGGAACACCACCCAAACTTGGTGCCAACTGATATGCCTGTTTTTCGAGACGATGAAAAAATATTGATATGAAAATTCTTTGATGAAAGAAAATCGAAATTCAAAATTCTTTGTATCGTGACATAAAATTCATAAATTTTGCTTCAGTTACTTTCGCAACTGTTGATGTCAACAGGATCAAGTTTGCACGGTGAGAACAGAACAGCCTAATTTATTCATCAAATTAAGCGGTCTTTTAGGTTACGATTTTCAAAAAAATTACCAAACCAAAATCATTTTTTTCACTAGAAAGAAAAAAGATATCATTTTGAAATTTTGTACATAATTGGTGTTTTGGGTGTACAAAAATATCTTTTTTTTTTGATTTTTTATTGTTATTTACACTTAACAATTTAAAAAAAATATCAAAAAAAGACGGCGGACGTGATTTCAGATGACTGGATCATCTGGAAAATAAAAAAAAAATCCTCAAGTTAATCTTTGTATAAATGTGTCTGGTAGGTACCGGAATGATTTTCTTTTCATTAAAAAATAACAAAATATTTTTGAGGGTAGAAAATTGAGTGAAAATTGGAAAATTTAATATCGACCCTAATGGTTCTGCTACCGACTATAGCCATACATATATTTGTACAACAACATATTAAAAAATCAGAGTAATCGGTTGAGTATTCTTTTTTGAATCGTGTCCGCCAACTTAAAAAACATGAATTCGAGAAAATCGCGTTTACTTTTTTTAACGATTTTTTTAAAGGCTATATACCTCTACTCTGCTAAGCCTGTGCCATACAAAATTCCTTTCTCTTTTTCATACAGCTCATGACTAACATGGCGTATACATCTCTGCGAGCTATTCTGTTTTTTACAAAAATTGTAACCTTACAGACCCTGTAAGAAACAACCGGATCCCAAGGCAGTGTGAACATGTTATTATCCTTGAAGAGGAGCTATGCCCTAACACTTGCAATTTTAAAAAGTGTATTAAATGAAATTACCGTGTTGCTGCAACACAGCTGACGGCATCCTCCATATAATGTTTGTAACTCTTTTTTGCATTTTTGATGATGACACATGATATGTAAATGTGTTTTAACAGACTAAGAACAAACTACACGTTAATGGAAAAGCAACAAGAATCTTTGAATTGTATCAGGCACTTTCTATTGAGAGTGCGTAAGCCACCGAAAACCATCTTCTGGTCATCATCAATGGCGCATCAACTCTAATCGAGCCTTCGCCTCCTAAAGAAATTACCTTTAGCTTAATGGAAAGTGTGGTTTCGGGGTGTCGGATGGCATCCTCTTCAGGTGCTGTCATTTGCCATCCGTCACCAGACAGCACGACCACGGTTAGGCTTGTTGATGGGTTAAGCTCGTTATATTTCAACTATTTTATTATTTGTATCTGCGAATTATAACGACTGTCAATCGGTTCGTATATATGCTTACGTTAGCTATTCTCTATAAAAAATCTGGAAGCTAAGAACCCCCATTAATGTTCAATAATAGTGTTAGTGAGCTGCTAACCAAAAGCACAACTAAAAAGACGAAGTTGTTGACTAGACTAGGAGGTTCTAAACCATGATAAACTAACTTACCTTTAGCTGTTTAGACTCACCGACCTTGCCCTCCAGTTGGGAAATCTCAACAATGGTCAGCTTTTTGCGGCAACTGAGCCTTTTCAGTGCTTGCGTGGTTTTTCAGGTGGACTGTTACAGGTTTTTATACTTTTCGTGGTGCGTCTGGAAATTTTGTTATCATTCATGTGCTCCAAGTGCTCATTGTAATCTTCTCAGCTTTGCAAAAATTGGTACCCATCAAAAAGTGCGTGCATTTTAAGGTTGTAACGAGTTCACTGGTCATTTTTGTCCTTCACGGGCTACAGGATGCGTTATAGGATGCTCCGCTCAAAAGTGCTAGTGTTCTAAAGTTTAAACCAGAGTCTATGTTTCACATCCATACATTAATACCGAACGAATTTTAGTTCTTGTTAATTGGGTTTCTTGTCTAGATTTGATATAGTGTAATTTGAACTAAATGGCTGTTTTTGAAAACGGCCTTGTTATCATTCATCATGAAATTATATATTAAATTGCCATTATCCATTGAATTGCGATAAACTTTCATTTTACAGAACAAAAACACAAACATCGACTAGCTAGCAAGTAACTTGAAATCCTGTAAAAAAAAGTGCCTGAAGTAAAAGCTGTAGCTGACAGCTTTCTATAATAGGAAGTACTCACAGCTCTGAAAATTAAATTCCCTCAGCTACAAGCTATAAAAATCAACGAATTTTATTCAACTTCATTTCAATTGTACGAATGTCAAAATTTTTGCTCCAGTTCAAATGAACCCTCATTACTTTCAGCAAAAATTACAAAATTTCTTTACAAACACAATTGGCTAAATGCTTCTTATCCAGAAACCCTCTTTCCTCGACAAGCACAGAAAAACTCAATTTCTCGCTTCTTTATTGTGTACTTTAAATCTTTAAAGCTCTTTTCTTTCAGCGCGTAATCCATAGCTTAAAGATAAAAAAACTTTAACGAAGAATGTATTATCTTTCGAACAAACACCCAATTTGTATCTGTATGTGTGCAAGGATACATTCACATATATATGTACATTTGTGTTGTACAATACCTTTTCAAAGTTTGTCGTCACCATTGCTTTTAATCCGTCCGCTTTTTTCTTTAACTTGCTTTTCTTTTCGCATTCTCTTAATTAGCGCCCGCATTAGACGTTTTGCCCTTGTTTCGGATAAAAAAGTAAAAGATTACTGTTTGCGTTCGAGTCACGTAAACTTTCTTTACGTGAATGTGTGCTGGTGCATATATATGTATTATGTATTTGTTTTTGTTTATAGTCGTGAGAAAAATCCTTATCCGCCCCCATACAGAAAATCTTCAAAGAACGACGGTGTAGAATGGGGGATGACTGGCTTGGTTTTGTTGATATTATGGTTAAAAATAAGCATCGTGAAGCTTAATTTTAATGACGAAAGCAATTTAAAATGTTTACTGTATTTAGAGAGAATTTATAAGGTGTGGTGGACATGAATAAGCTCATTTTAATTTTTACACTTGTATGTTAGTTTTTTCTTGATATATTCTAGTTTGAAAATGCATGGTGAGGTTGTAATAGTAGTAGTTCGTTTGAATGAAAATCTCATTTTTCAAGATTATTATGGATTACATTTGCATATTGCAGATTCATCCAACTTTCATATAGTATTTAATTTTAATATATATTTTGATTGAATTTAAAACACATATGTTTATTCATCCAAAACTTCCACTTTTAGATTTGATCCTTTCTTCCAAATTATTCCATCTAACTGCATTTTTTATTCTTGCAAATTAACTCAGCTCTCAAAAGTGAACAATTAACTAGCAACATCAAACCAAAAATATCTATAAAAAAATTCAACTATGAAAGAATCGTTAATATCAATGAGTCCTTAAGGGGTTACATAGGTCTTGTATTTTCAAAAAGCCGATCGAATTTCTTTTATTCCATATGAAAGTATAGTACTTCAAAAGTACCTACTCACACCAAATCTGAAGTAAATTCGGGCAATATTACCGGAGTTATAGTGATTTGAATACCGCGTAGTCGGTACGTGCGCTCTACCTTACCTAGCGTACCTAAATCAGCTCCTTGTTTTTTCATCAAACATCACAACATCAAAAGGATGCTCTGAACATCGCGAATGACGCAAACAAATTATTGTATGGATGACAACTCGATGTAAGTTGCTAAAAACAACTTTAATTCATTAAATCGCGGTAAAAAAAAACTTTAAATGCGTTTTCCTCGAAACTTTGTTTTTCCGTGCAGTAGGCAAGATTCCTCGAGAACAAATCCACCGATTTTGCTGAAACTTTGCACAATTCCTCTCTATAGTATTGACTCATGCTGGGAAGAAGGGATTTTCATTGTGTGAACTCGTTCTTGTTTTATACGAAAAAATATTTTAAAAATGAGGAGAATCGGGAAAATGCTAAAAACTATGAGACGAAAATTCATTCAAATCCATTTGAAAACTTTAAATTTCATTTTTTTTAAATCACTTCCTTCAAGCATGAGCCAAGGACAGAAACTATAAGAAAATTTTTAAATTTTTGATTTGAAATGAACATGCACCGAAATATTTTGCATACCGCAAAAAAAGGATGGACGAGGAAAACAGTAGGAAAATTGAAAATTTTCAACGTTTTGGCTGAAATTTTTTTACAACTTTTTGAAATGCTAAACTAAACTTAATATGTGTGAATGTTAAGTAAAACAGATTTTTGGTTTTTAAAATACAATTTTTTGAAAAAGTTGTTTTTTTTCTTGAAGACCTATGTAACCCCTTAAAGCAAGCACTTATTGTCTACATGATTTGGAGTGCTCATACTCCTGCACATCAATTTCAGGATGTAATCAGAGTTAAAATATAAAAACTTCTGCTAATACAATTTAAAAAAAATTCTTCAAAATTTTTCAAATTTCTTCAAAATTTTTTAAACCACAACTGTCATAACTATTTTAAAGAAGAGAAATCTTTGGATTTCGTATAAAAAGCAATTAAATTGTTTAGGTCCGATTAAGCATAATCTCATTCAAGAACTAAAATTTTTAATACTGAAGCATGCATACGAATTTTTCATGCTTACTTATTTATCACTATTTTATCACTCAAATATAGAAAAAACAGGCGTGTATACTTTTGCAAAGTCGATACCAGCAAGTGGTAATTTCTTTGCTACATGCTTCTTTCACGCGTCAACAAAAATAATATCTCATCGGAAAAACATGGTGTATACATAAATTCCTGCAATTTGTACAGTACAACTAATATGCCTTGTTCCACAAACAGTGAAGAAACATTTATCTCATGAAAAGTTTAAAAATATCCTTAAAAATTAATTAAATGCATTAAATTTTCTAGTAAAAGCCTCAGTGATAAAATATCAACATATTTTTGTTCCTTTCTATTTTATGTGCTGAAAAGGTTTAGCATAACAAAAAATATGCTACGATAAATTTCTTAAAAACAGAATCACACTTTCGTCCTTGAATTTTTAAGAAATTAATATGCCTGGTGATGTTGAGTGATTGTAAATAAGTAAATAAAATAAATCGGTAAATAAATCAATGAAAAGCATTGAAGTAGAAGACAAATTCATTGAAAGAAATCTTATGAAAAAATAACATAACATTCAATTTAAATTATTCGTCAAGAAAACGAAATTGATATTTTTTGGAACATCTGTGCAAATTCATCTGAAAAAAATTTATTTCTACAGACGCATTGCATTTTCAATTCACTTAAAAAGTTTTGGGGACACTGGACACCTCTGTTCAAATTTAAATCGTATAACACGACAGCACCAAAAACAAAACAAATAACTGAAACACACATGAAAAGATTTTAACAGCACATGTGATCTCCGCTGACCCATGTACACAACATAAGCATAGTTAATATAAGATATCACTCTTACTTGCAAACATTAAAATTCCATCCGTTTATACAAAGATGGAATTTCAAGCGAGTTACTCATTGCCATTTGTCCCAATCTCATTAATGCATCTTTATTTGGAACTAAGAAATACCGCGCGAAGTAAAGAATACGAGCCAAGCGGTCTGAGACACTTATTTGGAATTTTAAAACAATGACCTACAGTCAATCGGAGTGTATTTAGAACCAAAAAAAACACTCTTAAAAAATTAGTTAGGACCCCAAAAAATACATCACTGACTCAGAAGAACTTGGAAATTGCAAGGTGTTCTTTTCCATAGAACTGAAAAAGAGCTAATAACATATATTCAGAATAGTTGTTTGGATTGACAACGACTGATGTAAGATACTTGACATATAAATTTGCTGTTTGTAACGATATCAAACATTTTTTAATCTTGTAAAAGGTTTTTCTAACTGTTTATCAAAGCAAAATAACTTATCTCCAAGTGTACATGATGCAATCTCTTCTGCTCAAGTAAGAGGTTTGAATGATCGTGAACTCATCCTGTGAAATGTTGGAAGCCATTTAATTGATATATAACTTTCCGCTCTTTTCAAGAAAATTACTACTATTGATCGCAAATATCTGTGGATAGAAAACTTGACAAAACTGCTAGAAACAGGCGAAAAAGCAAGGACGTAAAGCATGCTACACTCAAAGTTAAAAATAACGTCAATAACTGCAATTCTGTTTGCCTCTCTTTTAACAACCCTTATTCCATTTCTAAACAATCAAATGGCTGGCTAAAGTGGATTGTATGTAACAGATGGGTCCGCGAAACTGGCAGTGACCTAGGTTATGATGATGCGAATCCACTTGTGGCTGCAATTTTTATTATCACTTTTATTCCTTTTTAAAAAGGTGAAGTTCCCGTCGTACCGACGATTCTTATATCGGACGAAATATCAAACCATCAAATTTATTTTTTCACATTTTCCAAGTTTTTTTTGATTTTTTCTCAAAATAAATAAACCAAAGCTGCAACAAGGTTTTTAATTTTTAATTCTTGTCTTCAGTTAAGTTCTAGATATTTAAGTGTTAGGTATTTCATTTTAAGAAGCACTTACCTACTACATGTAACAGCTTACTATTCTAGCCACCTGTTACATCGACACTATTATCATTTTGCAAAGTCATGTCATAATTTCAACCAGTTTTGCATATAGAAATTAGTTTGCCAGATTTGACAAAAGGTTTAATTTATTTGGGAAAAGATTTTCCTCTTTAGAAGGAGGTTTAATTCATCTGGGATATTTTTAAAACATGGAATAGATTTCATCTCAATTAGAAAATGCCTTAGATACTAGTCTAAGCTTACGATCCGTTGAAGCGTTATATTTTATGAATGATTGATTCAACAAAAAATATTCAATTCATTCTTGTCACAAATCATTTTAGCTAAATATTTAGGAGTAAATGAAATAAATAATAGATCCTATTATTGTGATTTTCGATCCCCAATAGTGGAAACTTGGAAGGTGAAATCAAATAGAATGCCTCGAAGATTACTTCGAAAACTAGTACTAAAGTTTAAGCAAAAAAATTTCGCAGCTTGAAATATTGTCGTGTATATTGTTCCCGCCGAAGTATTTTACCATCGATTCGAACCACAATTAATATTAAAGTATCAATTTTGGCTTTCTCTACAACTGAAAACAAAAGTTATAGTTCTTTATCCTGCTATGTAAGTTCTTAGAATTTTCAGTTTAGTTTTTTCCTGTAATTTCTTATACTCAAATCTACGATTATAATTAGAATAACATTAATCAGAACTTTTACATCCGTATTTTTTTCCATGTTTGGGTTATCTAATATAGCAAGGCCAATTTTTTGACATCTTATGCTCGTTTCCGTCGGCTTTTGTTCAATTTTAGCTTTCCTGGCATGAGAAGTACGTTTTCATCTGCAAATTACAACACTTTTTGCAATTTTTTATCGCGAATGTCTGTGGAGCGGCACTACCATAAAATTTCCTTTTCAACTGCTATTAATTTTTAAGTGTGTGAAGCAAAACTTTTTCTCTGTGTTTTTTATAAAAACTACAAACATGGTTCGAGTAAAACTTCAATGGTACACCTTTAAATATCAAAGCTTACATTCGATGGTAAGCATTCTTAGGTTTTGCAGTCAAATAGAAAACAAAAGCAAAAGAACTTTCTTCATTGGTAGTTCGAAATGTTAAATGCAACGATTTAAAGTAAATGCTTTTCCCTACACTATCATTGTACTGATATGGTTAAACTACCTCCAGCAAAGAGTATCCTTTTCACAAAGTAACATGCTTGCTACACGTAAATAATGGTAAAGCTTTAACATACGACATGTACTTTATACCTTTGGCAATATCGTCCTTGTGCGGCCACACACTACTTCGGGGGAGGAGAAAACTTTTGAATAGGGCATACAATTTTTCACAAACTTACAACCCACTATGATGTTGAGCAAAAAAAATTGTAGAAGAACATATCCCTGCCATCAACTCCTGCTGGCACTACAATACCGGTTACGGGAACAGCCACAATAACAACATCAGCAACGACTTTTACAACTGATATACAATAAAACGAACCAACAAACTTTCTCGTTGCTATCAACGAAAGTAGAGAAATATTCACATAAATCCTTTAGCGGGCATGAGCACCCCCGCCACTGCAAGTTTCACCAGAATTCTAATAGTTTCGTCGACGTCATCCCTTAACCGACCACAGGACTATTGCCAAGCAATTTCGAATTTTCACAAAAACAACTTTTTTCATTTGTATTCTCAACTGATGCGAACACCGTGCTGTAGAAGAAGAGTATCTTAAAGGTAAGATATGGTCAATGTTACGCCCGGAATAACCGAATATTGTGGGTATTTTATCCGGTCGATTGGAGTCTGAAGATAGAAGTGTTTTTTGTGTCCTTTTTGGTAAAGCGAAATAAATTTAAAAGTCAACCAGTTTCGAGTGGAAGCGGTGTCTTGGATGATATTGTTTTTCACTTGATGAAAGATTGCATGAGGTGTGAATAGATAAATCTGCGTTCTGATTTAGCACGGCGAACGAAAAATTTTAATTAGGAAACTAGGAGATCCAAGATCATTGTATATTGTTAATCTAGAATGTGAATTTTGTCTAAAAATGATTGAAAGCACATCCTGCAAATTCAGCTCTCATTTTCTGTTTCAGCTTTAAATACCAGCACTAATACCACCGCGAATAGCACCACCAGTAGCAATTGTGGTGCCACAATAAGCAGTAATTCCAGCTCTATAGTGTCTAGCAGTAATGCTGTTATTAGCTCTAGCAAAATCCCGTCAACCAATTCGGTGGGAAGCTGCACGACTGGCAATGGTAGCCTGTACACCAACGCCATCACTAGCACCACAAATACGGGAACTAGTCTAATTCTTAGCAGTAACAATAGTAGTAATAGCTGCAGTAGTGTGAGTAGCAATAGCAGCAATAGTAGCAACAGCAATGAAAGTACAACAGTTCCTGTACCATTGTCGTCGTCGTCATCGTCATCGCTAGCATCACCATCATCGACATCCTCGACGTCATCATCAAATCATCCACCGATAGTTATAAAGAAGACAAGGCCTAAGACATCATCACCAACTAGGCATGGTCCACAACAGTGCCAGGTTTGTGGCTAAACATATTTTTTATATTTTTATTTCTAAAACTAAACTCGATATTTCCAAATTCATTGTTCAACATGTTAGGAACATATATTTTTCTTCTCCACATATTTTATATTTTACCTGAAGAATAATTGCAACGTCCGAATAATATTCTCTTCCTATCAAACAAGTTTATATATAAATTTGTATAAAACAAATTTTGAAAATGTACCATAAAGCGAAAGGAAACAGTTGGATTTTGTAATTTAAAATTTTTTTTGCAACTAGGCTCCGCAAAGTATTTGTGACTAAAAATACTTTTGAAAATGAATCCTAATTCAGTCAGCCTTCAAACGGTTAAGCATCGATTCACAAACAATAGAATCTCGAAAACTATGAATGGTATAAAAACTATGAAAAAGGCAACAAGACTTGGCTGAATACGTATTTGTTTAAAAAAAACTTCGAACATTCAAAGAACTGGTTCAAAATCCATATTCAAATAGTATAAAGATCCTTCTTATTATTGCAAAATGTTTTACAGAAGATTGGCGTTTGCCCAAAACTTTCTGTATTTGATTCTTTTTGACTACTTTGTGCTGGTGAACTCAATTGATTTAAAGTGATTCGATCTCGTGAAGACTGCAAAGCTGTTCAACAAAACCTAGATGCACTGAGTTCTTGGTGTGAAGGTTACTGGCTGTCTATTTTTAATATTCCTTAGTTCCGTGTATTTTATTTCCCTTCTTATAGCTCTTCAATTTCCTTTGAGTAAGTTATTGATTCTATTCTGTTGAGTTTTGTTGTTTAAATGAAAGACATTTGATTCTTATTCGAATTGAAGTTTGATGCTCAAATTTTCAATATTGTTACCACGACCTTGAAGTTATCAGGTTTGACGCTAAAACATTACCTGTTTTTCTCCAGTCCTCAATTTACTGTTCAATTTATTGTGAGCATCGTGTGTTTTATGCTTCTTAAGGAGGTAGTAATGATTAAAATGATTAAAAAATAGCCCAATTTTCAATATTTTTTTCTCAGCTCCTTTATCGTATATAAATTTTAAAATTTGCATGGGTAAAACACACATTATGAAGATTACAAAAAAATATCTTATTTATTATTATTGTTGTTTTTTTCATTTTTCTACTAATTTGTAGAGGACGCCAAAAATGATGTCTCGGAAAATACCTCGTCCCACTGCGGACAGATAATCTCAGAAATGAAGAATTTGAAATAAAAAAACCAAACCGCATTTTAAACAGGAATGTTTCTTACGTGGTAATCTGCCACAATATTTTGAAAAACTGATAAAAAAATAGCGGTTCTTTGAATTTTTTTTCAAAAATTGCAATTTTTTCACTTTGATTTGCTTGCCAAATTTTTTGGGATTGTTTTTTGGTCCATAATGTGGTAGATTACCACACAAGATACTTTAATAAAGTAGCACACCAAATTTGACTTAAATACGTTCGACCAATCCGGAAAATAAGTGTCCGCAATTGGAAAAACGTCATTTCAAGAAAAACGCGTTTAAAGTTTCGATTACCGATAATATCGCTTACCAAGAAAGAAAGGCGTGCCCGCTCAAACTGTCTTAACTTCTTTAGTTTTGGAAATATCTTAATAAAATTTTGAGCCATGATTTCTGAAGATATAATAAATTGAAAAATCATAACCGGTACTACCCCCTTAAATTTAGTCACCTTAATTTAAATATCTTTTTACTTTCTTTGAAGAGTGCAACATAAGTTTACCGGGTCTTTCTTCCCCAATTTCAAAACTTTCTAGAATCTTTATATTGAATATTTTTTTGTTTTTCGACCTAGTTTCATTGGCTCCAAAAAGGACCCATAGCATTTCTCCGAATCAAATAATTGAGCTTCCAATTCAAATTCCTACATTTCCAAATCAAATTGGTTCTTATCTTATATCACTTGAATTGGAAAACTTCAATTTGATTCGTACTGAGACCCTTTTGATTCAAAACACAATAAATTTCATTCGAAAAATATTGAAATTGAAGGAGAAATGCTATATCTCTAGAACTAGCTAGAACAATGTACAAGATTCAATTTGAATTTAATTTATTTGGTCTTCCAATTATTACACATTTAATAATTGGGCTACCCTACGTTAGATGTGCTTTAATAAATAAATCCCGTCTCGAATAGAAGCCACTGATGGGCAATTATAACATATTGATTCTGAATTTTCTCCCATGTTTAGCGCTTCGAACGATTGCTTGATATTTTTACTATTCCTTTCCATTGAAACGCTATAGTTTTTAATTTTTTCCATATATATATTTCGGGAGTAAGTTGCTCCCTTCTTCAGTGGTGATTATTTTCTAAGAATACAAGACCCTTGTTTGGAATTTTATAATGTTAACATTAAGTTTCTACCTGGTTCTAATTATATCTCCTTTTATAAAATTATCCCTAGTCTGTTTGGTTGTAATTATCCCTTATGCCTATAATTAAGTGTAAACCTTATTTAATTAAATCTAATAGATTGGAGTGATCATTTCCAATGTCTTCGTAAAGCCTCGTTTCTGCTGGCTGCCACATAATCCACAATGTTTCTAGGGTATCTAGCTTCTTTATACTCCTTGTTCACTTCACGACTGTCACATCAGCCCATTCTATATCGTGCCCTTCGCAAATATGTTTGGCTACCGATGATTTTAGCTTACTCGTATCTCCTCGTCTCCTTGCTACCTGTGCTTCTTTAGTGTGCTCTTCGAATCTGATCTTAACCGTTCGTCTCGTTTGTCCTATGTATACCTTTTCACAAGATTTGCATTTAAGTTTGTAGATACCGCTCTTCTCTTCCATTTTCTTCTTGTCTTTAACATTTTTCAAAATTGTTTTTAGCTGGAACTGCACGCTGCTTGGGACCAACTGGATATTGACTTCCTTTAATATTCTGTTGCGATCTCCAGTCAGGTTCGAATTTGTAACGGCTGCTCTTTGTTGTTCGCTCTGTTGTTGCCTTCTCGTTTCGTAGTATAGTGTCGTGAAGCTATCTCGTTTTTTCCTAGTTTCGATTTTCTTTTTCATATTTAGAACCATCTGTTCCTCATAGCCATTTATTCTTACGGTGTCCAAAATATATTTCTCCTCTTTTTTCCCGTTTCCTTCACTCATAGGTACAGACAGCTTTTTGCGAGTATGCATGGTTTGATGTGTTCGGTACTGTCCTCTGGGTGCTCGTCGGTTTTCGATAGATATCCATTTCCAGGTTGCCATTAATTCTCTTTATCTTTAAGTCTAAGAATGTGAGCTCGTTATTAAATTCTTTTTCAATTGTGAATTCTATGTTTTTGTGCATCGTGTTTAATTTAGCCAGCAGGCTTTCTGCTTCTTGCTTTTTAACTATAGCGAAAATATCGTCCACGTATCTGAGCCAGACTTTTGGCATTATTCCTTGTTTCACCATATTTTCTTCTATCCATCCCATAAATATTTCGCTTAAAAACGGTGACAGAGGGTTGCCCATTGGTGCCCCATTCTTCTGTTTAAAATATCTTCCTCGGAAGGTAAAATAATTCTCCGACATACATAGTGTTGCCATTTTCGTTATCGCTCTTGCTTTCCGTTTTCGTTCAATTGTCGTGTACTTAGCTATTAGCTGGTCTCCTAAGACTGCTAGTGCTTGTTTGATGGGTACGCTTGGAAACAACGCTTTGACGTCGAAAGATACCATCTCCTCTTCTTTTTCTATGCGGATGTTTTTGTTCAACTTGCCAATCAGTTCCTCTCGGTTCTTCACTGCAAATTTACCTTTTGATATTCCCATTTCCTGTAACTCTAATAAAAGCCATTTAGCTAATTTGGATGTTGGTGCGTTTGTTGCTGTGATAATCTCTCTCATTTCCCAGTCTTTCTTATGGATTTTTGGCTGACACTTGATCCTTGGTAACACCGGGTTCCTAATCCTCAAGTTTTTATTTTCTCCTATTAAGGCTTTGCACTCCTTAAGCACTTTTTCCACTCTTTTTATTGAATCCGGTAATGGATCCTTTCTAAGTTCAAGATACTCCCCGTTACTCAATTTTTCGGATACCGCTTTGTCGTATTTTTCCTTATACATAATCACAACTTTGTTTCCATTATCGGCTTTTAGGTAAAATACCGGTTTTTCGTTGAGTTGCTTCAGCGTTTCCATCTCTCGTTTATGATTTCTTGTCTTCCGGTCTTCCTTTTTCAAATGTTTTGCTGTTTTTTCCCTTATAAACTGTTTCTTTTCTTTCGGCAAAAACTTTATCGCTGATTCAATGTCCACCACTATGTCTTCTTTCGGTGTCCCTTTTCCGTGTATTGCGTGGTTTAGTCCCATATTTAAAAGCTCCAACTGTTCCCTTGTGAATACCTCCGACAACATATTCACCACAAACTCCGGGATTTCCTCCACTTGAATCAGTCTATTTCTCTCTAGGTTCCCTTTAACTAGTGACGCAAATTTCTTTTTTAATATTTGGTTCTTTCTCATTTTCTCACATTCAAATCCTCTGTATACTTTGTCCACTATGTCTGTCATACTCCCTCCCATACTCATATTGATGTCACGATGATATTGATGAGACTCGTCCTAGAAATCATACAACGTAGGTACTGTAAATGCCTGAAATTAATTCGTCATTGAAAATTGTTCGCAACATGAATTTTTCAACTAGGGCTGCGGTTTGTTTATTCTTCATAATTCTAAAATCGACCGAGATAGTTAGATCTGACAAAAAAAACCAATAGGATCGAAACGATCAAAACCAATCAATTTCCTTTTGAAAATATTTCGCGACAATTTAACAATCTGTCCAGTAGGACTTAGCAAATGAGCTTATACTCCTTGACGCTTTCTCACCTCTTTTAGTGTCTTTAAGTACATATATATATTTTTCAAGTTTAAAATGTCCGAATCAATTGAATAATTGCCCAAAGATTTTGACTTTAGGTTAGAAAAAAATGCTTTGAACCGAACTAGAAGGTACTCAGAAAGAACTGCATCTCTTAATTAATACTGCTTGTTGAAGATCAACTGACCTAATCTTCATTATGGAGGCTTTGTGGTAGCATGTCGAGAAAATGTCTGATCCTTATGTAGTTTTCATTGAAAATCATGTTCATAGATTAGTTGATGGAAAACTTTCAACGCACTAAATAAATATTTCATTAATTTGCATGCGCTAAAAGCTTTATTGAATATCAAAAGCATTCGTTTGCGTATCGATGCAATGTAAATATTTTCATGTAATATTCTGTTGCTGCTCATAACGCAAATACAATTATTTTAATTTCATTTATGCAAATAGTGGATAACGAAAAAAGGACGGCATACTTCCTGAGCATGCACAAGCTTAATAAGGACCAGATTAATGTACATGCGCTCACTATCCGACATGTTGCAAGTAGAATTGATAGTATGCACAAAATTAAATCCGAACAATGCATCCTCATTTTGAGTCTATACAAAAATCAACTTATTTATCAACAAACTCACATCCTTTTTACGACATACTCATCAACGTTCATGAGTCATTCTGATTGTGCGATTCAGCATGTGCATAAGGTTATTATTTGCATCCCTTTTCTCGCAGAATAATTTACCCTAGATAAGGCTAAACAAATACTTCATCAGGGACACAATTTTTGTTATTTCGTTGAAAGCACAAACAAAATGCTTTCAAATTAAATTGAAAACTTGCTCTTAGCTAAACAAATTAATTTCGAAATTATTTTCTTTGATAATACAAGCACATACGCCCTTCAATATGTTTGCATTCACTCATATGCGGTTTTCAAGCTGCACATTGAGTTGCATGCAAGCGAATGTGAACTTTTTAAAGTGGATGAAATTGTCGACATGTAATCAAAAAGTAGAAAAAAATACCTGGAAAATGTGAAAACATTTTATGGTACAGATGGGATGGGAATGGGTGGGAATTTTCAGGGAAAAATAAATTATCACATAGTATAACGTTTGCAAAAAAGGATTCAACAGCAAAAATAGAGGTACACAGCGTATCAATCCGTTGTTGAATCATTGCATCGAATTTTCCGAAATTAAAGTTTTCAATGTAATTACAAGCCAAAATGACATGGGGGCTTTCAATGTTGGTCGATGGAAAGGTGGATACAAGAGCAACAACCGCAATTTGGTTTTACACCACCCCGAAACAAATTGTATTAGTGTTGCTATATCATCGCATAGGTTGGATGTTTATAAATAATTTTTGGAGTCCAAAAATAATAGAGGTATTTATATTGTTCAGCAGTGCAGTTTATTTGTCGATTTTTTTTACATCAAACTGTGAAAAGGATTTGTTTAACGTAACAGCAGTTGTAACGGACAGGACGGGTTTTATATAGGTAGCCATACAAGTGTTTAACGTTAATCATCTAGGAGTTGCTTGTACTTTTGAAAGCAGTAAAACATTTTAAATAATTTATAAAACTTTAGATCACCCAAAATTTTAAACCCAAAACATGTGCTTTAGCCAGAACAATTATTTTCAAGCAATGTTCTAGTCCAAAACATTACATTCAAATATTCAATTCGTGCAAAAAAGTTATTGGAATGACATTATAGAAAATCTCACACCTCATCTGTTAACTTTCAGGGACTCATGCCATTTTTAAACTCTTTTAAAATTTGTCTGAATGCATTTTTGAAACTGCACTGGTTTGCATGCTTTTTCACTCATTTTTTGGGTACAGAATGTGTAAATAAAAACCTTTTCGAAGAACTAGCACTATTTTATAAGGGTTCGAATGAAAAAGCAAGCAATTTTCGATGGCTGCTCCATAAATACAGTGTGGTTCATAATAAAGTATTCCCACTTTTTTCGTAAGTACGAGAAATATCTCTGCCTCTCTTACGCGATGCAACTTTACCGTCAAAGAGATAGAGCGAAGGAGCGATTAGATAGTTTAATTCGTTTCGAAACTCACGCGCGAAAGAACGAGTGAAAACACACAGCAAAATTTTTCCATGTGGAATCGGGCAATTGTATTGTGGCGAGGCCGCAATTGTGTGTCAGCAATCCGTGTGCATACACACGCCAAGATTGAATCAGTGAGCGAAGGACATATGTTCCGATGCAAATTATAATACTGATACGTGTGCAAACTTCTACAAGGCGAATTGCATAATAGATGTGCGGGTATTTGGCCCTAGTTGCCGTGTTACTTATTATATATGCTATAATTTGAACAACCAGCGATGCACGTTTCATTCAGCGTACCGTGAACCACTCTGGCTCTGTTCATATGCCAAAAAATATTTTTAAACACTATTATCTTTTCAATGAACCTGCTCAAGTTTTTTGAAGTTTTATGTTATTCAAAAAGGATTCATTCTCAAAACCGTTCCAATTTTATTCATGATCAGGACAACATCGTTTCGAAACGCTATCATTTACCTTGCTTTATTTTACAAAGCAGTTGAACTTTCCAAAAAAAACGTAAACTAATTAATCTTCACAAATTATTGCTGTAATCAAATCAATTTCTATCATCGTTATTTGAGTAAGCAATATACTTTCCTGTTTCGATTATATATTGTATCGACGAATTTCACCAAGTGTATTGATGGTCAGCACATGACAATAAAAGTGTATATTGAGAAAATCGATACCATAAAGTGTACAGATGTTTCTTTGTTGTTTCTGGAAAATCTTCATTCGTAGAAAGGAAAACGGACTGTGCATAAAATTTTAATTAAGCGCATTCTGATAGCACATTGTTTTTCTCATTTAAAACTTAAGTAATGTTCATTTTCTTCTTAGCCAAGTTTTAGATCATATATTTTTCTTCGAATAACAGATTTTTCTGAAAAAACCGAGGTATTTTTGTTTTGAAAATTTCTTGATCTGTTTTCACTTTTATGGACCTTGGTAACGTACATTTCTTCGAAAATAATAAGTTGAAAATTTTTTTATGGAATTTATCGATCATTTTTCTCGGAAAACTATTTCAGAATCGTTACCATTTAATGCTTTTTTCCACGGAAATACGTCCATAGAACATTGAGTTTAGTTTCGAGGAGATTTCGGTTGAAAACGCTTCGGAGAAATGTTGATCATAACGATTTTTCCGGGAATAAATAATTGATTATTTGGATCACTTTTTGCGTGAAAGCCAGTTGAAAATATTTTACAAAAAATATAATTGGTTCTTATAAACCTGAATTTTATAATGTGTTTATTTTGATATGAGACTGAATTAAAATTTAGACTCATTTTTATAGAACTTTATTGATTTGTACAATTAGAGACGGTCTTTTTTTAAAATAAAGAAAATATCATAAGATAATTTTTTTGTCTAAATCATGTGATTTTTTTAGACATATTTCGCAAATAAATTTATGCCTGCAAATTAATATGTACCTAAATAATTTTAAATAATTCCTGGAGCATTTTCCTGATTTTTTAAAAGGGTTTTGCATACAAACTTCACCCGATTGCGATAAAACTACAATTTACAATTTATTTATTTTGTTCTAAATTTGCTGTCTTCAAAATCAACATGGAACGTGAATACATATTTTTCTAAAGTTTTGGGAGTTTTTTTTAAACCAAAGAGTACCAGAGGATTCACTTGAGAACTGTTTGATGCAATGATGTGACTGAATTTATTTATTTTACATAGTTTCATTCCTAACAATATTGATTTAATTAAACATTGCAATTTCCACATGAAAAGTTGTTTTAAAAGTTGATTTTCTTGTGATTGAAGGAATAAATTTTATCTGACGCAGTATTTATTCTAGTACCATGAAATTTATTAACTTTTTGGTATAAATCCTAATGCTTTTCTGCAAAAAAATTAACTGTGCACATTTTATTTCCGTTGTTAAATATTTCCTTTTTTTTCGCTAAACACTTTTTCACTTTACTAACATTCTACGGATATCCGTGGATGTAAAAGATATTTTTTTATCAGATTCGAATTGACTTGACTTAGTCATAAGGTGCAAAGTGCTTTTATCGGTCAAAGGAATATTTTTCTGTCAATGCAAGTGGTGTGTTAACATTTCAGCAATTATTTTTGTTAAAATTAATCCAATAAAATAAATGCTCTCGAGATATTTTTACTTACAGGTCTATTAGCTACGATTTAAGGCTTTCTGTGAAATGTGCAGATGCTGCAAAGATAGCCCTACTTCCAATATAAGCCTTATATGAGAAATTAGCGCCAAAAAATTAATTCCTTAATTCAAACCATATCTCTAACGTTAACAATCAGTTAAGTTTAAGGCGGTGTTAAGGATCATCAAAATCAAACACCTACTTGCTTGCAAAAGTTTTGTTAATGAAAAACTCATGCTCAAACACTTTCCTCTTGGTTACGCGTTCCATTCAAAAAATATTGTCGAGATGTAAACTTTCCTTTACAATTTTTGCCTCTGTGGTAGTCCTGGGCAAAATAAAATAACAAAAAAAACTCTTAAAACAACAGGATTACTTAGTTACATCATGTTCTCTGCATATTTTAATCACGTCCCCTTTTGCTTCCTTTTATGCATCCTTCAATCCCATTTAAACTTGTTTTTTGGCGTGCTCTGTGCAAGATGGGAAATCCATGGAAAATGCAGAAACGCGCGGGTAACTGCAACTGTAACAACAACAACTCGATCTGCTGGGAACGGTTCTATCAGGACATCGTGGAGTGTTTGAGTAACAGCAACCGAAGCAAGAAATTCATTAATTTGAAGCTTCAAACTTAACCATGCATGATTGTTGTAATGCACGAAACACACATCGGTGCCTCTACATAATTCCCGCTACGCCCCATCCATTTTCCATTTTCCATTTTACAACACATTTCTGATCTTTTCCTGCATTTCCGTTTCCATGTATGTATGAGCGTAGATAGATATGTAGGTAACCATGGATGCATGCTTCATCCCCATCGCAAGCTCCACGGGAATGAATGAGCTGAGTTCTGGTTTTGTTTTTGTAGCGCTTCGATGGGATCGCGGTAAATAGGATAGTATCCTTGCTAGTGGACTAGAAGCGGGTGGGGGAGCAACTCAAGGACGAGCACCACTTGAATAAGTGCAATTCGAAAATAATTTGTTTGATAAAATTTTCAGGGGCGCAATGTTTTATTTTGTAGCTGCCAATACGGGTGGCAATAGTTGCCAGGATATCAAAGGGAGCATGCTTTCGGTTGGCAAAATTGAGAGACAGACATGGTGAAATTAAATTATCAGCGCTGCGGTTAATCCCGGGAAAAATTCCAATTGTATTTTGTGTTATCAACAGCTAGTTTAATTATGACAAAAATAATATTTAGATTGGTTGCGATCGAAATGGGGACATTTCGTGAATATTAATGATAAAACTCAAGTTGTAACTATATAAAGGTGATTCATAGTTGTTTTAAAGTTCTTTCAGTGAATAGTTTGAACGATAAAATAAAGCTATTTACTGAAATCATTTTAAATCGCAAATTTATGATATTTTCACAGCCTAACTATGCCATATACATCATTTTCTAGTAGAGTTTCTTATATTCTTTCGTTAGTATGGCTAGCCATTTAGCGAATATTAAAAAAACTTCCACTAAATCGAAACATCACTAAGAAACCACGACACACACTAAAAAACTCACAGTGAAAACCGAAATTGCCAGTAAGTTTTTTTTCGCGAATGAAAGTCAATTTATTGTTTTAACGAAAAAACTTTCAAAAAAAATTTTTGTCTAGGACAAATGCAGAACTATATAGAGCGGTTCTAGAAAACGCGCTACATCTCTCATCAATTGAGGTAGGGTAAGTCACTCTCTCAATTGATTAGTTTCCCGAAATGATAACTTTGACGGCATTACCAATTTTTGAATTTTTTAAAGCGGTTGCATTTGGCCACAAAGCAACGATTAAATTCGATCTAAAATTTTCCTGCTTACACTATATTTAAAATAAAGATATGATTAGGTCTGATTGGAAAACGTATAAATCATTTTTTTAATTTATTTATTTATTTATTTATCTAGCCAAACAAGGCATACACATCATTAATATTATTATTATTCAAATTAACATTAAATTACAACTATGTATGGCTAGCTAGTGCGTTAAACAGATTCCGTTTAAAAGTGAATTTGGAAATGGATGGGGAATAGTGGTTGCTAACACTATTAAATATCTTACAGCATCTGTTAATCGGTTCGTTTTGTCCGTATATTGTATGATGTTGATCCTCAACTAACATACGAGTGTGTCTGGTACGTCTTACAGCATCATTGCATGAGATTTTCCCAGATAAAGATTCGATACGGATAACGTTTCTGATAATGTCAAACACAAAGCACGAAGTCAGAACTGTCCTTCTAGATGATAACGAAGGTGAATTGAGTAGTTTAAGACGATGCTCATAAGAAGGTAAATTATCAAAGTCAGCTGGGTTATATAAATTTCTTAATGCAAATAGTAAAAACTGCTTTTGAATTGATTCAATTCGATCACTATCAGTTCCAAACGCTGGGTTCCAAATTAAGCAAGCGTACTCGAGAAGAGGGCGTACAAATGCTGTATATAGGGATTTAATAACCCACAAGTTCGTAAATTCTTTTGCCCGTCTTTTAATGAATCCCAGCTGCTTCCAAGCACTAGCGAGAATCTTGTCGTACTGTAAGTGAAACCGTAGTTTTGTATATAATACAATGCCAAGATCAACCACTTGGTCCACTTTGGTCAATGGTGTACGGCTTAGGGAATATGTGTAACTGTCAATAGTATTTTTGCGAGCAAAGCTCATCACTTGACATTTACCAATATTGAGGTGAAAATTATTCCGTGAGCACCAATGTTCTAATGCATCAAGCTTGGATTGGATGAAAGTTGCGTCAGAGTGCGATGCTACTACGTGTTACATTTTCAGATCATCGGCATATAAAAGATGGGGTATGTTAGATAGAACTGAGGACAGATCAGATATGAATATATTAAATAAGAGTGGGCCGAGATGGCTGCCTTGTAGCACTCCAGAAGAAGTTGGAATTTTCCTTGACAGATTTCCTTGAAATCTAACGACTTGCGTCCGATTTTTGAAGTAAGAAGAAACCCATTTAAGCAAAGAACCCGAAATACCAAAGTTATGCAATTTCTTTATTAAGATGTCGTGGTCTACGCAATCGAAAGCTTTGCTAAAGTCTGTGTAGACTGCGTCAATTTGGTAGCCCTTTTAGATAGCACAGAAAAGGTCAGAGGTGAAAATCATAAGGTTGGTTGTAGTCGAACGGCCTTTGCGAAATCCGTGCTGCTGCTCGTTAATTCGTGGCTCTATCAGTGCTGTCAGTTTGCCACAGATGATTCTCTCGAATAGGTTGGGAATGACTGATAGGATAGCTATACCTCTATAATTTTCCACCAGGTGTTTATCTCCACTTTTAAAAATGGGAGTCAAGAGAGAAGATTTCCAAGCAGATGGAAAGCAACCGAAAGAGAGTGACTTATTGAAGATCATGTGAAGGGGAGTTAGCAGCTGTTTTCTAGATTGGATCAAAAAGTGAGCCGAAATTTGATCAGGACCAGGTCCCTTGTTAGGATCAAGCTCAGTGATAGCGCTTTCAATATCGTCTATGGTCAAATGTAGTTCTTCAACAATTATTGTTGACGAAATATCCTGCGATGGAAGTAAGGGTGTATTTGTAGGTGGCATAAACACCTCTTGGAAGTGATCAGCAAAAAAATTACATATTTTTTTAGGGCATGATGAGCTGGAATTGTTTTTGGACATTGTGCATGGATGGCCTGTTGTTTTTCGTTTGGTGTTTATAAAATCAAAGATTTTTTTCGGGTCACGAATTATGCTCTCTCCAACAGTGCGAACATAAAAGTTATATGCTTCACGTGACTTTATTGAAAATTCAGCAGCTAGCTGATGATATTTATTATTTACGTCTACGTCTACATTATTGTCATTGTGGATTATCTTATATAATTTGTTTCTTTGATTACGTAGGCTTCGAAGATTAGCGTCTAACCATGGCTCTGAGAGCTTGTTTCTTTTCTTAATTTTAGGGGCAAAGCTTTCAACGGCGTCAAAAATTATTCGATAGAAGGTAGATACCGAGTCTTCTACATCTAACATTGAAAGACTGTTCCAGTCGATTTTCTCAAGACGGTTTATGATGCAATCATAATCGGCATTTAAGAAATCAAATACGATGGAATGATTGTACGATTGAGAGAATTTTGAATCCGTAGTGAAAATCTCAACAGTAGAAGCAGAGTGGTGGAAACTATTACAAAAAAGATGCTCTGCTTCTTTCGTTGGACTAACCACAACATCGTCATAGGAATTTGTGAAAATTGGATCCAGCCAATTACCGTTTTGGTTTGCAGTTGGGGATATTTGCTGCAAATCATTGCCATAAAATGTACTAAGCAGATTGAGGTCAATCGAATGTCTAAGGTTCGTTGGTAAGAGGTAGCCATCAGATTCATCAGGAACAAAGGACAAGGTGGGGCGGTTAAAGTCCCCTAGTATTATTATTTTGTCTTCTTCGGCTAGAAGATTTATTACGAAGGATATCACGTCTCGTATGCAATCATAGATATCTTCGTTGGAGTTGGGGGGAACATACACTACAACAATGAATAAAAATACAGTCCCTAAACCAATACGAATGGCTTTATGCTCAAAAGTTTTATAGGACACAGTTTCAACGATCTCACTTATAAAAGTGTTGTTGATTGCGATCATCACATTCATTCCTATATATAGTCCAGTTTCCGTCAAGAACTTCCTCGTTCTTGTATGAGTCGTTGAGCCATGTTTCAGTGAAGGTCAGTACATTAAAATGGCAGGATTTGGCGTCCAGGTAAAGTTTGTTTATCTTGCCTCTCATACCACCACAATTGTGGTAAAAGAGCCTAAGGGAATTTACCGTCAAACGTTTGTTAAAAATAATATTTCTTGCTCTCTTCTCTTGCCCTCTGAAGCGACGAAATATGCTTGGATCTTATGTGCGACCCAAAAGTTTCAAGATCTTTTTTTATTTGATCTTGGTTCATATCAAGTTGCTCATGATAATTGAAAAATATCTGGCGTAAAGATTCAAAGTCCGTGGGAAGACCTTCTCGGTGTATCATAACCTTAAGATTGACTTTCGTTTTACCATCCACGCATGAAGAATGTGGCTCATTATGCATGTATGCCAAGTAAAGACGGATACAATCGTAGATTTTGTGGTCTCTAATTCGAGACAACATATATCTACTTTTAAGGTCGGCACCACAGCTTTTAGTGATTTTAACCGCAGGCGGAGAGAGCGGATCCAGAAACTGAGGCTCGCTATCGGGAACTATGACAGATTGAGAAGGAATTTGAATGGAGCCATTGGAAGAAGGAACTATTATTTCACCGCGAACGAAGTTTAAGTACGGAGATGGCGACTCATCAGTGTGAACTGCAGTTTGGTTAGATATAATTTTGCTTTGGTTCGGCTGGACATTGGAAGCTTTCTGAGTACAGGGCACGGGTGAAGCAGAGTGTACAGAGGGTACTGGATTGTCCGTCTTATGGTGTGTATAAGTGGTCATGATGGGTTGATTATCGGAGTAGTTTTTAGGTGGATCTATTGGATAGAATGTTGTTTCTGAAGAGGAATCTTTCAAAGGTATATTAACGGAAGAGGTTGAGGGAGTACTTCCATGTGCAGAAGAAAAAATAGGACTGTGCTGAGAGGTCTTAGAGGTATGTTGGGAGGTCTTAGGTTGTGGGATACAAATTGAATTCTGAGGGGACTTATCATAATTACTGTTTAATCTATAAATATGCACACTATTCATATTTAAGTTTTCCTTCTTGTTTTTGCTTTTATCTTTCCGTGAGACGTACCATGGATAAAAAACGAGATTAATGATTCTTATTGTTGACGATTTTCATTCTAATGATACTTTTAAAGCAAATTGACAGCCTACGATAGAAATTGCTACAAAAACAAATATGAAAATCAGACTATCACTAAGCTAATTTTCATTCAAATGGGACGTAATTCAATTTGCATGTCTAAACCTACTTCACTTAATTATTATTCCAAAATAATGGTGCCTTTTCTACAGAATAGCAATTTTTAAAACAAACAAGCTATGCCGCAAAGCAAAGAACTTGTTAATGTCGATCAAAAAATAGCACAAGAAGAAATGTATAAAAAGATTGACTTTGTGCCTAATTCTTCATATTTTCATTAAAACAGAATCGTTCAAGCGAAAGTCAACTTTTTTACGCTTTCTCTTTTTAATTACAATGTTGTAATTCATCAAACCAATAAGCAAGTACGAAAAAGACAGAAGCATCCGGCAGCGTTTAATTAGTTCTTTTAATAACTTTCAGTCTTTCTAGCTTCCGAGTTCTTTTAATAACACTTAAAAAAGAAAAGGGATTTTAATTAAATTCGCTTTATACACCCGCATGTCTATTAAGGTACGTTGAACTCAACTATTTAGGATGTATTACACACAAAAAGTACCCTCGCGTTTTATCTCTTAACATGCGTCGCATCATATCCTACTTTCCATATAGCTTGATGTCCTTCGAAATGTTCTGCAAGATAATTTGGAAAAATGAAGAAACGACGAAACTGAAATTAAGAAAAATTTCATATTCCAATTATATCACATTTCTAGGTGATACTACTAGTCGGAGAAATTTTTCCAATTCTCGTAATATTTTATACTTGCTGTCTTTCTTTCTGGCTTTTTTGAGCTATGTTTTCTTTTTTGTAAGTTGCATGATTTTTTAACTTCCCAGTATATGGGAAGTTCTTGTAATCGCCTCGAAAATCGAAATTGAAATTTTCAACTTTTCTTTACGTTTTGAAGTCTATAGAGTATATATAAAGTGTTTTTAGAAAGAAGTATGTATGTGTGTGTGTGTGTGTGTGTGTATGTACGTACGTACGTACGTGCGTTCGCAGGCTGTTTTTCTACGAGCATAACTCACGTAAACAAAATCGTATCGACTTCGTTGAGGTGTCAATCGTAGCGTCTTTGCAATTTTAAGAGCTGATTAGTTTTTGGGACACTTCGGTCGAGGGGGTTTGCTGTTTTCACCCCTTGAAGGTCAACCATATTATGCGCTATATCTCACGAACCAAACATGCGATTTTCATCATTAAGGTGTCAATCGACGCGTATTAACATTTTTGTGATTCTATCAAATTTTTAAAAAAATCGTTGGATCCATTTTTTAATTTTTTAAAAAAAAGTGCAAAAAATTAGGTTTTTTTTCAAAAACACAAAATTTTTAACCTGATTTTCAATTCTAAGTAATCAATGTTTATATTATTTATATACTCCAAATAGTTCTTGTGAAAAAATCAGCAATTTTTTTTTTCATGATTACAAAAAAAATTAAATAAAAAATAAAAAATCATTAAACGTTCAAGGTCATTTACGTCATTCATTATATCTCGAGAACCAAATATAATCTTTCCATCATTAAGGTGTCAATCGACGCGTATCAACATTTTTATGATGTTTTTATATTTTAAAAAAATTGTTAAAGCGTTTTTTACGATTTATTAAATTTTTTTTAGAAAAGTAGTGTTTTTTTAATAAAAAAATCCATTTTTAACCTGATTTGCACATCGTAATAATAAATGTTTATAAAATATATAAAATTTTATCAATTTTTGTAGAGAAACCAGCAAAATTTTTTGTCATGATTACAAACAAATTAAATTAAAAATAAAAAATCATTCAAAGTCACCATGTAAAAAGGGTTCATTCGAATCATAATACCTTAAATCTCTTATTCTAAAGACATTGTTGTATAGTCTATCAAAATTTATTAATATTTGCAAAATTTGAGCAGATTTCCAAAAGTCTTCACAGCACCATGTTTTAACTTTAATGAAAAAACTGCTTTGTAACCTGTCTCCCCTCCGATTGATCCGCGTGAATAATCAATCAAACCAATGCACCAAAATCCTTACGTAATCAATTGACGCTCGCGTAGATGTGACGATTAATATTAAGTCATTCCAATAACTTTTATGAGAGGTACATTTTTATTATTTAAAGTAGTATTATTTCCATAACTATTATTGTGTTTAATATGTTTAATATCTACATATGTAGATATTACTGGGAAGTTGACCGTGTGGACCTCATGGGTCGCACCTCACGGCTTGTTTAAAAATGCTAAGATTAGCCTTTTCACAAGGCATGGGTATCGCTACAGTGTATTCCCCGTCACGGTTTCGGGGTGCTACAAAATCTTTTTCAAAGGATCTATCCCTGCGACGATCTGTGAAGTCTGGTCCACTTCCCATCCAAACATTCTTATCCGACTCTTCTTGCGATGTCTCCCTTTATTGTTTTTTGTATTAATGAAGGGAAAATTGAAGGAAGAAAATTAATGAAATGAAAACAAGGCATGATTATTAAATTTTATTTTGAGGCTGCAAGTTTTCGTATACTTCGACTGTTCGGTGTGGTTACGTAGACGACAAAATCGTTCACGAAAACAGGACTCAATGCAGATATAACTTATGGTGGGCGGTTGAACGTTAGAAGTGCTCGTATGTTGTGCGTGAAAACGCCACGAAAACCCAAAAGTTCGATACGCCACAATAGCGGCGAAGCAACCCTAGAGGCATTTCATTTGTTAATTTATTCTATGCTTAAGGGGCCCAAACTTCGCTACCCTGAAACTCATTATCTCGAAACATCGATGTAACGAACAATGCAAAAAAGCATTTCAAAACAGATTTCGCTGTGATGGTTTGGATTTACTTATTGCGATTAATTTAAAGAAAATTAATAAGCAAACGACAGGAAGCTTCTGGCTTCAGTATCGATTCGAATTCGAATTGGTTTTGCTTTGATTAATGAACAACGATTGATACAGACGGGACGACGGAAACAAGACAAGACAACGACAACGACACAAGGACTAAAAGCAACGTTGCAAGGATATTGTCAGCTATCTCAACTTATTATTATCACCGGAAATTTATTTTACTTCGCTGAACTGGAAACAGTAAGCAATTGTTATTATGATTCCAGATATTGAATTTTCCGCTCTTGCTTTGCAACTCACTTTGATTACAGGAAAAGCTTAAAAATGAAAATACAAATCAAGGCAAATATTCAAACAGTGATGTTTCGTCAAAGCATCTTCTGGATTTCATGGAATTTGTAGGGATATTTTGTTTGCCTTCGTCTGCAAAGTGAATTGCTGTATTTTCCATTTGTTTGATCTTGGCAACGACGAGCAGTCAGGATGCTTCTAAGTTATCAATCAACGAATCAAGAGAGTTAGTATCATACTAACAATGAAGTTTCAAAAACAATAAGAAAATTTCGCTGGAAGGAATAGACAGAATATCATTGCAATATAAATAAGAACTACACAAAGAGTTTCAATACATTTTCAATACAATTCATGATAGTTTAAATTGCATCATAAAGAAATTCTGAGATAGATATTTGATTGGCTTTTCAAAAATGTCCCTTTAAAATCATGTGGAAAAAAATGTTTATTCTCAGACAACTTTAAATTGTTTATTTATCAATCAAAATATTGACATTCATCCGTGGAAAGAATTCATGTGACCTCCATGGTACACACTTGTTTTCCTCGTGTTCACCCACCAGAAGTTACTTCTGTAACTTCCAAAGAGTCTTTCTTGATGCTCTAACGTTTCCATTGTTTATTTCGATGTTTTGATTCTTTAGAAATGTTTTTATTATTTGCAGGTTTGTAGCAAAGTGTTCGGCAATGCCTCGGCCCTGGCAAAGCACAAACTAACTCATAGCGACGAACGGAAATATGTTTGTGCAATGTGTTCGAAAGCATTTAAAAGACAAGATCATCTGTAAGTATTTTTACAGGACAACATTTTTCATATTTATACTTTATATAATCGAATGAGATACAGTTTATGCAAAGAAGACACAAAAGAAATATGGTAATTGTTTATGTATTTGTGTACATGCAAATAGTTTTGGAGTTTTGGCATAAATTCTCTTACGAAATAAATGAAATGCTTGCAAGACGTTGAAAAGAAAACTGTATTGAATTTTCAAAGTAAATAACTCTTCGAATTAAGTTCACCCTCAATGAATAAATAGCTTGATTTCTTGTTGAAAATAAACGACGCTCCTTACAATTATATAAAGATTCATAGATAACAATAAATTAAAAGCTTGGAAAATATTGTTCATAAAAATAATCCAGACCACATAAAAAACGTAACACAAATATGACTAAGAGAATTTAAAGGTATTTTATCACTTACTGCAGAAACTTTTTTCTTTGAATAAGTTTTTGATATTGTCGAAAATATCATGAAAACCTTACCTGTCTGTTTTTACATTTACACTTCAAACGCTATCGTGATTTGTTTTTAAATTGTTTTTTTTTCAATTTCTTGCTTAAGTTTCTTTTCGCATCATACATTTTTCAACCAAATTCAAACAAGTTCTGAATAAAAAAATTGAAATTTCAAAAATATTTGCCGTATAAAATTATGTAGAATAATAAACCTGAAGAATTTCAAAAATAAAACCATTTAACGACAAAATATTTAAAGCTGTAAATTAAATAGCACGAGTTTTTTTTCGTAAGATAAACGACTTTTTCTGGAATTACAGGCGTCGCAAAGAGGCACATGTCCCTAATACGTTTAATCATATTAATATTTTAAAGCACGAAGAACATTGTGGTATGCTTTGAATCGGGGTTGAAACTTCAACTTAGTATATATACATACATACTAAGTTAAAATTTTATTATACATATTTTTATCCCTAAAATCTACTGCCAAATTTTTTGTATGAGGAATTTTTCACGCTCAATTAATTTCCACCATAAGAAGTTTCTTTGAACTATTTTTCTCTTTAATGTTTATTTTATACATACTCTTAAATTCTACATCTTTAGTTTATATTTTATAGTTTAAGTATAAAATTACCTCCTCAAAATTTTTAGACGTTATACATTCAATTAAGAAGTACATTCGTTTTTCGACAACACCTATTTTCCACCCCAAATTCCTGCTTCAATTTTTTTTTTAATTCGTAAGCTATGCTTCACGACATGAAACGACACCCTGTTATAGTTTCAGGCAAACATCATTAGTACATTGTCCCAAACCTTCACAAAGAAGGAATTTTTTAAAAGTTTTTTTTCCTCGTTTTAGCAGAATTCTTTCCGAATGTTTTTCAGAAAGTTTTAGAGTTTAAAGCTCAGAAATTTTGTTGATTTTTAATAAATTTGTGTCAGATGTTTGAAAACACAAAAACTCCCCTCAAGTTTTTTGAAGTAGCGAAATTTCAGTCGATTGAAATTTCTGTTACATCAGTCATATTTTATGTAACTGTTACACTCTTTTAATGCCTCACATAGCTACTAAAAACCACATGTTTTCGTCAAATATATGAACTATAGCTGAAAGTAGTGCCAGGATAATGCGTTTGGTACAAAATCTATATTTTTGATAGTAAATAAATCAGAATGTAGACAGTTTTCTTACTAAGCTTTCGGCTGTAATGCCTTTCTTGAGCTGAAACCCATTTAAATTCTCTGCGAATCTGTAATTTTCAGGCTTTTGGCTACGTTAAGTTTTGAAAATTAGCTTATTTAGATGAAACACTCTAAAACGGAACAAATTTGAATCAAGAGAATGGCATTGGTTTAATAGCAATGTTTTAAACTCTTCCTCAGTTGTACTTGATACGATGAAATCACTGGAGCGTTCAGTTAGTGCTCAAAACTCCAATCCATAGGTGTTTAGTTACTGTTTCATTAAAAACGAAAGCTTTTGTCATAAATATGCAATCATAAAAATGGACTAACACAATGTTCAGATCAGCGCCCAACGTGGGCAAAAATATATGAAAAAATTACTATCTCGAATTTTTCCTGTTTCAAAGATAATTCAACGTATGACTGGCCTTTTTTGCTATTTCAATGGAATGATCTATTGAAAAATCGTTTTTACATCAACTTTCGCAAATGCATTTTAATTTTTGCCAACAACTTTATCTGATGCGCATGACAAGCAAATGAATGGCATTGAATTAGCAATGTGCGAGAAATTCTCACCATATTTCTCGGCATAAACTGTATCTCACATTCATCATTCCATCAATTGTCTCATGTACACATTTCGATGTTAATTGCTTTACAACCACATAACAAACAATCCAACAGAAATGGTCACATGCTGACACATCGTAATAAGAAACCGTACGAGTGTAAGGCGGAAGGTTGCGGAAAATCTTACTGTGATGCAAGATCATTAAGACGACATACAGAAAACCACCACAGCTCGTCGGTAATGACACCAACAACACCTAATCAATCAATGTCGCCATCAACCGGACCACCGACTGGGCTCAGTTTATCGCCAGCCACCGCAAGTGGTAAGAAAATTAAAGATGAAAATGATTTATCCTTTTCGCTTAGGGCGAAAGGAATTTAGTGCGAATCTATGAATATACTCGTATGTACATCAGTAAAAATAAATTTAGTCTATTTATAAGCTGCTTCATTCTAAATGTGTTACACGTGCAAGACAAATTATGACTCTTCCATTTTTCCACTAACTTTCCGCATTTTCTACATTATGCAGTATGTTTTTCACTTCGATACATCATACAGAATTTAAGAACATATTTTTCAACTGATTCAAACTTCTAGCTCACAATTTCCATTGAATTCCTTCAGTCCTTGTGTGACTTGTGATGAACACTTGATTTAGGGCATTAATTCCGCTATCAAAAGGATTTTCCAAAAATCAATTAGCTCATAATTGGAATCTCGGAAGACAGGATTAGCTTTGAAACATTTGCTAAGCGGTCGATTCTTCTGTACAGTATGAATTTAAGTGCCTTACAATAATACCAGAGATTTTCGTAGCTCATTTAACAAGCTCCTGGCAGAAAAATGATTTATAATTTCTTAGCGTTTTAAGCTTCGTCGAGCAGCTTTACTTTTGAGATGAAATCATTATCTTTGTATAGCCTAATTGTTTGTATGCAAACAAGGTATTTTTTTAACAAAGAGTTGTTAAAGTAATTTGACTCAATTGAAGATGTCCCTGAAAAAAGCAAAGTGTTCTCTCAGAGAGAGGCCTTAGTAAGTGCTTAGATTCCGAATGATCGGAACAAAGAAAGAATCCTTAGTTGGAAATTAAGTAAAAATATTTGCTAGGAAGCTATACCTACACATCTGTTCGATTTTAAAAGTCTTTTAATGTATTATCAAGCCATCCAGTAGGCGTTTAAATCATATTAACAATACATTTTTCAATGAACGAGGCTTCAAGACTGGCAAATTGATTTGTAAAATATTTTTCAATAAGAAATCAACAAATTAGATATTTTTCTTGTCTATTGAAATCATTTCAATCTTCAATTTTATTTTGATATTTATTCAATTCATAAATGAACTCAAAATGCCGTGGGTTTAAATCTATATTGTTATGAAAGTATGGAGCATTCATAAGAGACTAAAACGGCTTTAGAATAAAGAAATTGTTCATTTTATACTTGAAAAAATACTTTTTATGGTCATTAACTGATATATCCTTATTCGAGAAAAAATGGTCTTCTTTGTGGAAACACTTGAATAGATATTTTTATTTTATGTTACACTGGCCGTTTTAAATCAATCTAAATTTCTTGTGCTACTTAAATTTTACTGAACTAAATTTCCTGACTCACGGAATCTAATGACTGTTTGCGGTGGCAATCGGCAGAATTTTAAATCTTGTGAATATCATTCGCTCTGTGCATTCCTTTTTTCTCATTTTATTGAACTGAAGGATTATTTGTGAAAAAAGTCAATCAAAAATATCGTACTCAGCATAATTTGTTCGTTCATGTTGTTGTTGTTTGTGGCAGCGGTTTGTTTGTCTTAATTTATGACTGGTATTTTGTTTTTCTTCATCCATTTTTTGCGCAGCTTAGGGCTGCAAAATGTCCAGTTAACTGCTGGTGCTTAGTGTGATCCTTCGATTGAGATCCATTAAGAATCAATTCGAATTGAAAATATTAGCGATTGTGCTAGAAATGGCGAGATATAAGTTGTTTTTAATTGAAAATATTGGCGTTATCTCCGCATTTTTTCGCGGCATCCAATCGATGTAAGATGGACAAATAGGCATCTTTAGAGAGCCTGCATATTTTGTCTTTATGTATTGTCACGTCGGGAAATTTACCTTACCCCATATCTCCAAGCAATTTCAAATTCTTGAATCTTCTTGAGATACATGTTTACTATTCTTCAATCACTGGAAATTTATTGTATTCTTATCGATTAGAAATAAATCTGTGAATTTCTGATAGAAAGCCGGATTTTTTTTCGGGATGTAAAGAGAATTTAAAAGAAAACTTAAAGCAAAGTTTTTTGAGTTGTAAGTCTATGTCGTTGTGACGCAATCAATCTTACCATGGTACAGAAACTGTAACAAACTAAACCGCAGACAACTTCAAATAAAATGTTTTTAAAGTAAGATTCGGAAAAAAATTCACGTTGAAAGTGATAACAAAGAAGTTGAGTGAAATACATCCTTTATCCGTTTCTGCAAATTTTAAAAAAACTACCAAAAAAGTCTACAGTTCAAATTTTCTATTGGTAAATACAATTTAGTTAACTAATGGTTAATTCAATTACAGTTGAATCTATTGAAATCAACCACTCAATTCTAGAGCCGTCTACACAATTTTTTCTGTGAATTCTAAAACGAGTTAGCAGGTTTTCATTCTGATTTTCATTGAACGATTTACAATTTAATGTTGGTAATTTAACTCTTCTGCTATAGGTGATGCAAGTTCACCGCATGGTGCCACTTGTATACAGTACAGCATTAGTAGTAATGGTGGCGGCAGCACCGGCAGCGATTTTAACAATTCAAAACCATCATCGCCTGGCTCACCAACAGGGAGTGGCAATAGTACAGGCAATGAAGGACTCACCCGACAACAATTGGATCTCATTAGTCAAATTATGCAGCAGACAAAACAAGCTAGCGCCCAAGTAACAATTTCCACAAATCACAACAATGGAATCAAGAGCCATCATCAAGCCCGGCCTCGAACGTGGAATATGCAGGTGAGCTAAAAGACATTAGTGGTAGGGGGTAGTTCTAGTTATTGCAAATAAGCCTTGTTTTCTCAGCGATAGGATGAATGGATCGATGCTCGCTAGGGTATAATTAGAGCAATTGCTAAGATCTTTGTTTTGACTGAATACAATCGGTTGCCGTCAGTTTTATTACGCACAGGACGACAGGATGGATTGTGGCGGATAAATTTTCGATGCTCAGAATACCTTGCCATAATATACAAGTACGTTGTATGTATATTCCACACCAAGGATCATAAAGCATCACAAATAAATAACAGTTAATTATTACACTTCCGTCGTCTTGACGGGGCTGATAATTCTTCTGCTCTAAAAAATCAATACTGGTGTGCCGGAAAACTAAATAAGCGTGTAACATCCTGCCTGGAAAGAATATATTAGCAAAATTGCTCCTTGATTAGAATAATTTTGGAAATTTTGAGTGATTATAAAGGGCTTAATGGTAGACTAAAGGACTTAATGGTAGACCAAAGGACTCAATGGTAGCATTTTCTATATCGATACTGAACAAAACTATACCCCGGTCTTAATATCACAAATTTGCCACTTTTGACTCTCTGTCTGATCCAAAATTGAGTTTGATATTCTTCTTAGAATGACACATCACTTGGCATTTTTGATTAATTTTGTCATGTTTGAAGGATTTGATTCTTGCCATATCTTTCTAACATATTTTAAATATTTGAAAGCTGACTGCGTCTTAAGGGGAGAAATACATGTAAATTTTTAATAAAAAATGCTAATTTCAGATAAATCAATCTGAAATTAGCATTTTTTATTAAAAATTTACATGTATTTCAAAATATATATTGTTTATTCAAAATATTTTAAACATGAAATCCTCAAAGTACATGTCTCAAAGTTCTTGAAAATATTTGTTTTTATAATTTTTCAATACAAAATGGCGGCAATGCGAGCGAATGAAAAAACACCTTAAAAAATGCCTCGTACAACCCAATGCCATTTCCGGAGATCCTGCAACATTCAGATGGAGAAAAATATGTAAACGAGATGTATAGTTCATAGGATGACCGATCAAATTTATAAAAAAGTGTAATTTTTACATTAATTTTAGATGCTACAAAAAAAACCGTTTATTTTTCCAAAAAATCGCGTTTTAAACAAAAATAACCAAATTATTTCTCAAAAATTACACAAACATGTAGGTTCAATGATTTGATAATACTGTTTTGTAGTTGTGGTATAAATTTGGACCGGATTTGTTCAATATTTTTTGAGATATTTTGTACAGAATTTGAAAAAGTTCTACTTCGAGAAAAACAGGTTTAAAGTTTGCTGCATATAAAAACCATTGATTGCGTTAGTCTGCGATTCCAGATCCTATTTCCTTAAAATTTCAGATTTATAAGAATATGGTAGGGATACACAATTAGAGAACCGCCCGTAGCGCCGGAAAGAAAGTAGGCAGGAACGCGCGGCAGGTGTGCTCGACTTACTGGGGAACGCCGCGCTGCCTAACATGAGAACTAATACGAATATCGCTTCAAAACTTTTTTGGCGTATTCTTAGAGTATTTGAAACATTTTTTGAGCAGTTACATGTATTTCCCCTCTTAAAACTTACCAAAAAATTGTTTTGCTGAGTATTCTATCTTCTCATTTTTTTGAAATTTTGGGGTGAAACCGTTTTGGGTTCTCCGTTACTAGTTGTTTTCACTGTGAGTGTATGAAGTGTTGTTTTTAATGAATGGGAATCACACGAGTGGGAAACGCACAATGACGAATTCTATTTTTTTATCAAACAAGCATCACAGGTAAGAGGAGGACGAGAGACAGGAGTCTAGAGATTAGCTTTGCTGAGTCCTTTTACGCATGTGTTGGTTTAAGGGTTGGGTGCACTAGCTGTGTAACTTCACGTGACACTCACAATCAGAAATATCTTTCACCAACTCAGAGAAATGTAGGTAGAGTGTGTGAAACACGCCTTAACAAATCTCGAGCGAGACCGATAAACCAAGCGCTTGATGCTTTAATGACAAAATTATATGTAATCACAGTTGCATTAAAAGGTTTATTTTATTTACTCAGTTCAGTAGCACACCGTGTGTCAAAAAATAAGGAATACACATCGAAGTGTCTAGGATATGTAAAACCTTCCAAGATACATAGACGGAGATAGATAGAGACACTTAGATAGAAATTTCGGTACCATTTGTAAGCAATTTTGAAGTCAACACAAAAAATAGAAAATTTAAATTTCATCAATTTGTTTTTTAAATAAATAACAAAACTTTTAAAACGAATACCAACTCGTTTTGTTCCATTATCCATTATTTTTCGAACTATTTTCGATTAAAAATTTTAACGACACTAAAAGCAATTTCTCATGGTCTCATACTCATTTCTACTACATCAAACAGGCATTCAAAACCATCCCAAATAACAATTTCCCTAAAAGCATATTTCTCCGTTCTGTAAGAAAAAACAAATCACAATTTCGTCCTGCACTTATATCAACTTCAACTTGAAAAATTGGCCGAAAAAAAACATTTACCGCGCTTTAATGATTATATCCTTGTGACAAACTGCCCATACTTTAGCAACATGCCATTTTCTCAACAACAAATGGTCTTTGCCAAACACATTTACTGACAGTTTTCCCAAGCAATATTTCTCTTAAAAACCTACTAAAATATTTATCAATAAAGTTATTTTCATCATCGGTATCGTCCCAGAAAGGACAAGACGCAACGAAAATAAGATCGAATCGTGGATGGGAAAGGACAGCTTCTTCGCATTCGATGCGAAAAGTGTCAAAGCGACTACTATCCGTCATGCTTAATAATTATGATGTGTATCTTGTTCCCATGATAGACATACTTCAGCAAGTGGGTCTACCAGAAAGTGGCTCAGACTTCATCCTGTCGAAAAGAGGAAGCCGAAACAAGTTTATCACTTGGCAGGCGAGCTTAAAAAAGAATAATATCTTATCTTTGAAAGTAGTTTGGGCTCGTAATTTGAAATTAAGAGATCTATAGTGACTAGATAGTGTCTTTGGCCATTACGACAGCATTTTTGGGTTATGCTGTTATCAAAATAACCTCTAAGTACTGGTAAGCCGAGCCAATTATTTCTTTATCCACTATCATTTCATAGTTGATATTCTATAATTCTGTTAGCAACTTTCCAAATGGTTTTCTCAGTTGAATTTCAATCTCGTTTTCGGTCATTCTAAAGTATATCAACAACAGTTAGATGAGATCGAAAACACTTAAATTTCATACCTCATATCATTTTCTATGAAAATCGAAATAGTTTTTTAATACATGCATAGCGTAAACTCTCCCAAACTTTGAACTCATTTTGCTGGAAGCACTATCCCATGTCCACATCAAACATTTCCTATTTTTTTCTGTGTACATTTCCCCTTACTATTTTGGAGAAGTTCAAATGACTTCTTCTGGTCCTAGCTTCGTTATTTTTAAATAAAATTTAGATCCCAAAAAAAACTCCATGGCGATCATAGATAATAGAAACGGTTTTATTTATCGAAGAATCTGATGACCTTTGGTATCAAATTTCAGTTCTATATAAGGTTTAAGCGATAAGGATATGTACTCATTTCTTTCGTGATATCTATTTAAATAGTATTGAAAGTAGGGGTGATATCCGATAAATTTTGTTTACTTATTTTGGTTTATGTATGTAGGATTTGTTTTTGGTAGAAATGCAGAAAATAGGCTATTGTGAGTATTATAAAGGTATTGTGGCTATTACATCAGATTTTGAGTTTTATGAATGAATTTACAATTTTTAATTGAAACACTTAACCTTAATATTTACAAGCAATGAGCAATATTTTTTAATTGAATCAAAAATAAGAAATAAAACAAATTAAAAATGTTAAAGAGGTTTATACGAAAAAATTATTGCTTCTTCTGTCTCAAAAATAAATTCGAATGACTGTGAAAAATCAGGAGAAAAAATTATATGAAATAAGGTAAAATGACCAAAGTTTAATCAAAACAATTACCTACTGACATCTAACCTTGAATGAAATTAATTCAAAGAGCAGGTTCTAGCAGAAGAGGGTTTATTTGCCCCGATTTACATTGAAAGTGTATTTTTTCCATTTTCAAATGAACTTTTAAATGCACTCTGATACAATCGACTACAACCCAGATACTTTTGGAAATGCAGATGTTGGGGTATTGATATACTTCAGTATATGAATCAAATGCTTCTTTTACAGCATTTCCCATTCTAAATTAAATCGGTTATTTTTTGAATCAAATTGGTCATTTTTGAATCAAATTGGTTAGTTGAAAAAATTCTCCAAGGATGTATTTCAGTTTTCTCTGTTAATTAGGTAATTTACGAAAGAGATTGAAATTCCTGGACACTTTTCGTTTAAATCTTGACATCTAGTAGCGTATTCTGTGCTACAAATAACAGGAAAATGATATGAAATGGTAAAATTAAAATTGTGACGGTCAAAATAGAGGTCTCCTAAATTTTCTTTTCGTGCATCCGGCTGAAATTTTTAAGCCAATTGTCATATAGTCCAATGCATACCACAAAATCTTTATTAATAATTTTTTGTTCATCCAAAAATCTTATTTTAGTTTAAATCGACAAAACGCGTCCCAAAAACCAAAATCTCGTCTCAATTTTTTTATGTGCTTTGAATTTTTGGACCGTCATTTTTTAGCGTTTGAGCACGTGTCTTGCGTGAGCAGTACTGGTTCCAAAAGTTTTATTTTAGCAATGGACATATGCTTGCTTTATTGAAAATCTATAGACATCAAGTAACAATTACAAAATATGGGCATCTCCGTGAAAACCTAAAAAAAAATCTGTTTCAGTGATTTTTGAGGTACGCCGCATTAAATGGTGCAAATATTGAGTAATTTCAATTAATTCGGTGAAAAAAGTTCAACAAATTATATTTTGAGTGTCTGAAAACAAATCCAGCTAATTCTGGAAAACTAATATTCTCAGTGCAGGTAATATAAATGTGGATGTTTTCTTTAGAGTCTTAAACGAAGGTCATTTAAATGTAAACGAAGCTATTGCTACAAAAAAATAATTTTACACTTAATAAATAAAAAATCTTATTCGTCATTCTTCTACATAGATTTCTTCTCTGGCTATGGATTTTTCTCATTGTGCGGTAATTTTTGATGCCGGTTTTTGAACAGACTTAGAGCGTCTAATTACGCTTTCTTGGGAGTCAACACATATGAAAGTCACATGATGGCAGATCCGGGCTAAAAGGTGGAGTTCAAGAGCATAACAGTGCAATTCAGCAAATTTTTGAGTTGTTGTTGCATAGCATTGTGAAGTCTTGGGTTATCATAAAAGAGCAGAGCATTGCGGATGGATTGGTTGCGCTTTTTAAGCAATATGCAACGTTAACTCGATCAAAAGGGTGACAGTAGTATGCACCATTTATTGTGCAACTATCTTTAAGAAAATCAAACAACAAAACTCACCTTCCCGATTGACAAACGCGTTTCACCTTTTGACGGTCTTTTGACTCTTCCTGCACTTTATACTGGCCTTTTTCGACCCAAGGTTGCAGTAGTGAACCTAATTTTTGTTAAAGCTAATAAATTTGTTCCGAAAAGCTTGTTTTTTATTTTGAAAACTAGCAAAATAAATCTGCTAGAAAATTTAAACTCTTTCATTTTTTTATCCTTCAGTGAGCAGTTTTCGATCACATCGAGCTAAAAAAACTCGAATGATGGTTTGGACACGTCTCACTCTTATTCTTGCTTCCTCACTGATTTCTATTACTGCAAGACAATAAGCGCCTTCAATAAGTTCCCCTATCGATGCAACGGTGTCTGGATGGATTTTGGATCGGGACCAACTTCGGTGACTGAAGTTTTCAACTTTTCCCGGCCCTCATAAAATTCTGCAAACAAGGTTTCTCCCTCGTCTTGAAATGTGTTACATCCTTGAGCTTTGCCCGCGAACACTTTTGAATTTTTGCCGTTTAAATGCCTTTGTAGGTCAAAAACTTTATAAAAAGGAGTTTTGCAGCCTTGGGGTGAACCTCCTTCTCGCTTTCTATAAAATCAACGAAAGAAAATTATGTCAAATGGCATTTCCTTACCTCCAGAAGAGCTTTGACTACGATCTCTAACCTATTTCACAAATTTTTAGTTCTCAAAAGCAAGGCTCGTTAATATTTGAATGGTCCTCGTCTTATAACTCATATCGAGCAGAGAAAATACCAAAATTGGTGCGCCCTTTACAAATAGCATTTATTCATATAACGCAGCTACTGACAAAATGGTACAGGCTAGCTTTAAAAATAAAATACTGGCTCATTTCATCGCCACTTATGTTCGACCAGACTATTTCCACTTAACCGCAGATAGGCAAAAGTGTGTTTTAAACATTCCGTCTACCTTATAATTTCACTTTGAATTTTTACACATTGTAATGCTTAACATGCTCGTTACCTTGACACTCCATCTCTTGTTTTCCGGAAAGTGTTGATGAAATTCCTACTGGGCACTTTTCCGTCGATTCGGGTATCACATGACGTCAATGCGGACATTTGGAAATTCTGAAGAGACTATCATGTTTTGTATGCATGTACGAGTACCTTGATGTACAGTTTTTCATTTGATGTATGTTTGTAAAATCCACAATCCACACCCCTGGACAACACGGACTGATCGGAAGCTATTGCGCGCCTTGGAAACAGACTATGCAAACTGAAATGTACACTTCAACTTAAATAGTAAGAAGATTGAGATTATCTTAGCATTGCCAAATCAGATTTCAGTGGAGTAGTCCATTCCAAATCAATATTTGAACAGAGATTAAATGTAAATAAGACTGAGTCGAATGATATTTATCGATGTTCTTAAAGTAATTGGAACAAGAAATGCTTGGGATTACATCAAATAAGATTGCGACAATGCCGACCAGTAGCCAACCTATCCTTCAAGCTTTTAATCGATGCTGAAGGAAGCGAGAAGGAGAATTTAGATTCCCAGGAGTGAGTTTGTTAGCCAAACTTTGAGCATCATTATTTCAATCCATCTATTCATCTACCCTATTAAACTTCTAGGCTAAGGCAACTTCCTACTCACGTACGGTCCAACCCCCGGTTGAATACAAACTCGCCTCGATGATTCTATCACCCCCAAAAGATAAACAGCGAGCGAAAAAGATATCAAGCTCAATGCTTTTTGGTTGAACAAGGAGCTGCACGAATTACTCACCCGATGAAACTTTAGGGGTTGAAGCAAATTCACTAAAATAAACGAAGATACGGGATGAAGTGGAAGACTTTTACTTTGTTTATGAGGGCGGATAACTAATAAGAAAATATCCATTCCATGGTAATTCACGGTGCGTGTATCTTGATTCAATTTTCGCATTAAATGTTTGCAAAGTTTAGGAAATTTAATAAAAGTGCGCGGCACTTGGGGCTAAGTAGTGAACCAGCAAAGAATAGTACACGAAAATCAACACCATCGATTCTACCCTCTTTCTAGAATTTTCGTAGATTTCAGAAGAATTACGAGGAAGCATGAACACACAAAATCACTTAATATAAAATACCAAATGTTGCTGCTAATCAAAAATTTTAATTGATTCGAAACTCAGAGTTTCTTGGAAAAGATCAAGACACATTGATGTTGGTGTTTATAATTTTAAATTGTGGCAGGTAGAAATGAGATGAGGGCTTAGTCAGTCGCGTTTTGATATATAATATTGACCCCTTATGATTGTGGACAGCAACTTATTTTCAATCGAATTAATTGAATCCAATATTCATTTCGAATAATTGAACATTTTTCAATACTTCTATACTACACACATTTTTTGGATACCATGATGTATAGATTTATACTGTTTAATGAAATTGAAGGCAATTTACAGGATATTTGATACTAATTGTTCCCTAAGAAATTAAAAATTAAAAAATGTGCCTACACTCTAATATTAGTGTATCGACTATGTGTTTTTTTCACTCCCTGTTACAAAGATTCGTTTTATTTTCCTTTGGCAAATTAGCTATGTAGCTCATTTCATTGAGCAATATCTGCATTGCATTATTGAATACTATTACTACTGCTTGCAAGCTGCGGAAGGAATATAGGAAGTCCTTCAATTGGGCTAATGAATCCAATGACTGGTCTTCTTTTAAACTTAAACTAAAGGAGTTCAAATGCTCTATCAGAAAGGCTAAACGCACCTCCTGGAAAGGTTTCTGTGCAGGAATAGAAAACTCCAAGGATGTCAGTCGTCTGCAAAAAGTCATGGCGAGCTTCAACTTATTTCTGGGGTCTGTCAAAGATGCAAATGGGGTCTGGACTAAATCCAGCGCCGAGATGCTATCCATTCTCATGCACACGCACTTCCCGGGTAGTGAGGATATGGCTGACAAGGCCGATCCACATACGCTCCCGAACTGCCTTTCAACCACGGTGCCCAGGAAATAGCACCTTAAGAAGGAGAACTTGCAGAGGCACCCCAAAAGGGTGGACAAGCTTCTGTCAAAAATAGAAGCGACTGGCTGCAAAGTCGTAGCCTGTGCCGATGATGCTGCAATAACAATACCGATCAAATTCGTTAACACCTTATCTGAAGACTAAACTTTGCCTTGGGTATTCTTAACCAGTGAGACAAAGAGTGTAGTCTCAAGATTAATCTGCAGAAAATGAAATTTATGCTCTTCACAAGAAGGTGCAAAATTCCACGATTTCTCTCACTCAAACTTGATGAGGTAAGCCTCATACCTCAATATCTGGGTCTAATTCTGAATTCTTAGCTCGCGTGGAAAGCGAACCTAGGAGAAAGAACAGGCAAAGCGGCATGCGCAATCTACTGCTGCAAAATATCGGGAAATGGTGAGGATTGAAACCCAAAATCGTATCATGATTCTATATCGCGATGGTGGAACCAATCCTTCTGTACGGCGGAGTTTTTTGGTGGTCAGATATTACGAAAACATCCAATGCAAATCTGTTAAACAGGGTCAGAAGGATTGCAGCTATTGCAATCACCGGGGCCTTACTCACTACCCCGACGAAGGTACTGCTTATGCTATTGAATTGGATCCCGATGAAGCTCCTTACGAGACAGCAGGCCAAGTGCTCTGCGATTCGATTAAAAGCATGACATCTCTGGCAAGAGGGAAATATAGGCCACTTCACCATACATGCTTTCATCATGGTTTCAATTCAGTCATCCTAAGCAGGGATGCCTGGGCAATAGAAAGAGGCGGGATGCAGGAATCGGTCAACATCTACACTGATGGTTCCGAAATGGGTGAAAAGTTGGCTGTGGCGTTTTCTCAGAACAGCTAGACCTGAGACTATCCTTCTGGCTTGCAGACTACTGCAGTGTTTTTCAGGCAGAAGTTAATGCAATATACAAGGCAGTAGACTGGCTAGGAAATCAGAAAATTTCCATAAGAAACCTGAATATTTTCTCTGACAGTCACGCTGCTATCCAAGCACTATCCAACGTGTACACCTTATCCATGATTGAAATGGAATGCTTTACACAACTGAACGCGATGTCGCTTCACTGTGATTCTACACTGGGTACCGTGCACTAGTGATATACTGAGAAACTGCGAAGCGGATGCCTTAGCAAGAGCCGGCACTGAGCTCCAGGAGTATACACTTACACCCCAAATGGGCCAACCTCTAGCTTCCGTAAAGCAAGGATTTAGTCAGCATTACATGAAGGCTGCAAATAGGACCTGACTGCTGGAGGAAACCTGCAAAACAAACAGGCAAACTTGACGTGAACTGAGTCCTAGACGCACCAAGCAACTTCTAATCACGAGTCGTGAGGGCTTGAGTTCTATCGTGTCCATACTGACGAAGCAGTGTCTAATTGGCAGACACGCAGAAAGGTTGGGTGTCCCCTTCAACAATTTCTGCCGAAGTTACAGATCGGAAGAAAAAGAAGAGACAATCCAAAATTTTCTGTGCGAATGCCCAGCACTGTACAGGAAACGCATGAAAACCTTAGGCTCACCCTTCTTGGACAGCCTCACGTAAGTAGCTGATTTGAACATCGGCTGCAGAGCTGGCTTCATACGAGCAACGAAATGATTCTAATCATCCAGCAGCTAGGTTATAGTGCCGTCTCAGTCTTCTGTGGTATCACAATGGGCCTACTGTGGCCGAAGTGAACCATCTTTTGATAAACAGGGCTGCCACTACAATCAACCATTACTACTGCTTACTTAAACATATATAATTTGAAACTTTTCCGGTTTAATCTTTCATTCGCAAACTGTGTCCTTAAAAATTTGTTACGCTGGTGTCCTGTCTAATTTACATTTTAGTATTTTCTGTAATATATTTTAATTAAACCTTTTTAACTTCCCAGTGGGAAATTATTGTAATGGGGTCGATTTCGCGAATCCCAAATTTTGACATATCTCCACGTTCTAAGGTCTTTAGAATTCAAATCCATCATTTTTAGAAAGATGTCTGTGAGTGTGTATGTACGTATGTGCGGAAGATCACATTGATGTGGGACTGGATTTATTCGACGCGTAATTACGTAACTTAGAACTGAATGAGTTTCCAGCAAAATCGGTTAAGCCGTTTTTTTATTGAGGATGAAAAAACTGCAAAAAAACACAAAAAATTACTTAATTTTTAAACTTTTGAAACGCACTATTAATTCGTGCAGATCCCAAATACCTTCATAGTGTTATTATTATCATTGTGTGTTTTAGCAAAATTGTGATCAAATTTGTAAAATATGTATTTTAAAAAAAATTCAAGACTATTTTTAAAATTCCAAACTTATATTATCAGGTTTGGGAGAATGAAAGGAGACACGCTAAAGCAGTTAACATTGAATATTGTTATAAGTGCAGTTGAACCTCAATTATCCGTAATGCTCGGGACCGAGATCATTAGGGATAATCGAAAATCCCAGTTAAAGGAGGGCACACATAAACATTCGAATATTTTATTATTTTTATTTATTTTTAACAAAGACACATGAAATTACATTTATTTGAAAAAATCTAATAGTGTAGTCTGTCTTTTCTCGATTGCTCTTCGAATAAATGAGCTTGTATGCGATACATTTGTAGTTTATCAGGCTCTGAAATGCCTGGACAATTGTAATTTTCGAAGAACATTAACAGAACATTACTAGCGTCAATTGCCTGAGACAATGTGGGCGTTTCCGTATTTTCTCCATCTGATTCCTCGGAATTTGAACCAAACTCATCCTCTTGCGTTTGGTGAACCATGTTTACGATTTCGTCTTCAGATAAAATAGCAAACGGTGCAATGTCATCGTCGCACTCTACCCACTTCGAGATATCATCAGTCGTTAATCCAGGCGGTATTATTATATCTGATTGTATCTCAACAAGGCTATTTGAAGCATCTTCATCATCTTTAGATTGTAGTAAATTACTCCAAACGTTTCGTAAAACCTGTGGAGTTATAGTGGCCCAAGAGGCCACGGCTGTCCACATAGCTGTCTTGATGTTCAAAGATTTAACGAATTCACGTCTTTCATTTCCATTAACTAGTTTTTGAACGATCAATATACGGTAATGACATTTAAAGCTTCGAATTGCTCCTTGATCCATAGGCTGAATCAAGGATGTGCGATTCGGTGGAAAATATTTTACTATGACGTTTTTAGATATCATAGCACTTACATCTGGGTGTGCTGGACAGTTATCTAATAGCAAAAGAATTTTACAATTCTTTTCGAGGCCAGACTGGTTTCGTCTGCATTATAAATCTGTTCGGCTGTAAGTTGCTCCTTTTGAATGAATTCATCTAAGTCGTCCACAAATATCGTAGCAGACTCATAATCAGCACACTCCTTTTCTCCAGTTGATTTCAATCGACGAATTCCATGTCGTTTTTTAAATTTTTCCAGCCAACCTGATGAATACTTGCAGTCGCCATTTATCTTTAACTTAGAATGAAAAACTTTTGCCTTCTTAGTTATCATTTCGCCTGAAATTTAGAAGCAAATTTCAGTTTGAGTTCGTAAAATGTCTCAATAGCATCGTATACATCGCAATCGTGAATACATATTAAACTGTTCTCGGTTGAGGTTATTCTAGTTATGATTAATTCGAACCGAGCCTTAATACGGACTATGTTAGCACGTACCGGTGTATACGAGACCAATTTGAGACAACTCACCTGTAATTGGAGTTCTCTTAAATCTTTCTTGCCGAAAGCATTCATATGTTGCGAAATCAACTTCTGGATTTTTGGATTTTTTTAGCTTACGCCTGTTTTTAAGGCCACATATTGAATCACTTTCAGAGCAAAACTTTCAAATTTGTTCTTTGTTTTTTAACAAATCGTATACAGTTTGTAATCCAACACCGTATTTCTCCGACAATATTTTAGCCGATATGTTACGTTTGCTATGATCATTAATAAGTTCCATTTTGTCTTTAATTGAAAGAACTTTTCTTGGTCTTTTTACCAATTTAGCCTTTGACGGTGGCATTTTCAAGAACTACTTAGGTATTATTTAATCAAATTTCACACAGAGAATGAATCTAAAAAAAATTTAATACACAGCTCATTGCAGTAAAATAGCAAAGGGGAAATCCCCAAATTTTATGAGCATTATACGGAAAAATGGACACATGCATAAATCTGTATCACGGATAATAGAGGCAAATCACGGAAGGTGGACGTATAAAATCAATCACTCTCCCGGATAATCGAGGTTCAACTGTAATTTAATATTGTTAATAACAATCAAATAAGATTATATATAATTTAATATTGTAAATATAAAGTCAAGTAAATATATAAATATAAAGTCAATTATAATAATTCATTATTCTTAAAAATGAACGATTATTGCAAATAATAATTAAATACCCTCAATAATGGCAGTGGATTCCGCGGCTGAGGTAGAGAAAAGAAGGGGGACGAGGAGGAGGACAAGAAGGATGACGAGGCTTGACGAGGATGTCGAGGCTTTGGAAGAGGACGAGGTGGAGGCGTCTTCCTCTACCGCTAGAAAAAAAAAGTGTAATAATTTAGAATGATAATGTTTAATAAGAGTAATTATTACTAATAGTAATTAATAATGAAAACAAATTATACCTTTTTTATCCACTGGAAAGTTAGTCGTGTGGGCCTCAAGGGTCGCACTTAGACCACATTTTTTTTTGATTTTTTCTCAAAAACTGGCTATCAACTTCCATTTTTTTAAAAATTTGGTTTCCATTTTGAACAAAACTTCTCCGAACCTAGCACAGATTTGAAATATATATTATTTTATTTCAACACTGAACCATACTAAATGAATTTCAGTTAAATATTTTAAAGTTTTTTCTAAGCTTCTAAATTTACTTACCATCTTCTGCGTATTTATGAGCTATGTTCTTATCGTACCGAATGAATGAGTTATTCAAAACAGTAAAATCTGAAAATTGTGTTAAAACATAGCTGTAGTGTACTAATAGCACACTCCGATCTTAGATTACACTCACCAAAACACTGGTGATTTGAAGTCGTAATATGACTATCTGCCATGTGGATATATTTAAATCGAGAATGCACAGTTCAGACGTGCTATGTGATATAACTCGTGTTGCATTGCTTAGCGCCATGCACTCCAGATAATTGATGGCATGCTATCGACTTTATCGCTGGACAAGGAAAGTGTGGTTGCAAGTAGATATATTTGACCCGATAAATTTGAACCATGAGATAGTCATGTTCCCACGAGAACGATGATCATTGATTTGTCTACAAATTATCAATTCATTTAGGTCACACACAATGCAATTCTTGAACGTTTTCATGAGTGTATATATTTTTGTACATTGCAAAACATCCTTTCCCTTAGTTTTAGAGTCCCAAAAGGTTAAAAAAAATTACATAGGTTTTAGAACTAACAGTTGCAGTAAAGAATAATGGCAAATTAAAATCTGAAGTCAGACTGCTATATTCGGTAATTTTTTTTATTCTCAGTGAACTTTTTCACCATATTCGGCAAAACGAGCCACGTATGGCTCTACACCTAGGAATATCGGCATTTTACGTCCCATTGGGACTAGCACTAGTTACTTAACTTTACATAGGTTTTTTGCTTTTATTGTTGTACAAAAATAAAAATGGGGTTTTACTCGGACTCTATTACATAAATTTTGAAAGCCTTTTTCTCTTGTTAAATCATTTAAACAACGCTTAGTACCTACATTTTAAGCATATTATTGTTGTTTCTCTTTCTTATTAAAGTAAAACAAAGTAAGAACTGAGCAGTATGTCTCCAACACTTTCTTCAATTACAACCTGAAAGGCATTCCGAAAAACAAAGCTGAAGACTTTACTGCCTTGAGCATCCTTATCGTTTCAAACCTATCTAAGAACCAAAGTAACAATCCCCTTTGGACTTATTTCCATAACGATAACTTTGAACAAAGAACCTGTGAGGTGCACCGAATCAACAAGGTACCTAGTGAACTTAATTAATAAAAGCAGCTACTACGAAGAATTCAACCCCGAGGGTGTAACACTCTGCTTGTCTTGTGCAACACCGTACATTCTTGGGCGACCTTAAATATTTTCAAAGCTCGTCTTTTGCCTGCTGACAACAATTTTCGTAAATGCTACTAAGATACCCACGTCACCGATATAAATACATGACGGTAGCTCAGAGTCTTCTCTACTTAAATATTTCCCTTTCAAACAAAATTAAATATTAATTGCAATTCATGTTGGCTTTGCCGACGCTGCACAGACAAAGCAAAACAGAAAAGTGGCTGAAACTTCCATTTGTCACTCTTTGATTTCACTTTAATAGACCCAGCGACAGAAGAACGTGATGCTCCTTTCAAAACGTAAAGAAATAGGATGAATGTGCTTCGTAAACGGTGTGATTATAATTAAATTCTCATTAACATTGTTTCATACTTATTCGAAGTGGATATTAGCCGGAATCCATGCATTATCCATTCAGAAACATCAGTTGCTTAAAGTATCTTGTACGACCTTCTAAAAAAATCTTTCCTAGCACAAGGATATTAGGTAGATTCTTACTTTAAACAGATTAAAAGCACGTTCTTACTGGTAAATGGTTGTTATGCAAGCTGGTGCCTGGAAAAAGGGACGTTAATGTTTAATGTAAGTATTGTATTATATATTAGGAACATCTGGTCTGATTCAGTCAGTAGGGCAAGGTGAGTCGATAGTAGAGCAGAAAAACCCAGAAAGGAAGAATATTCTTGTCAAACAACCAGCAATATTCTATCCTGGATATTTGAATATGATAATATGATTCCAATTTTCACATAAAGCTACACTAGGTGACATATGCGCATCTAACATCGCTACTGTATTTTATGAGTTTTAATTCAGGTGGTCCTTTTTAAAGGAATCTTTGGTTTAAAGCCAAGCTTTAAATTGATGCAAAAAATTAAATTTTTGGCTCGTATTTGATTTTACTCCTTCTGGGCAAACGACACTCTATTGTTTGTTACTGACAATATATACATACGTGCCACAATCGTTACCACATATTGTTTGAAACAGTTTATAAATATCAAACAATAAAAACCTCCATCATTACCAATTTGTTTTCATATGATAACATTGAATTGATATTTATACACCTGGAATCAATTTCACCAGCTCATACGTATCTCTCTATAAAATTATTTGTTCCTTTTTTCAGTTATTTAGGTCAAAAATTGTGGAGCTTTATTGAAATAAGAGAAGATATTCATTTATAATTATAACTCATTAATATCTCAACCACATTTTTAATTGTGACATTGCATATTTAAATAATGTAGTATCATCAAATTGGTTGGCAAAATAATCAAGGATAATTGAAAATGGTTGAATGCATTCTACGGAAAAAATTGGAATTTTTGATTGCTTATTATTTATTTAATGATGATATCCGAACTTATAATGAAACTTTAAAAAGAATTTATGCATTATAGGTTTTTAATTCATGCCCTTTTGAAATTCTTTGCTGCATTTAAATTATTTAGAAGAGTGTTGGACTCAAATCAACGATTCAGCAATTTCTAAGATATCTTCGATTTATAGTAATATTTATAATAAAAACGGGTCATTTGCTAACGTCTTTCCTGTATTAGTAATTGATTTCATCTTCTCAAAATACTACGTGTTGTTTTTTTTATAAAAGAAAACTTCCTAATATAATAATCGTTGAGGAAGACCGAACGATTACGGTCGAAAATCGATTACGAATCCAAATAAAGATACACAAAATTAAAAGAAAGTCTTTCTTGTGTTTGTTTATTTATAAAGAATAGTTTAATTTTCAATACCCCTTGAGCTAGTATAAGGGCTTAATGTGACTTTTTAGAAGTAGACAGTAGAGAAGTTTAGATAGAATAAAAATCCCGATGAAAAATAATAAAAAGCTTATCCGGATAGTTGAAGTAACGAATTACATATGATAAAAACATATTGGAAAATTTGTTTATTACAATCGTTCTCTATTAGTTAGTAAGGGATATTTCTTCTTGGATACTGGGTCACATTTGGAATATTCCCGTTGCTCTGTAAAAATGGGGTCTGTTTTCTTACGGTATTGCTTTGGTTTAAGGGAAGAAAAGCACTAGTTTGAGCAAGTGAGGAATCTTATTTTTCACATGGTGTGTAACATAACGTATATGGGAAGTTCTTGTAATCGCCTCGAAAATCGAAATTGAAATTTTCAACATATCTTTAGGTTTTGAGGTCTTACGAGTATATTTTAAGTGTTTTTAGAAAGAAGTATGTATGTGTATGTGTGTGTATATACGTACGTACGTACGTGCGTTCGAGGACAGTTTTTCTACGAGCATAACTCACGTAAACAAAGTCGTATCGACTTCGTTAAGGTGTCAATCGAAGCGTCCTTATAATTTTAAGAGCTGATTAGTTTTTCGGACACTTCTTTCGGGGGGGTTTGCTGTTTTCACCCCTTGAAGGTCAACCCTGTCATGCGCTATATCTCGCGAATCAAACATACGATTTGCTTTAGCAAGATGTCAATCGACGCGTAATAACATTTTCTAGATTCTAATCAATTTTTAAAAAAATCTTTGGAGCCGTTTTTTAATTTAAAAAAAAAAAGTGCGAAAATTGGGGTTTTTTCAAAAACATCAAATTTTTAACCTGATTTTCAAGACAAACAGTTTTCGTAAAAAAAACCACCAAAATTTTTTTCATGTTCACAAAAAAAATTGAATTAAAAACAAAAAATCATTAAAAGTCATCATGACCTTCATGGTCATTTATGTCATTCATTATATCTCGAGAACCAAATATAATCTTTGCATCATTAAGAAATCAATCGACGTGTATTAACATGTTAATGGTGTTTTTAAATTTTAAAAAAAATCTTTGAAGCCATTTTTTTAATTTAATAAAAAAATATTGAAAATTAGTGTTTTTTTTCACAAAACAATTAATTAAAACTTAATAAAATTAACATCGTAATAATGAATGTTTATAACATTTATAAACTTTTATCAATTTCTGTAGAGAGACCAGCAAAACATTTTCTCGTGATTTCAAAACAAATTGAATTTAAAATAAAAAAAACCATTCAAAGTCACCATGTAAAAAGGGTTCATACGAACTTGCATACCTTAAATCTCTTATTCTAAAGACATTGTTATAAAGTCAATCAAAGTTTATTCTTATTTGCATAATTTGCGGAGATTTTTAATAGTCTTCACAGAACCGTGTTTTAACTTTAATAAAAAAACTGCTCAAATTTTGAAAACCAATAAAAATCAAATTTGCAATTGTGATAATCAACGTTTTGAATGGTAAAATGTTTTGTAGTCAACACTTTTTGAGATCATATGCTTTGAAAAGCTTTCATCAAATAAAAAATTGTAGTTTTTAGTAGTTTTGTTCTTTAGTATTCGTAAGATTTCAATCACTTCCTTCATCATTTGTAATACATATATTTTACTTTTTACATGCAATTGAAACTATTTTGAATCCATAATCAATGTTTCTCAAAATCAACAGAAAATAAGAAATAATTATTAGTTTCATTGATGAAAAATCGTGAAAAAATACAAATTCAGTGATTATGCCGAAGTGCTAGCAGTTTTGACCGCAACTATTCAAAATGGCCATCACGCGACAAAATCTCTTCAGTGGTCGTAAGAACAAAAACTGCATTCATTTTTGCTAGCGCTGTTTTGTCCTTCAAGCATCGATATGAAAATAACAATAACGTAGAAAAGGCTTTGTAACCCGTCCCCCCTCCGATTGATCCACGTGAATATTGAATCAAACCAATCCACGAAAATCTTTACGTAATCAATTGACGCTCGCGTAGATGTTACGATTAATATTAAGTCATTCCAATAACTTTTATGAGAGGTACATTTTTATTATTAAAAGTAGTATTATTTCTATAATTATTATTGTGTTTAATATTTTTAATATCTATGTAGATATTACTGGGAAGTTGACCGTGTGGACCTCAAGAGTCGCACTTCACGGCTTGTTTTGTTATTTTTTGTCACAGCTAGAAAAGACCTCCAATTTTTGTTGACATATCGTTTTAAGTCTCACAAATACCCACAAGATTTCAACTGTATCTATTAAAACATCAGCATTTATCGTTTTTGTGGTATTTTAATTAGAAACAGAAGCCACTTCTTTGAAACTATGGACAAAACAAAAAACTATAAATGTTTCACATTAGGTGTGAACAATAGAAACTCGAACTGTTTTATCTTTTTCAAATGCCGTATGAACGAAAGCAGTAGCTTCAATCTTTAAAAAAAATTGGAGGGAAAAAATTCAAAATAAAATTTGGTATTTTTTAGCCACCCTCTTTCTTAATTGGTAATTCAGGTTAGATTTGTAGTTCATGACCTGATATTGTTTCTTCGATATCATCCTTGATTAGCAACCTCCCCCTAAAGGCGTCTTGTACTTGGGTATCCTCTGTACTTCCTTAGAGATAGCCAATTTCAACCTCTTTAATCGCTGCAGACTGAATTTCTTGGTCGAAAATTCTGATTTTCCCATCTAGTTTGGTGTTGACGGTGAACCCACATCTCCAGATAGGAAATTCTTTTAATATTTTGATGTGTCCAACGAAAATTCCGTCGATAGCTCTTGAATAGAACTTATCATGACCTGAAGTTTTGCCAAGGAGGAAGAACAAAAGTACTAACGTGAAGCTTTTGCCCGTTCCACTTTTCAAATGGAGTCCGCTGATCTAAAGTTTTTGATTCCTTATGGAATTTTCGACTACAATTACCTCGCTCCAAAATGTTTTCGAGAGCTCAGACTGTAGCATCATACCAAGAATCGCTTCGACGAGTATTTTATCCTTGCGCTCTGAAACTCCATTTTGTCGGAGCGTAAACGGAACTGTAAAGCGTCAACGGATTCTCATGTTCCTGAGAATCTTGTCTAGATCTAAGGTTTCATACTGTACACTAGTTTCCCACGGAGTGCTTTAACTATTCTTTTCGTTTTGAGTCTCCGCAAACATTTTTTTTATGATTGGGATATAGTATAATTAGGTGACGCGGCCCATTTTCCGACCAATATTCTGAAATTTGTGACTAATATCAATTGTTATTGAAAAACAATCGATTATTTTATTGATTGGATCTTCACGTTTGACTAAAGCCCACTTTTCAAACAGTTTACTTAGGGATAAATCTCTAAAAAGAATTAATCCGCTCCAAATAACTGCTATAGGGATGTATCAAATGGCATAATATGCACATTTGCATACCGAACATCTATAGGTGCATACTTATATCCTTGCCACATATGACGAATAGTTTGTTTGTCAATACATCGTCAAAGCAAACAGGCATCCCATTGAAGGGACTAATAACAACCCATTTGAAAGCGTCGCAACTTGCGTGTCCTACTTGCTCAATGATCCTTAAACTTCAACACGCTAACTGTACAAGCACCTATATACAATTCAAGCTCCTGTACTGTCATGTGGAGTAATCCAACCAATAATTCAAATATGTATGTGGTGTATGCCATATCAACGCGCGGTTACATCTCACTAACTCCCTTATTTTCATCCATACCGTACGATTCGAGTGTTACCAGCCTCACGCCATAGGGAGCTCAAGCATCCCCAATCATCCCACTCCATTGCACCTTGTCGCCATCTAAAGTCAAATAATATTGCCAATAAAATATCGTCAGGATTCAACGCTAGATCTACTTTTCGCTTCATTCAACTGGAAATAAGATTTTTGGGCCAACATAAAAACACTGCACAGCCAATGATTCGAATTCGACTCAATGCTCTGCAAGAATTTTAGAATATAATAAAAGCAATCTAAATATGCTCACGTATGTGTATGTTCTAGAAACAGAACTTACCAAGGATATACACGTTATGTAGGAGATTTCCGTTCGATTTTTCACCAAAGAAAAGCCAAAATATATTGCGAGTCACAGTGTGTTTGAATGGTATCACATTTCCTTCAACGAGTTTAAGGATACCTAGTGAAGACGAGTCAAAGCTTTGAACCTCTTTATAGGATAACATTTTTTGACCATTGATTGGGGATGGTTTTTTCTACTTTAATCATTTTACTTTATTGGAGCTTACTTGAGATCAAGGATAAAGTAAATATGACAATCAAATGTCACTAATATCTTCCGAAAGAAATAATTGTTTTGTCTGATAAACGTTTCTGTCCTCATCATATAGAGCATGATTTTTTCACTATATGTCGGATAATGAGCTTATATACTATCTTAGAACCATGTATTATATCTCATCATATATTACCGTTTAAGAAATCAAAAATTGATGCTATTTGAAAATGTTTTATTTCAAATATTAATTCGACTTCGAAAGACAATTCATAGCCCAAGACCACCAGAAAAGTCATCTACTACGAAGCCAGGCCAGAGAAATTTGAGAAACTAGCAATGAATTTCAAAACACATAGATGCTGATAGCAGAAATGAAACCCTCTACGTCTACCAGAATGTACAGAAAGGCATTGAAAGGTATAAAAATATGTATCAACAGGAATCATCCCCACTTCATACTATCGATGGAGCAAAGAAGCTTTATTGAACAGTTAATTCTTGGCGTCGTACGCTAAGCAGCTGAGTAAGGTATACTTCCTAAATTCTTTGGATTGAGCCTAAAGTCAGACTAGTTGCTTGTTAAGTGCGAAGAAACTGCATAGCGAAATTGCAGAATACAAAAATTAACAGCCTTAATCTCAAAGGAAGCAATAAGTCTAAGGCTGTCTGGCAAGACTATATATTTCGCGTCGATATTTTAACAGACTGCTATCGAAAGCGTTTTGAGGACATATTTTGTATCTTCAATATGGGAAAAAACATATAAATTTCTTGAAAATTGTATGCCACGTTACTAGAGACGTAGTGGTACGTTCATGAAGCAAGCCGTAAGACTATTTCATATAAAAGAATCTATAGACCAAGGCGGATCTGTTTTTAATTGGCCATTGACAAAGGGTACACTGATTTCTGCAGGAAAAGTTGTGGGATAACTTGTATAACAATAATTGACCTATGCTCCCTCTCAAAAAAGTTGGGAAATTTGAAAAAAATCGAAAAGTTTAAAAAAAATTAAAAAAATCTTATTTTTCCTACTTTTGTCACTCCTAACTTTAAAACGGTTCATTTTAGAGCAAACTTGTTTGGATATAAAAGTTGCAAGATAAGATTGGTTAAAAAATTTAAAACATTTAACCCTTGCCACAAAATAACAATAAATACTAAAAAAAGGGAAAACCCCTTTTTTTATTTAATGTTGTTAACCACTTTAAATGCATTCAGGACCTCCATAGTTCGCCTAAAAAAATTTATAGTGTAATTAAATAGCACACCAGTTTTCATCAAAATCACTTGAGTAGATTGCGCATATAAATTGTGCAATCTAAACATAATTTTAAAAAGTTCAAAAAATTTGGTAGCTTGCAAGTCAGGAACTTAAGCTTATAGAAGTTTAAATTTTTTTCACATATAAAACTGCACTTCATATATCACATGCATTTTACGAAATTGAAATCGGATTGTTAGAGCAGCCTCAGGAATTTTTGCTAAACTTGGTAATAAATTCTAAAATAGTGCTGGGCGGTTGCGGATTCAGCTGATGAAAGCATGGCTCCTCCGACTGAATCCGCAGCCGCCTAGCACTGATTTAGAGTTTATTACCAAGTTTAGCAAAAATTCCCTAGGCTGCCTTAAGGGGGCATTCGCCTTTGAAATTTTCATAAAATCGATTTTGAGATTTTAACATAGTTCGATTCTATGTATATACGTTCAAAAGTTGCCTCCTGAAATTTCATCAAGAAATTCGTAATAGAAAAAAAGTATGCCCATGAGTAAAAACCGATTTCTATTCATGCGTTTAGCGCGGCGCGCCAGCTGCTTCTTCTCCTGGTGTAAACATCTTTGGTATACATATATGTGGTATTATACATAAGCCTCCACTAGATCCAAGCATTTGTGGCTACATTTTGCTAGTTTACGAGCCACTTAGTAGTGATGAGTTGCTGCAAAGATGTCTTGGCAAAAATACTCAAAATAGTAACGAAAGTTACAACAAATTGATTTGGAACTTTTCTCCGAAAAGCAAGTTTTCTGGCAAAGATGTGACTGAAATTGCAGCGTGGATCGCAACATCCATTTTCAACGAAGGCTCGCGAACTAACCTAGCTATTATGGATCTCATGGGCATCAAAATTGGTGAAACTGCAACGGCTTTTGCGCAAAAAGTTGACGAGGACCGTATCTCTCAAGCCAATAGGAGGAGCAGTGAGCATTCAAAAGAAGCTGGAATTAAGAAGAAAAAAGCAATTGCTAGATAACAAGGGTCCTCATTATTCACCAGGAATGGCCGATTAAAGGTAAAAAAAAGTTTTCGACCTTTTATTCAATAAAATTATGGTAAAAAAACTTTTCTACCGTCCAACCGTTTGAAAAGTAACTTTTGGATGACGCCCTCTACAGCAGCCAAGGGAAACTAAAAATGAAAAACAATTTTTTTTATATTCTTTAGAGACTGTTTAACAATGTCCAAAAGAAACTTTGTCAATAAATATAATAGTTTTTCCATAATATAATTTTTAAAAAGTGTTTTTTTTTCAATTTCAAAGCTTTCAAAAATTGTGAGTTTTTTTTTTAAATTAATTTAGATTGCACAATTAATATGCGCAATGTACTGAATCAATTTTAAAGAAAATGTTTGTGCTGTTTAATTCCACTATGAAAAAAATTTTAAGCGAACTATAAAAGTCCTAAATGCATTTCAAGTGGTTAAAAGAATTAAATAAAAAATGGTTTTTTCCACTTTTTTAAATATTTATTGCTGTTTTGTGGCAAGGGTTAAATGTTTTAATTTTTTAACCAATCCTTTCTTGTAAAAAATTTTATTGCGCAACTTTTATATCCACACAAATTTGCTCTTAAATGAACCGTTTTCAAGTTAGGAGTGAGAAAAGTAGGAAAAATACGATTTTTTTTGATTTTTTTAAACATTTCGATTTTTTTTAATGTTCCCAACTTTTTTGAGAGGGTAAGTCAATTATTGTTATACGAGCTATTCCACAACTTTCCCTGTGAAAATCAGTGTGCCTCTTCAACGGCCTAATGTAGTAGTTTTTTTACAGATCCGCCCTGGTCTACTAAGCCCCAATGATGTTTCGTAAATTTACGTCAACAGTAAGATTTTTATATGTGTGTACCAATTTTTCTGAATTGCAGATAATTAGTTTAGAATCTCATCAACTACACAAATTACATTTTATTTCAAGGCTTAGATGTTAAATTAAATCTTATTGCGAGTCAGGGTTTGAACACTACAACTAACTTAATTAGAAGCAACGTCACCAACCATATACTCTGATCTGAGATACAATTTTAAAAAAACATTCCTATAGAACTTAAAAGAACTTCACAAAAAGAATCCATTCTCTGTTCACAAGTTATTAATAATGTATATTACCTGCAACCACAAAATGGTATCAAAACCATCAGTCAGCCAAAAACAATTCTCCAAATGATACCAAATTTTAAGTACAAAATCGCTGAAGCATTTTTATTGGTGACTGAGAAAGTGATTATAAAAGTAAGACCTGTTCATTTCTTGAAATACTAGCGCTTTACCTTCTATTTTTGAAAGATTCGTGGTAGAAAGTAGAATTTTGATAGTTACTATAATTTCTGGAACAAAATACCTTTTTAATGTCAAGTCTTTTGCAAATTTTCACGAATTGATTTTGAAAAAATTTCAAAGTGAAAATATAAGATCTAAATTAAATTATCTTTACCTATGCTGCAGTTTAAGCCGTTTGGCTGATTGTAGAGTATCTCAACTTTTTTGCTTTGTAAATATTTTGAAATATTGCTCACCAAAAATCACCATTCTGATTGAATGGATATTAGCAATAGATGACGTATGATCTAAGTGTTCAAAATATCTCTGAAATATGTTGATACCGTGAAAAGTTGTTTGTCATCTGTTCCTCTGCTGAAAAGTAATTTTCTTTCAATGTTCAGCATTTTGCAGACATTATTATTGAGCTCAAATATGATTAAATTCGTCAAGCAAATCAAAACTACCATAGCAAAGCACCAGGAAAATTATTTTACGAATATAAAGCTATGTGCACAATTTTCAATGTTACATTATCAATATTTATTTTACTAATATATTTCATGGATCACATCTAAAAATTTCAGCTTGAGTCTGCACATAGACTAAACCATCTTCTCAAGTTCATTCTTATAGCAATGGCTATAGTTGCTGTATCTTTCATTGGTTGGCTTCAGCCAAGTCTAAGCATCATCAATAAAATTGAATTTCTTAAGAAGTTAGTGACAAATCGAAAGTTCTTTGACCCAGTTTAATAGATCCGAGCTCCTACTCCGACGAATCAAACTCAAAAATAGGAATTGTTGCCACAGTAACAATCTTATTCAAAACCAATTCTGTTTATAAATTCCTCGAATGGCATCGAGTTTCTGTAATGTGTGCGAATAATACGAACGTGTTTGGGTGGAGTGGATCCATTTTCTCATCTTACGTACGTACTTTTTCCACAACAAAAAAAATGAAAAAAAGGATCGTTCTTGATACGTTACCCATCAAAGTAACAGCCATGTGCTTACAAAGCAATACAATTTTTCTTCGACGATATTGATTTCCTGTCGACGAATGTATTGAAATGAAAAGATGAAATTTGAACACGTAAAGCATACACCGCGCATTCAGCACTTCAACATCCCACAAAGAGGGTGAGAAATTGCTACAACGAACGGAGGATGTTGGTTCTGTGCTGTCTGGAATGCATGCTTTCACTCGACCTAAATAAATACGCGAAGCATAAAAGAAAAGAAAACCATTGACCCTTATCAATTCTCAGGAGGAGTTTGAAAACTTCACGCAGGAATAACCATGTTTTTATATTCTCAGGTTGTTTATGTGACTTTCCAAGAGGGTGGAGAATCCCCACATTCATCGACAAATTTGGTATTTCAATTTGTTGAAACTAGTCTTAAGCATTTGCTTTGTATCTTTTTGTATATTTGTGGCAACTTTCAGAGTACCTTTTCTATGTTAATAAAGCCAAAAAATAGAAATTGCTGCCAAATTTTTAGGGGTGACACATTCAATGAATAATACAGTCCCTGGACAAACTATTAGGCGCACCTGAATTTTTTGAAGTTATCGAATTATAATCTTTATTAACATTCAGCACTTTGGTTCTTTTATTAATTTTTCGAAGAATATCAATTTTGTCACTTAATTAAATAAAAAAGAACAGCCATGAATAGAAAAATAACATATATTTTGAAAAAAATATATCATATTCATAAATATGCACAAAAAGAAAGAAAAATTGTTAAGCAACCTTTGTCGGCAATCAAGGCCTCGATCTGATGGGGTATGCTATTAATACAGGCGTGTACAGTCTCTTACATGCGTGGATGATGGTTCCACACCTCAATGATCCTTTCAATTAGCTGAGTTTTAGTTGTTATGTTTTCCTTTGCTATCTCCTTCATCATAAGCTCCGAAACATTTTCGATCGGGTTCATATCTGGCGAGTTTCCCGGCCAGCTTAATAGAGGGATATTAGTCTGCTCTAAGAAAGTTTTTACTGAACGGACAGTGTGGCAAAGAGCTCCATCTTGCACGAAAATAAAAGGCTTTCATTGTGGGGACCAGTCCCTTATTGGAGGAATGAGCCGATTTTTGAGGACTTCCTTGTACTGGTCCTGTTTACAACGTAGAGGCGTCCACTGCCCTTGCCGCTTATACCGGACCAAATCATTACCTTTGTGGTATGTTTTAGGGTTTGTCTCACACATTGTGATCGAAATTTGTCCCCAGGACGTCGACGAACATATTGAGGTTTATTTGATAACATCTCAAAAGTGCTTTCGTCACTAAAACAAAACTTTAATAGGCCTAGAAATGATTATTTAAGATACCCGCGTATAGTTATTTAAGAAAAATACCGATTTTCAAAACATTGAATCCATGTCTTTGTGCTCTCTAGCCCATTGGAGACGTTCCGATTTCACAGTTTCCGTCAATTTTGGTTTTTGGCTGCTTTGCAGGCCTTAAAATTCCAATCTGAGAGTTTCTGGCGCAAAGTGCGCTCAGATAGTTGAACATTAGACTCTTTTAAGCATAAATTTATTTACTTTATGGTCGCAAACCTGTTATCTTAGCAGATATTCTTGAGACAACGTTGCGACCTCGACGTAAATAACGGTTTCATACCACAACACCCAAAAGGATTGGGGCTTAATTTTTGACCTAAATCAATTTTCTTTTTAATGCGACTGACGCTATTTTCTGAGACGCCAGTCTTTCTCGAAATTTCTCGGTTTGAGTAAATTTTCGTTGTTATAAGTGATTTATTCTCAGCCATCTTGGGCGGTGGTAGATCACTCTGCTTACCCATGTTTTACTCTGTTTAATTTTTATTAAAATATTTAAAAATTATCCCAATTACACAAAAACATAACAAACGTCCATTGAAAAACACTAAATTGACATTAAAATTTAATTTTCATCTGAATTTATGCGTCTAAACTTTGCTTATCGAATTTAAAGTGCAACGTGTCTCGCGGTCAGAGTCAGACAGTCAACAGAGTTATGTTGTGAGATAAGAATGTCCTATATTTGAAATATGTTTGGTTAGGGGCCATTGTGATTCTTAAGAGGAAAGAGGGGACTCACCTAATTATCGGCGTCTAGCGCCAAAGCTGTTGGCATGCGTGAGCTGCCGATATTTCTAATACAGCGCAAGCGCCGCAATGAACAATTCAAAAGAAAAGGGTGCCGATGTAGGCAGTCCAAGTTCTCTAGTATGAATGTTAATTTATTCGTTGATTATCATTTCTTTTATACTAAAATATTCCCTATGTACAACTTACTAACTAATCAAATATTATTTACATATTCCTGACCTAAATCTATTTCCAATATTTTCTCATGGTCAAAAATGCAAGTGCAAGCAATAAAGTGTAGTTTATTGGCTTCAAGAACCTTACTTCAGATGTAAGCAATAAAATGCCAATAACTTCGGATCATTTTCATTGTTATGCCATACTGAATTTGTTCCCAGTGCACATTGTTAGTCTTCAATTGTTTTGCTGAGTCGCTCTAATTTCATTGTTTGTAATTGGACTCGGGATATACCCACAAAGCCTGACTCACAATGTTTTGACTCGTGCCGGGCTATCAGATGGCAATGTATGAATATTGTTTTGTTTGTTGTGGCTTGTATTACACTACATATTGTCAAACTACCGTTAGTCCAACAGTATATTGTGTGACTAATGACAGATAAAATAAATGAACAGTTACCAACAGTCAGCGCCATAATTATGCGCTCTACACCGCATATTTGTTAAAAACCCAATGTATGCATAATAATTTGGCCAGGGACTGTATATATTTTAACTAAATACCATGCAAAGATAAGTTAGTTTTTTTTTAATATTGAACGGTAGATTTATGTGGAATAACTGATCAAAGTTTTATTGATTTTTTATTGGATTCTCGAGAAAATTTTGACAATAATTTGACACGAAATAACACAATTTAAGAATTTTAGCCATTCTACAAATCTTTCATTCATGCTTTGAGACTTCAAATCACGTCTTTATTGTGAATTTCTTCGTGATATGTATTATCTCCTAAAGTTTTGCGAGAGTTTCGCGTACCATATTCATTTCATTCATTTTAAATTTCAATAAACTTATGAAAATTGACTTAAAATTCATAAAAGATTTCTTAGCAAATAAACCAATTTTCTGTTAAAAAAATACATGTGGCAATTTTCCGAAAAACAAAATCCAATAGTAGCATCAATCATTAAATATAATCAAAAACCTTTAAAACTCCCAAAGCTGCTAGCAGAATAAATATACCAATAAAAACGCAAGAATAGTAATTGAATAGATAATATAGGCACCCCTTTATCATATAATATGTCTGTCGAACAATAACTTATCAGTCCTGGATTCCCGACTCATTCTTCAGAAATTAATAATGAAGCACATTAATATTTATGCGAATAATTCAATTCACCTTTCTTCCTAACACGTTCCACTCGCATTCACCCTACATTCATTTTTGTATAAGATCTATTTGCCATAGATGCTAACGTCTTTCTCCTGTCCAACAAAATATGAGTATATTGTTATTTTCATAACTTTCCCGCTTCACAGAAAGTTTTCTCAATGGTTTTTCCTCGTGGAGCATGATGTTCGTATCCCAAATCAAACAATTTGCTCTTCGAACTATACTGAACCCCATTATATTTATTGTCGCGCTAGGAACGAATAGATCCTTTTTGGATATTGCATGCTTCATTTAACTATCTTGCTGAATCTGTCGCCAGCATGAAATGTTGTTAGAAGGGAATGTATTGAAAGAAAAGTCAACGTCTGCACAACAAATTCGATGCATTCGTTCAAATTACTGAATCAGAAGAAAATAATCAGCATTGCAAATTTTCCGTAAAATGTCGTTAGCGTCTTATTGTTCTGCACCAGCCAAATTCAATAAAGAAAGTAAAATAACAAAGAAATTCAATTGCTTGGAGCAACCAAAGAAGAATAATTTACCAAGTGATTCGAATAAGGACTTTGATGAAGGCTTGGGTAAGGCCAACCGAAAGGAGGAGCAGGAGGCATTAAGCATCCTTAATAGGGTAAAAACAACGAAGACCCTGCCCCAACCAGGCTAGCAAGCAAAACACTTCGATGGCCAAAACTCGTTTTATTTGCTAAGAGAGAAAAAAACAAGAAAATCCTGAGCTCCTTTTCTCGTATTTTTGTACCATGTTTGACTAAGGACTTATTGTCTGTAAGCGGATTTTCGGCTCCCAATTAGGTTACAGGCTCACAGCAGAGCTTGTGATGGTGTTGTGTAGGATGTTGCAGTCTTACAATATACCTCCAATGCTATACTTTTCTATACCACTTGCAGACTAAACGAAGTTTTTTAGTGGCCATTGTACTGCTATAGATTCACATCTATTTTTTTCACATAAATTGGTTGAATTTCCTAGATCTAACGTTTTCTCAGTACGTAATAAATTTTAAGGATATGTAAGAAATATGAACAGCAAAATATATGTAAACTTTCGGCAGTTCAGGTCCTCACATAAAGAAGGATGCTTATATTCACATCCATTTACATCTACCCTACCATGCCCTATTGGGCTCTTTGATATATCTTTCTGGCGATGTATTCAATGAAAAAATTACACTTCCTCTCGAGGATAGTCTTTGAGCAAAATATTTCGTCTGACCTACGTGAAAAACCTACGACATGCCGTTGAAAATGAGAATGAAAAAGTCCCCAACCATTTCTCAAAATATTATGATCAGTCGTATAAAAAGCCTGGACTTCCATCATTTTTCATGATCCTTGAAAGGATTTAATAAAATGCACAGTATAAATCTCTGAATTATCTCTCAAATTCTTTTTTATGTATGTGTCTTAGAAAAGTTGTACTTCTTTCGATTGGGTATTAGTGGGACAGGCAAAAAAGCGTTAGCGTTTTTGCTTTCATCTATTGCTTTTTTTTCTTTTTCACCCTATTCTTACTCCTGCCTGTATGGAATATCTGGAATATTTCGTACTACTTACCAAGTCAGCTTCTATTATTCTATCGTCAATGTCGTATGGGATTATCCTTGGAAGGCTGTGTGAAAAAAATCGATTGGACAATTTCTTAAGTCAAAAACCAGAAGCAGAACCACAGAGCAATCGTGTTAGGGGAGATGTAAAAAATGTTAGTATACAATACTTTGGTTTTGTTGATAGGGATTAGGTTGACCCAATTCAATATTGACCTACATGAGAAAGCTGCATTTGTGAAAAATGATTCGAGAGATTATTGTCGTCAAGCTAATTAGACGGATTTGTAGCGATCGATTTGTGTTCAGTATTTGATGAAAACATAGTTTTGCATTCGATATGATCCTTAGTTGAGTTTAACTTTGTATGATGAACATATTTTGTTGAAGATGTTATATTCTTGAAAATTTGACGGAATGGTTACACTTATTTTAATGATGTGCGGCTTAGTGACGATTTTGGTTTCTAAAGAATCTTATGGACGCAAAGAAGATTAGAGATTAAATTTCTCGAGCACAACGACTAAATCGTGTTTCAGTTCGGCAGAGAAATCATTAGTACACTATAAAAGCAGGCAACATTATTGTTTGAAAACCCAAATTAAATTGATTAGTGCATCCATTGCCTCTGCGATATCAGCAAACTTGCAAATAACTTGTCAAGGATATCCTAATTTAGGAATTAAAATCTTCCTATGAATTTTATTATAGCTCCTGCAAGCACTCATGATAACAGCATAATGTAAAATCAATTCGAAACTAGACTTCCGTTCCAAAAACTTTTAGCAACCCTTAAATCGGACAATTTGGAAAAAGTAGCCAATTTGAAATTTTATTTATTTCACTTCAACGAAAAATATTTGAAAATATTTATAAAAGAATATTGGACAGTTTTCTATGTCTATTTTTGTTTAATTTTCTGAAATATCATCCTTTTGCAGTAATAGCAGCCTGGCTGATTCCTGACATTTTCTCCAATAAGTTGAGAGGTACGGGTGCAATGCGGATTTGAGGGAGAAACCGGGGATTTAAGGGATCGGGGGATTTGGGGGATCCGGGAACGGGGATTAGGAGGATCGGGAGATTTGTGGATCGGGGATTGGGAGGTCGGGGGATTTGGGGATCGAAAGATTTGGGGGATCGGAGGATTTGGGGGATCGGGACATTTAAGGATTTGGGGATGGGGGGATTTGGGATCGGGGGATTGGGGCTGGTGAATCGGGGGATTTTTCATTGGGTAGAAATTACGAAGTATAAAATCTATTTCCCACGGGCTTTGGCTTTAGCTTTTTAGCTTTACTTTTTTTAATGATTTTTTCAGTCATATCTTATTTGCAATCTTTTCTATAAACAACCGCAGTTTCTAATTGACAGCAATTAAAAAAATCAAAGCTGTGTATATGTTCAAATATTCACAACTATTCACATCGAAAAACTAAAGAGCTTTTGAACCTTGAAACGTATTAAGATATTTCCCAAAAAAAACTACGTATGAGAAACGATTAACTGCATTAGCAATGATTTCCATTGAAAAACATTTAATTGCTGAGATTGGAGACTTCAATGAAAAAGTATTCGATAAATTTTTCACTATTAAGGATCGTAAACTTGAACTCATTTTCAAGCGATTTTGAACGTCACCTTCGTTTTATTTTAATTTAATGTACTAGTGTAAAACACTTCGAAAATATCAAATAGAAGATATATACATTCCTACCTATGGACTATACATTCTATTATGAAAAGTAAGAACCTTTTTTATGAATACTTTGTACCATAGATATGGCTTTATAAATGATGCGAAATATGCACAAAATGTATGAAATTAATCAAATAAATTTTAACCTATTGCTTTTGCTGTGTATTACCCCAAAAATGTCAATACAAGCAAATCTAAGAGATAAGCTGCAGTACTCTCAGCCAAAATTTACACGGGCCGCCATTGACTCGATGGATATAAAACTAAGTGATTGAAAATGCCATTTCATTTTTTGAATAACCGTTTGCTCTTTGAAAAACCAAAAGTAATTTTTGCAGGGCTAAAAATTAAAAAAAATTGAGTTGTTGTTATCAAAATAAGTCTACGCCCAATGATCCTTTTTCAACTTATATATATTGTGAAAGGTATTGTTACATTCTTCGCAGATGCCTCCTATAGGCAGAGTCAAAAGCCTCATCAATTGGACAGCTTCTCAACGCACCCTTTCATGCCCATACTCAGGCCTCACCCAATTAAACGCGATAAGGACGAATACGGTAATGTGGTGGACGTTATTCGCGAATTGGCTCACACCACGATGGTTTTCATAGTGGTGGTTTTGATTAACATTTTTTCTCATGAACTTGACTAGCTTACTGCGTCTTGATTGAGATTGAGTACAGATTTTTTCATAATACAGAGAACCATAAAGCATTGTCTTGAATGTACTGTTGAAGATCAATTACAAATTAAACTTTATTTCTTTCGACTCAAAAAGATTAATGAATTTTCTGCAGATGCATTATTTTTGATGTCATATTCAATTTTTTCATCGATTTGAGTGTTGCACAATTTCAAAAAATCAGAATCAACTCTTTTATATAAATATTTTTATTTTTTATTACAAAATTTGCCTGAACTTCGATTACCTTTTCAGGTCGTGATGCGATCTTCGTCCCTCTAAATTTCCCTTTGTTGTGAAGTACCAAGTCATTTTCTTATTCCGAGTTGCTCGTTAAACTATCTTTAATGCACCACAGAGTCCTTTCTAACAGATGAGTATAAAAAGGATAGGTATCGCGTCTTGCAACGACCATTCGCGTTTACTTAATACTACCAAACTACATTTTTAGAAGTAAGTAAGTAAGTGGTGAACTTCTGAATGAAATGTTGTGAACAAAGATAAAAAAATGGTTGTAACACGTAACAGTATTCACTGAAATCACCTACTCGTTCATCATCAACAAAACTTTACACCATTCCACATCCTCTATCACGCTTCACTATATGCCGTATTACTTATAGAAGCATATTTTAACTCTGTAATACACGCACATACTGCCAAACCATTCCATCAAAACGCTTAGACTTCGATTTGTCCATGAAAAAACTCCCCCATCCCCTCCAAAAGGTTCCAATCTTTGTGGTTTTTGCCTCATTGAGTATTTTGGATTTAATTTTTTCCCACAAGAAAAGTTTTTATGTAGATACACTCCTTTAAGGGGGAACACCACTGTAGAGGTAAAAAAGTATTTTGTTGGGAATTTGTTTCTCAAAAACCAAACAATATATTGAAATTTGGTACAAATATCTATATTGTACAAGTATTTGACATTCTCTTTGAATTTTTTCAGAACTTTAAAAAGCAAAATGGCGGCTCCCTAGCATTTCTCCAGGAGCGCCTTATTATTTCATGGCTTCGCGGCCGGACCGTTTTCTTCCGAATTCTTAAGGTTATGGTTATCAAACAAATAATTGTCGATAAAACGTAATAACATCCAGAGAAGTATCTAGGATTTTTGTTTTGAATTGATTTTTGACAAAATGGCGTTACTTTGAAAAAAATGTAAAAAAAAAACGTAAAAAAACGTTCGAAAATTGTTAACAACAATTGAAATATCCAACATAAAAAAATCCTACGTACTTCAATGCAGACACTAGTTTTGAACGTATTATAAAAATTTCATGTACATCGAACAAAAAGAGAAAAGAGTCCGGCCAGTTTGAAAAACGTTGTTTCGAGAAAAACGCGTTTAAAGTTTAAGTTATAGAAAAATCATTAATAAATTTGATACACCTCTCTGCAAAATACGTACTTCAGCGTTTTCTGCTAACGTGCAACTAACAGAGCACGTGTACAGTTTTGAGAGATTTATATTTAAAATTGTTCTAAATTTCAATACCAACAGCGCGTGGGGAAACGCACGGGGATACGAACGGACTGCGCTCCGAAAGAGCTGTAAGAGGCGCCGCGCTAATTTAAAATTCGAACACTTACAGATTTTTCCACTATATGAAACTTTGTTACATGATTTCTATGATGATAAGGTATACCTTAGAGCAACAAATTTTTTTTTGATTTCTTGAAAATCCTGCAGTGGTGTTCCCCCTTAAGTTCAGCCTCCAGCAATTGGCGATTCACATGGCGCGTCGCATTTAACTCGGAACGATGCTGTTTTTAACCTGGAAGACTTACAGGTGGTCTCAATAATCTCGTTCTTATGAGCGTAACTCACAACAAATCCTCAAAGAAATTTCTGTGGTTTCTGCATTTCTCTGTTAATCCTTTATCACTTAATTCGACACTCTCTCTCTCTCTCTGTAGAAGTGACGAAATGGAAGAAGGCGTCAACAAAATTCAAAAAAAAATTTAGTCTATTAAACGATGGTCGATAACATTGAAGCCCACTCTATAAAAACCTGGATTTGGAAGTCATCTGAAAACAACTCTCATTCTATATTTTCAAAAGATTTTTTCCTTACATAATCTGTATTCTTGATTCGGTTCGGTGATTCATGAAGCTTGCGTCTGCAAAACTGCCAAACAGAATTATTTCTTAAAATTTATATGAAGCCCAGTTTCTTAACGAACTTATTCCATTCTTATAACAATTCGAAAAACAATCATAATTTATTCGTCACCAGCTTCAATTGAGCTGAAACATGCCACGCTCGACCTACTTAGCTGCTGATTCTTCCAGTCCAGCATGGAAGCAACCAAATACGCTGACTATCTAATCGAACAAATCATGCAAGAGACGTTTGTTATGCCATTTGTATCGTCTCATCGAAGATCTAATATGTGAAGTGTATCAATAGAGGATGTAGCCCGGCAAATCCACTCACTTCCTTCTCATACACAAAGCCCTGAAATTAATTCAAAGTGGAGCGTCCACATTTTTCCGCCTTGGTTGCGCATCCATCGTGGCCACCCGCCATAATCCTCGTTCGGTTGATGTGGATTTCTAGCTCTACTCGATATGGATGGAAGCACTATAGTATGTTCGTTACGGTAACTAACCAGAAGGAATAATGATTCCAGCCAAAAAAAATGTAGGAAATAGACAAAAAACATCGTGGAAAATCTCAGTTAGATCACTACAGAGCCATTGGTCCGGAATAAAAATACGAAAATTACGATTCCAGTCACTATGTCCGAGGCTGCAGAGCACAGGACTTCAGACTGAACTCGTCCCACCCTCTCGGCGTGATTACCATATTTATGAGAAATTCATTTAATCTCTTGCGAGATAAAAACTGTCGTCGACGTTGTCGTCAATATCTTAGTCGTCGTTCGCGCTACAGACGTCATCCCGCTTAACTTAAGATGTCCTGCTTTGGGCTAACCTTTATAGCCTTGGTGTATGAAAATTGAAGAAATAATCGATATTACGGATTCTCTTTTGTACTCAGTGGAAGCAGCAGCGTAGTGCTTGGTGATGTTCCTTTTTGGTTATCGACCGGTCGATATTTATCGTCCATTTGGGATACAACAAGGATATGCCACTGGTCCAAAGAAGGAATTAGAACCGAATATTTGAGAATGTTATTTTTAATTAATATGTACTTTTGTTATCGAAAGATGATTATATTGACCTCTTAACAACTTGGATACTTTTGCTACCATTGCAGACACAACTCCAGCAAAACCATACGAAAGTCTCCACGGTTTCGTGCGAAAATGCAAATTCGATGGGAAGCACAACAGTTGCCGCAAATGTGGTGACGACAAGAACAACAGTCGGGACTCAGCAGCAGCAATTGCATGGCCAGCAACAACAGCAGACCCAGCATGAATTGATGAGTCAACAGCAGCACCAAAATCAATTGCAGCTTGGTCAACACCACCAGCAACAACAACAACAACAAACTGTTCAACCCCAACAGGCCACCCACACCCTAAACATTGTTAAAATCGAACAAAAGCCTGTCGAGTGCAATTTATGCCATAGAAAATTTAAAAATATTCCAGCTTTAAACGGGCATATGCGACTGCATGGTGGTTACTTCAAAAAGGACACCGATTCCAAGAAGAATGAGAAGAAGGAGACGCCAGGACCACCGCTTCAAACGGCTAGCATTGGTGTGCGGGCGTTGATTGAAGAGAAAATCATAAGCAAACGGAGTAAGGATTTAAAGGTAAGTGGTAATTTGTTGGATAACAGACTATGGCAATTTCACCACCTTAATGCCGTCAAACGATATTTTCATAATCTTTTGTTAAAGAGAAATATTTCCAGCAGCTTCTTTTTGAATGAAGCTTCAGCTGACTTTGTTTGAAGCTTGGTAATTTTAGTGAAATCGAGATTAATGAACTAGCAAAAGCTCTATGACGAAAAAGAAGACTGTAAAAATGCAGAATATATTTCTATGGAAGCCAATTTCCAGAGCAAAAATCTATCAATCTATCTTGACAATAAAGTTAAATATTTCGCTGGTATTCAGTGTTCTAGGATTCTCTTCAAAAGAAACCATAACTCTCTAGTAGAAACAAAGTAAATCCCCACCAAAAAAATTTTGTCGGTGTATCTTGAAGTCAAAAATTGTTAGATCGAAGTTTTGCGAACCAATTTTATCATTATATCGATGACATGTGTAACTCTCTGTGAACTTTCATTATATATTTTTTTATTTAATGAAACAAGGCACCAAGACATATCGAAAATACAGGATTTTCTTTTCCATTTTTCTACTGATGCCAAAAAATGACACATTCGACACACGTTCATTGTCTGAATGGCTTTTGAAATGGTGACCAATAGACAAGAAACTGCACATCGAGAAACACAACTAAATCCTTTAGTCCGTAAAATTTGCAATCATATATAAATATAAATAATAAACGAATATTGACCGAATCTATGCTTATCGAATATTCTTTCGATCAAATGATATGCAAATAATGCCATTTTTAAAAAAAGTGAGAATGCTTAACTGGAATTTATCTAAAAGTTGAGTAAATTCGGAATTTACTCAAAAAATTTATACAAAACAAATTCTATTCAACATCCAATGAATAAAATATTCAATTTTTCGAGAGAGAGAGAGAGAGAGAGAGAGAGAGAGAGAGAGAGAGAGAGAGAGAGAAAAACACTTTTTGCTGCTTGATTAAATAAAAAAATATATAAAACAGGTTATTTGAGGGTTCTCCAAAATCTTTGAACTTCGAAGAAATGAATTTTCAGGCTTGTATTTTCATAATTATACAAAGATCAAAACAGGCGAAAAATTAGCCAAGCGTCTTTTTAACTATTTATTCATTAAGAAAATATTGAATTTTACAGAAATTTACAAAGCAAAAGCAGGAACAAAAACACTTTAAGTGGATTGGATTGTTGTCGGTTCTATTATAAGAATTTATTTAGAGCTATTTTTGCCAAAATTTACACGGTATCTTAAAAATATTCTCAGAATTAAGTTGCTACAAATCTTTATCAAGTTAGTTTCGAGTCAAATTTGCTTTCATTAGATAATCAACAGCTTTATAAAATGGTAATATTTCTTCTTTATTTCGTCTGTTTTCGTAGTTGTGAAACTGATTGGTTGTAATTTTTATATTATTTCATCGTTTGGCAGCCGCTGATAAACGCAAGGAACTGAGTAAAATAAACAATATGAGCAATATCTGCTAATAATTTATTGCTGTGATATCTAACTAGAGCTTATGAAAGAATCTGCAGATTGAATTTAGTTGAGAAAAAGTACATTGGGGCCATTATTTAGAACCAATAGAAACCAAAAATACGATTCTGCGAATTTTATTTCGCTATCTATCTATCTATCTTCATGAATTTTGATGAAACTCTGCATTGTGATAACTTATGTCCAGAATGCAGATTTAGAATTAAGCATATTTTATTCCTGAAAATAAAAACGTTCTTACGCGAGTCCCAAAAAAAATTATCATCATTATTGAATTTTGCAGGCAAAACAATACTTGAAAGGTATCACTTGGGAGTTGGGACATACCACTGTGTCCAAAAAAAGGTGACATTGTATTTATATTGAAAATTCTTTATTTATTCTTGCAAATCAATTTCATCGCCTTCAAAGTAATCCCCTCGCGATGCAATGCACTTATGCCAACGGATCTTTCAATGTTCGAACCAGTTGAAAAAGTCGATTTCAGGGATGGCCTTAAGCTCCTTCTTTGCGGCGGTTTAAATCTGCTCTATCGTCTCAAAACGGTGTCCTCGCAGCCGTTTTTTGAGCTTGCTGAACAGCCAGAAGTCGCACGGTGCCAAATCAGGTGAATATGGTGGTTGTGAAACGATATGAGTCGAATTTTTGGCGAAATGGTCACGAAGAACGAGTGCAGTGTGAGACGGCATTATCGGGTGCAAAAAGCAAGAGTTGTTTTTCCACAATTCCGGCCTCTTTTGGTGGATAGCGCTACGCAAACGACGCATAACGTTCAGATAATATTTCTTGTTGACTGTTTGACCCGAGGGAGGAACTCAGAATGCACAATACCACGATAATCGAAAAAAACATTCAACAAAACCTTAATTTTTGAGTGACTTTGGCGCGGTTTTTTTGGTCTCGGCTCACCCTTGGCACGATATTCGCTCGATTGATCGGTCGTTTCGGGGACGTAAGCATAGATCTAAGTCTCGTGTCTAGTGATCATGCATTTCGTCTTGCCAATGTAGTCAGAAAGCATTGTTTCACACACTTCAAGGCGACGACTTTTTTCCAAAAAATTCAAAGATTTCGGGACCAGTCGAGATTTGACGCGTTTGAGGCCCAAAACATCCTTCAAAATGGTATTGACTGAGCTTTTCGATATGCCAATATCATCAGCAAGGTCTCTTATTGTTAATCGATGGTTTTTAAATACTAAATCTTCAATTTTTTGGACGTGAGATTCGTCGGTTGAGGTTGATGGTCGCCCAGAACAGCTTAGAACTCTCTATACCACTTGTAAACATTTTTTTTCGACATAGCCTCATCACCAAAGGCTTTGTGCACCATCTTTAACGAATCCGTAGCAGAAAATTGATTCCGCAAACAAAATTTAATGCAAATTCTTTGCTCAACAAATTTCGACATCCCAAAAAACGAGAAATTCACTTTTAGCAGTTCACAAAACGAAGCGTATCTCAAACACTAATGAATATTTTGTCGTGCGATTTGGCAGGAATGTTAAAGACAGTCCTATCAACCTAAAAACAAACCAATTTGCGTACTCCTTTCATGTGCGCAGTTTAAATTCAAATGTCACCTTATTTTTTGGGCACAGTAGATATAACAATAGTTTAACAGTATCGCGTGTGTGTTTTCCCGTGTGAGGATGAACGTCGACTGTGTCAGTTGCATGCTTGTCAGTCATCGACTCCATGACAATGCAAGCGACTCTTGTGGTGAACCTATTAATGTCTTCAGTTCGGTCGCTACACTATATCTCGTTGAATGACATGCAACGTAATTACAAATATTTTGAATATCTATGGACAGGGTAATTCCGGGTGATATAGCATACATTCTTTCTTCCGTGTGTAAATCAAAAAGTAAAAAAGATATGTTATGAAAACAGAAACATAAACATTCTTTATTCTCCACACAACAAAAAAGTATACATAAAAAGAACAAGTGTTCATAATTAAACAACGAAATATTAAAAAACCAAAAAGTGATCAAAATGCCATATCACCTAATATGTAGGGTAATATGGTATGCTCGTTAAGGTGATATGGTGCATCATATGTTTTTCATGATTTTATTGCCGCAATCATGGCAATTATTGACAAAAGATGTGCAAGTATCACGTGACCACCTTTTGCAAATAAGACACTGGATCCAATAGTTTTTTTTCCCTGTTTAGTAGTAGTTTTCGCCACAGTCCACGCAAAGATCCCGTTCAAAATCTTCAGCATCATCGGAATCATCAACTAGTTCAAGTTTCCCATCATCAACAGAAGAAGAATACGTGGAAATAGTTTTCTTTTTATATGTTTTTTATTTCCTCTTTTCGATTTAATTTTATCTACGCTTTCTTTTTTCATTGTTCTCAATGTCAATATTCTAGCTTTCTTCGTCCTTACTGGGTGAATTTGTCTTCAAGTAGAGGTAGAGAACACCAGCGATATGTTCAGCATTTTACTGGGAGTTTTTTCACTGCTCAGCGTAGTTACCGATCCACTTGTTGTTGGCCGCTCTTTTAACTCTGCTTCCCGAGTTGATAGCAAAGATGAAGTACTTGGAAGTTCCATTGAAAATTCGGCCACTGAAGATTCAATGGGTACAGGGAAGCTATTAGTGCTTATAAACGCATAATCTGGAATAGCGTTAGGATTGAATGCGAAAATTCCAGTCGTGGAAAATGCAACAATCCCATTACTGACTGTTGCTGCTTTGCTCCATGCAGCCGATAATAAATATCCAAACTTCAAGTGCTTAAACTTACGCGTAGGATTTGTTTTCATAAAGAAATTGCATGCCTCATAAAAGTAATTTTTTAATGATTTAAAAAAACACCCTGTTTAGTGGTTGTAGGAACTGGGTGGTGTGAGTAGGTAGGCATAACAATATCACATCATTTTCAGTGGCATATTCCAACATTTCTACGCTTGTGCAATGAGATTAGTCGCCATCTAAGATAAGCAATACTTTTCCTGTTGATTTCCATGATACAAAATGTTCTCTGAGCCAAATCAAAAATATATTGGTATTTACATAAGCAGATTTAAGGCCCATATAAACAACTGATCCATCTTCGAATTCAGGTCGCTTATTTTTGCCTTTAAAAAGACAAGTCGGTGGAATTAAATGGCCCTCTGCATTACAGCAGGCAATTACGGTCTCGTTCTCTCCTTTCTCGGCAGAAATTACAGCAACAACATTTTTAGAACCTCTTTCAGCAATGACTTGTCCAGGACGGTTATTCAGTTGACACCCAGTCTCATCCATATTGAAAATATGTCCGGGCTTATCCATTAATCCGTTTTCGATGAGAGTTTTCTCTAAAAGCTAGCTCTAAAAGTTTGAAACTTCCTCCTTATTTAAGCCCTCAACTCTTGCTTGAGAAACGCCTTCAGACTTCCTTACTGATAACGCAGGATGACGCTTCATAAAAAGGCTTAGCCAGCCATAGCCTGCTTTCGATTGGTCCTTATTGAAAATATGCTTGATGTTAAACTTCTCTGCCAATTCGTAAGCCATGTGACATACTTCTTGTCTTGTTGGAGTGAATCCATGAGCCTGTGGTTTTTTTATGTGATCCACTAGTTTAAGTTCATTTCGCTCTCCGAAACAGAAAGGTGCACCTAACGCCAGCTTTTTATCATTTTGTTGTTTCAGACGCCTTCGTAAGGTAGTTCCAGAAACTTTGTATAAAGTTGAAGCCTTATTATCTTAAATCTGCATCAGTACACATGGCTCGATTAGAGTTTTCTTTCCGTTTATATATTAAAGGCATTTCCAAAAGTGGATTACGGAAATTTATGTGCATTCACTAAAAAATTAATGTAGTTTAAAGAAACTTCACACATATTCAATAAGGAGATATGGTATCCCATACCATATGTCCCCAAAAATCAGTTCGCCATTTCTCCCACATTGGCATGGATTTCATTTTCCACAAAAAAGTGAATACCTATTTGTCTAGTGTTTCAAACACATAACCAAACATAAGTATATTATTACTTATTTTAAGCTTTTCCGAAATGTTTAAAAAAAATTGAATAAATCGGTTTTTCCCTACTTCTCTCACTCTTAATTTTAAAACAGTTCATTTTAGGTCAAAGTTGAATGGCAATAAAAGTTGCGTAATACAATTTTCTATAAATATGATTAGTTAAAAATCTTAAAACATTTAACCCTTGCCGCATAATTACAATAAATATAAAACAAACAGGGAGAAGAAAGCCTTTTTGGTTTAATTTTTTTTTCACTTAAAATGCACTTAGGGCCTTCATATTTCGTCTAAAAAATTCACAATATCATAAAATGGCAAAAAAAATTTCATCAAAATCGATTCGGTAGATTGCTCATAATAATTGTGCAATCTAAATTTATTTTAAAAAAATTAAAATTTTGAGAGTTTGCAAGTCATAAAATTAAGCTTATAAAAGTTTTGAAGTTTTCACATATAAAAGAACTCTTCAGCTTCAAATGCAATTTACAAAATTAAAAACGGATTACTGGGGCGGCCTCAGCAATTTTCGCTAAACTTGGTAAAAAAAACAACTCTAAACCAGTGCTGGGTGGCTGCGGATTCTGTTGATGGAAGCATGGCTCCTACCACTGCATTTGACGATGAAATCACATGCCATTAGCTATCAGCTATTCATATTGTATTTTACTTCCATCAAAGAGAGCTGCAACTTTGAAATTAGTTCTCGTGAAATGGTTTCGTTTAAAATAAGTTCGGCATCACCAAAATAGGGTTTAACTAAAGTCATATTGACTTGTTCTTTTAAAAAAAAATAAGAAGCGATTTTTCACTTTTCTTTTATATATAAAAGATACTCATTAAAAACAACTTCAAATTCTTATCAAATTTATATTTTTCATTCATAAAATCGATTCTCTATTTACTTTTTATGCTTTTTGTAAAACTATTACTACTTCGGTGTCAAAATCATTACTATATGAATTTTGTTTCGATTTCAGGGTGCTTTTGCTGTGCCTGCTGCACCCCTAACATCGGCAGTACGTCGTCTGGCAGCCGAAGCTGAAGGATTCCTAACACCCAAGACACCAATGATTCTTACATCGTCCACGAATGGTTTTATCTCGAATTCAGGGATAAACACGAACTCAAACGGAAGCATTTCCCAAGGAACGACAACCACTACAACAATAGCAACATCAACTCAAGTCCAAAAGCAAATCATACATCGAGTTGCCAATTTCAGCAGTACGGTCAGCACGCAACATCAAAGTACCGGGACCGATACCAAGGATGCTACTCTGATAGAACTTCTAAAACGTGGCACAAAAGTTGCCGTGAAACGTACCTGTTCCGATCCCGGACAGCTTTTCACCACCTCTTCGAACAGTTCGCGGGCAAACGTGAATACACAAACGATCATAATGCCAGCCGAGGGATCTCTATCTACGCCTTCTACTCCAACGGCTACACCACCCTTGGCAATTTCGTTACCGAACGGGGATACTGCTCCGGTCGCGTTAACCATATCCCAAACACCAAATGGAGCGGGGGATGTGTACACCCTGACTTATGCGACAGACTCGTCAACAGCATTTTTTGGGGATAGTGATATGTATAGCGTCTCTGACACGGCCATGCTTCTGCAGGCTGTTGACTCAATACAACTGCTAAACGACTCCACCGGAGGCACTGACCAACTTGACGAAATCGCTTCCCTAAGCGAGTACTCGTTGGGCGGGCCAGGTGATAGTTGCTCGTTAAATGACGGCAAAGGGTACTCACCCACGTCCAGACAGTTACAAGCCGTCCTCAATTCCCCACTGCCAGATAGTCTGGCTGAGTTCAGCACGCTCCATTCCAAAGACTATGTTCTTTACAATTGTCCTTCAAACGAGTCGCCCGCTACGCAGTCTACAACGTCACCGTTGCCTTCACCACTAGCATATCCAACGCCCCCAGCAAGTCATGAGGCCGTTGCGCAAGCATCGCCTTTTCTGGATGACTCCCACCATTTTTCAGACGCCAAATCTTTTTTCGATGAGAAATCAAACGGAGGCTTCATCGATGATAATCCAAGTCAATTTTTGAAATCAAGTGATACCGCAGACCTTACCGAAAGCGAGAAAATCCTCAAGCTCAAGAACGAGCTGTTCAACGAGAGCAAGAGCGTTTTGGGGGGTGGTCAGTTCTTCCGATCAGAGGAAAATTCTTCCGACGTGTTTGGATCAGATGTCAAAGTTGAGGATTTACTCAATGAAAACAACAACGAAGGATGCGATCTGAAGGACTTTAATCATCAGAACCTATCGTTTCTAGATGAAACAGAAAGTTTTTTGGATGACGCTCAGAACTCTGCTTCACCGCTGTCTGCGTCGTTTTTCTCTTCGAACGAGGTGCCATCAGTCGAAGATGTCAAACAAGCCTTAAATGATGTTTTGCCACCCAACAATTCAACTTCATCCTTGGCCGACGATGTTGAGGGACACTCGTGCCAAAATGACATCGATCTGTATTATTTGCCTGGACTAACCCTTCAGTCACAAATGATGAACTCGGACGATCCACTTCTTTCGTCGTCACCCAAAGATTTCGGGCAACGCACGGCACCTGTTGCTTGTCAAACAGGATCAATGTCGTTGCCTAATAAGCCACAAGTACAAATGTCTACGATATCTCTGAATGGGCCGAGTCCATCGAAAAAGATTCGTCTATCCGTGCTGAGTGAAACATTGCCACTGCACGGTAGTAACAATATGTCAATGCTAGCTCCAAAAGACAACAAATTTTATTTGGACGGTGTTTGTTCCATTTTGGACAAAGCAGTGTCTGGACCCAGTGTTGCTCGAATCAATCAAAACGCATGTCATCAATCCGTCGGGAATCCAGTACAGCTGCATACCTACTCTTCAACGTTCCAGGCTTCTTTAAACCATTCAAGCACCGCTCAAAAGCGAAAAGCAAAACCAGTAGTTTTTCCGATGAAGCTTGAGGTCTACCGGTCAAAACTGCGGCGACCATCAACCACACACTACACTCCGCCTCCTATGTTGAACCCAGACAGAAAGTCATCGGGACTTTACAGTTGTTTACCGAAAACACAGATACAAGAGACAGCCAGCAAGCTCGAGGAGGAGTTCGAAGAAAACCCAATCCTGTCAGCGTTTCTGGATGACTCCAAAGTGAACATTGGGACCGCTTATCAAGCCACAATCCCTAATCTGGAGACAGGAATTGATAGCCTGACTGTTGAGAGGGCAGAGCTCATGTGGAACTCTAATGATAGCTACGACGCCAGTTTGCTGACGAGGTTCATCGAGCTGAGCAAATCCTATGCCGTACCGTCCGGATACCATTCAGAAGAAACCGCCTTAAAAGCCTTACTAGATGCACAGGGTCAAACGCATGTGGCGACGCTCACACTGCTCCAGATGCCCTCAAGTCGGGTGCATTTGAGCTGGTGTCCGAGCACCATTGAGATGTTTTTGAAGGGTCTGGAGAGATATGGGAAGGACTTTCATCGCATTGCCAAAGAGGTGAGTTGTTCGAGATATGAGGGAAATGATTTCAAAAGTTTGGAAGAATCAATTTTTCCGTGTTAAGTTTCTGATTGTGTAGTAAGGATTCGTCTTTAACTTACGCTGTTTTTAGGTCGCTGGTAAAACTGCCGCTGATTGCATACAGCTCTACTATTTGTGGAAGAAACTATGCCCCGACTACAAGAACATGATCCTCAAACAAGACTTCGCCGAGCATGAGGACCTTTCGCCATCATTGCATTCGGTGCAGTCACAATCTCCGCCTGAACATCGTCCGCACGTCTGTGAGATGCCTGACTGCTCCGCTGTGAGTTTGAGTTACTTCTTCTAAGCTAAAAGCTAAAAAAAAATACACCAAGCAAACTTCCAAATAACGTAGAGTCGTCCCAAAGCCGTTGCGTCCGTCCAAACTAACAAATCCCGTCAAATATGCGCTCTCGCATTTGCATTGAAATCTGCTTGATGGTAGTTGATTACAACAACATAATTAATTAATTTCAAGTCAATTACAGAGCTTTACCTCGAAGGCTGCCCTTCTTGGTCACACACGGATCCATTGCCTCGGTAGAAACGCGTCAACGGCTACCTCATCCACGTCCTCGTTGGCATCCTCTTCTTCGGCGTCCTCTGCGTCAAGTGGCATTTCCAGCTCATCGGGCTATCTCTCGACGTCCGCATCCAATGGACATGGACACAACTATACCGCAGGATCGTCCACAACTAGTAGCGGTCCCTCGTCTCATCCACCGAAAGACGACTATCCCTGCAAGGTGTGCGGCAAGTAAGATCACCCCAAAATCCTTTCTTCTACTGTACTTTACATACCCAACGCAAAGTCATATGTTATACGATTTTTTATATTAAGCCGAACGTAATTAAGCGATTTATGATATTTTCTATCTGTAATTTATAATGTTGCGTTTGTTTCGTGAATGTTAGTTACTCTCTCATTTGATACTTCATATTCAACTTTAAGTCAAACGTTCTTTCCTTATTGTTCGATCTACTTGTTTAGTTAAAAACAATTCATTCTAAATTTAAGCCTAATTTAGAGCAAATAGTGAATCGATTGTTAAGGTTTATTTCATTTGTTTCGATTCGTTTATTGTTTTCGAGAATACTTTTATCGAATTTTTATGTATATTCCTTCTGTTATTTGTTATTTATTTGAATATATAATGTAATGTTCATACGATTTTGTGTTTTTTTTTTGTGATTTGATATTTCAGTGTGTTAAGTTCCTAATTTGATTGGGAAGCATTCACATCATCTGATTGGGTGGGTTGTAATTTAAATTGCGTTAAATGTTATTTTACATATTTGTGTAGACTCTAAACAGTATGCGTTGAAAATTTGGAAATAATTATGTTATAGGTGGAACATTGTTGTCATGATATAGCTGAAAATTTGAAAACTTCGTGACAAGATGGTTGAATCTTTTATAAACTGACTCATCTCTGTATTTTAGCACCATGTATTTAATGAATTTGGGACCATTCAACTTTAGTTCGATTTGTTTTGGGGCAGCCTTTTAAAACTCTCAATCTACGTTTTTTTCATAGTTTACAGTATTTCTGATTCATTTATCTAATCTGTTCATCTTCATTGATGAATGATTGAATAAGCCCTGAGATAATGCTCTCCAAGAAGTTGATAACGTTACTGGAAAACATCACGACCACGATTTGTTTCAAATAATTTCGGTACAATATTTTCCAGTTATCAAATTTCTTGTATAAAAATTCTACATGCGATAAAACTGGAGAAAATTTTCCACCACAATGCATAAAATTTGAAGAAATGAAAATTTTGAAAAATTAATTTCTAGAAAAAGCATCTATTAGCAATTAATTCTATCAGTTCATATTATTCTGACTGGAACAGTTTATGGGAAATTGTCTAGAACTAGATCTTGTTAAATAACATGAAAAACATTTTCAGAGAACTCCATCAAATAATTTTCTGCATATATTCACACTAACATAGCTTGGTAGCGAAAAATTTAACTAACCAACCAAAAAAAAATAACCAAGCAAAATTATCTTCATTTAAAACATAATTCCTGAAAAAATACTCAAACAATTGACCCAACTAAATTTTTGATAAATGATCTTCGAATAATTTAGAAAAAATAAAGCAAATGATACGAAAGATATTTTCTAAAAATTTTGTAAGAAATATTTTATTTTGGAAAATATATGAAACACAAATATCATTAACAAGCAAATGGCATTTGAATATACGAGGCACGTCCAGAAAGTAAGTGTACTCAATCTATGTAGGGTTGAAAAAAAATTTATTAAAAAAAAACATACTTGGTTACACTTGTACATATGTAAGTTATTTTCGATATAGTCACCATCCCTCTCGATGCAAGTGGTGAGCCGCGGGATCAATTTTTTGATGATTGCCTCGAAGAAGTCTTCCGCCAGCTCTTTTGCTCATTTGCCTTCCCCTTCACCTCCTCGTCCGTTGAAAACTTGTTCCCACCCATGTGCACCTTAAGGGAAGTAAAGAGATGGAAATCTAAAGGGGTCAGGTCAGGGGAATACGGGGGATGGTTCAAAACGTCCCATCCAAAAGAGTCCAGGAGTTGCTTCGTGGCGTTGGCCGTGTGAGGCCTGGCATTGTCGTGCAGCAGGCAGATTCCCTTCGTCAGCATGCCCCTCCTTTCATTGTAAATCGCCTTTTTCAATTTTTTTAGCGTCTCACAGTATCTTGCCGCGTTGATGGTCTCCCCGTGAACCAGATATTCAATCAAAATTATGTTTTTATGGTCCCAAAACATGGATGCCATGATTTTTTCGGCTGAAATTGTGGTTTTAAATTTCTTGGCGGAGGGTGACAAGGTGTGACGCCATTGTTGAGACTGTCTCTTAGTTTCAGGCGTGTAGTGGGCAACCCAAGTTTCGTCTCCAGTAACAATAGAGTAGAGAAAATCATCGCCTTCGAGCTCGTAGCGTTCCAAAAACTCTTTGGAGCTCTGCACTCGATTCAACTTGTCCTGTTGTGTCAGCTGTTTTGAGACCCACCTAGCAGACAATTTCCGATATCCGAGAGTTTCTGTGATTGTTTCGTGTATCCGGGATCTGGAGATTTGCGGAAACATCGCAGAAAGTTCATCTAACGTCAATCTGCGATCGTCACGGACCGCAAACTCGATTTTTTCCACAAGTTCGTCAGTCACAATTGAAGGTCTTCCGCTCCTCTGATCGTCATGAACGGATAATACGGCCATTTTTAAACTCGCGACACCACTTGTACACACTCGTACGATTCATAGCTCTATTACCGTAAACAGTTTTCACCTCATTATAAATTTCAACCAGAGCTTTTCTCTTCGCAACGATGTAGCGAATGACGGCGCGAATTTCGCACTTGGCGGGAGATACAATCGTCATTTTTCGCGAGAGATGCTACTGCGTCAAGAGTTTTCAACACACTAACCTCGGATTGGTCTCGTTTTGAAGGGGAGGGGTCAGGCTACGCGGCAGTGTTGCCAACATATCGAAAAAGTATTCTCTAAAGCTGTGTGAGTACCAGTACACTTACTTTCTGGACATGCCTCGTAATTTTAACGGCTTTAAAATGATGAGTTGAATTGTTTGGTAGACAAAAAAATATGCGAAACATTTCAGTGGGGTGAGACCATCAAAAATTCTGAACATAAAGACGTAGAGAAAACCATGTACCATGGACTATTAAAAAGAAATTGTGCAGCCGTTTCCTTATTCACTTATGAAATTTAAGCGCTGTCTTGCCCTGCAAGTTTTTGGGAGAGATCTATACTGAAATTTGAAATTCCAAGGACTTTTTTTTAATTTCCACGTTTTTCTATCTTTTAGTAACCATTTTTTACTATTTGGATTTTTCATTTTCATTCGGTAATGATGTATAAGGCGGAGAATTCAATTTTCAACATAAAATATCCTGCATTCATAATAATTGCGGAGATGATGACCTTAATCTTAAGTCATTAAACTAACTGTAGTAAGTTGTTATCATGATTTATTATTAAGAATATTATTGTTTTTATTTTATTTTTCAAATATTTTTGTAGATATTACTGGTAAGTTATTCATATAGGTCTCAAATGTTGCACCACCCAGCTTTTTTTATCAACGGTGTTCCTAAGAAAATCATTTTAATTTTATTACTTTTGTCTTTATTTCAATAATATTAATTTACCGTACAAAAATATGTGTAACTTAGTTGATTGACATCGTTCTGTAAGCGTTTCATAGTGTTTGTGACCACTGGATCAATCATTTTCATCAAAACCTAATGATTCTTATTACAGATCGTTCAGCAAAGTGAAAAGTCGGAGTGCTCACATGAAATCCCATCGACCTCAGGAAAATGATACAAGCCTAACATCCGGATGAGAGCTATTCAACTGAAATATCGCCAAACCAAAAACTAAATGAAAATTCCAATAATTCCAGAAAATATAGGATCCTTCCCACAGCAATCTTTATTTTCGCCCTACACGATTGGCCGTTTCTTTATTTAGAATTGATTTGTGACTTGAATCAGGCAAGAGGCTCTTTGAAAACATTTTAAAAAAAAACGACGCGACGAATGATATATAAACTATTGTATTTAGATGACAATCGGATTTTAAGATATTTGTAAAAAAAGCATCAAAAATGAAATTGTTCAAGTAACACTTGAATTTAATTTAAGCAGCATATAATAATATTTTTATGATGAAAATGCCAAAGAACAATGGTAGTGAGAAATACTACATTTCGGTAGATTATTATTATTATTAAAGATTTCAATCAAGCATTTCCAGGAGACGATTTTATTTGAATCTATCAACACTCTTGTGGTAACATTTCGTTGCGAGCTATCAAAAAGATAGTAAATCCATCATTCAGTTCTGTTGAGAGGTGAATTTCAAGAATTAAACATAAAATAAATCTATGAGTGAGAACTAAAGTAAAACTGTATGTCAATATGTTCATAAGCACATAGAAAATGAAAATACATAATATTTATTTATGGCATAACATGCATAGACATAGCAAAGTAGGTTAAATAATTAGCAAAAAAGCAGATACATGTTGATAATGGTGAAAAGAAGGACTCCCATATGCGGATACCAGACATACCAGATATCTATATATTTATAAATGTTTGTAAAAAAAAAATGAAAAGATTGTAAAACTGAATACGCACTCAAAGGCTATCTATATTAAAATAAATAAATATCTCACGCTGCATGTATTACTGATTCTATCTTCCAACAGTAAATGTAACGATCTTTTCCATATGTATGTAGAAATGTTGGCATTTTTATTGATAGTTAGTCATAATAATTAGTTTTAAGCCTATTTCATAATTAGCCTTATTTCGTTTCCCAAACAATCAAAATTGACGTCACTTGTGAAAGAAGAGAAGATGTCTGTCAAGAAAAACTTGAGCTCAGCGATAATAAGTTGTGAATTTAGTAGATAAACTTGCATCCAAGCAAACAAACGATTTTTGTATATATACAATCTACTTTAACATTGCAATGAACAAATAAATGAAGCCCATCGTATCAAGTGGATCTCTTTCCCGAACAAATTATTTCTACACACTCGACACAATAACAATGTTTGATACGAAATTACAGATTTGTTAATCTTTTTTACTTGTGATTATCACTTAGTCGATTCAAATATTATTAAGTACTATTGAAATGCTCCACATCTGTGCACTATAAACACTTTGAATTTCCACCAGAAAATATGGTTTTATTCATTAAATCTGGGGTAAACCCCCGACGAGATGTGTAAGTAAGTAGCAAGCATTTCTTTGAAATAATAGAAGAATTATAAATACCGATAATATGGTTGTTCTTAGAGTTTAAGTGTTAATGTCCCCCTATTGAATTGACATGTATGGAATACATGTGTATATGTTATTGCAAACAAAACAAAAAAAATACCTAACTGATACGTCCCAAAAAAAAACAAAGTATTAACGGAGAATATAGAATATAATTTTCACTAATTAAAATCTCTATTCCTGATCACCCAAAGGATTTGTTAATTGTTACAATTAAGTGTTAAAAAAAATTATAAGTGAAATGTTCTGCAATTGAATTTCCACAAAATCATTTTGGGCTCTTATTATATTTTTTATTATTTCCTGGAAATTTTTAATGCAACATCTTTACGTATATGATTTCATAAATATTTTCGATATCATTTGCTGATTTTTTTATAAAATTGATTACGTTTATAAAACCCTAGTTTAATATTTTTATAAACTTGATCATTTGATTCTTCACAATATGTATAGATTGTTTTAAAAAATTTGTCGATATACTTTCACAATTGCACAAACCCATTCATAGAGCGAAGTTTAGTTAATTTTCGTCAATTTTTAAAAATTCCCGTGCATTCTTGCTTTTTCCAATCATGCCAGATTAGGGTTTTTCCTCCTAGATGTAAGGTTTTGTCTCGACAACTAGGAAAAAAATAAAGGGTACAAGGTTTTGTTTATGAAATTAATGAATTATTTTCTACATCTTTAATCACAACTGCGCAAATTTCTAGAAATTCAAACAAGACAATCCGCATACCATATCGTACAATGAAATGAAGGGAAAGATACATACATTTATAACTTTCAGCAATACCTTTTTGTTATTGTTCATAAACAATAAGTTGATTTTAATCATTCTGAAGTTAGTACTTGTGAACTTTACTGATCTCCGCACGGCTTTAGAAGAAATAGCAAATTTTACACGCGTTTTTCTCAAAACCTTTTTTTTACATGGACCTCGTACAAAATCACTCTTAAACCAATGACTAATCGTTTTCAAATTTAACAATATATCTGATAACATAGTTATCTTAGATGTTTTGTTAAAATGATTTAAAAAAAATTATGAAATATCAGACATTTGTTTTGGAATACGTAACATTTTTCGAAGTTCCACTTTTATTTCAAATAAATGAATAAGTCTTATAATTTAAAAAAACCTCTCCGATGTTTCACATAAGTTGTACGCCATGTAACAATCTAGACAAAAACCGACTCCAACAAAACTCTCTTAAAAAAAGAACTGATTTTGTAAGTTAAAATGTGAAGAAATACGCAGAAGAATTTTCTTATACACCAAGAAAATAGTTTTGCCACAGAGAAAATCCTAAAAAACACTTGCACATTACCTAAATGATCCTGTCCGCTAAATTCAACTAAAGACAGGACTTCTACACTGGAAAGCCTACTAATAATAAAATGATAAATTTAGATCCATCAATACAAATGAGTTCAGTACATTATTATGGCTTCCGTTTATGTATGCATTTTCCTTTTGAAAATGTAACAATTTCAACCATAAGTAATGAGATCAGCGTGATTAAGGATATTTATGGTTTTTTTTTTTGAAATTAAAATAGTTATTTCTTACGTTAACATGTTTGGCTATCTGCGAAACATGTCAATTTTTTTTCAATATTATTTTATAGCAGAATAGCCAATTCTTTTTTATATCGTTACAAAATTTCAAATTCCAATATTGTTCTAATTTAAGAAATTCAATTTTGAACGTGACTAAACTCATTATGCTTTTCACATGTCCTCAATTGATATTAGCTGAAAAGGAGAGTAGCCTAACTTATTTTTTACTTAATTTTTTGAAAATAAAGGACTAATGGTTTATTACAAAATACAATTTCAAACAGGGCCATTTTTTCTGTCCTGTTTTGCTTTCTATAAGATTGAGTGCACGAAGTGATTTATCTTGTTACTGGTGTTGTAGTAATAAGGTTCGCATTTGTTCATTCGTTCAACAATAAGCAATTTCGATATCAGCACTACCTGTTTTGTGATAAGGAGACGAGAATTTGTAGGTAATATTTTCCTTCTGGAGCCATTCTATGGATTTTTTTCGTTTTAATAGAAGTCTCATTGTAAATGTTTTACTCGTAGTAGAAATTATTCATTTCATTTATTATTAAAAATCCGGGCATTTACTTTGGTATCCCATGGTCGTTTTTTGTAGGAAGTCAGATTTATTAATGGCGCAACAGTGCAAATCGGGACTCCAGTAGATGCCTGTAATCATCTCAGTTTAGCGACTGCGTCTTACAGTTCCCTATTCCTACCAGAGCTTCCTCGGCATGTTTGGAGGTCAATTTCCTTGGACACTACCCTTTAGTGTGTCTAGGTATTATTTATGCCGTGTCGTTGCATTTTACATGGCCATTCTCCTTGTGGAGCTCCCCAATTTGAAACTGGGTGGATCATATAAGTTGTACAATTCATGGTTGTATCACTCTCTTCCCTCTAACGATTTTTGTTCCGAAGATATGAATGGTTTTTTCTGACGCATCATCGAATCCAAGATTCGCAGTCATATATCAGCGCAATTCCTATCTTGAATCTGCGGAAACGCAGTTTATTCTTTCTATGATCTTTGTCGGACTTCAAAATTGAGAGACCAGAAAAGTAGACCTTACTTACTTGTGTCTGTGTTTGTGTTGACGATTATCATCAAACTCTCGATAGCTCAAATCGACCTTTGAACTTTTCAAGATATTGCTTCTAGCTGCATCGGTCTGATGACCGTGTCCTTCTCTAAATCTTCCTTGGGTTTGCTTGTAGGATTGTTGCAAGTCGCTCGGCATTTCATGGTGCAGCCGGAAATTCTGTCTACTCATTAAAGTTTGCACAACTTCACCAAACTCCATACGATTGCAACGAATTCGTCAATCTGTTCCATCCTTCGCAAGCACCAGGATACACCTTTGACCAACAGACTCCAGGATGCAATCAACAAATTCATTCATATCGAATGAATAAACGTTTTCTATATCTAGATTTATTTTATCTACACATGTTGTTCGGTTTAATAGCTGGGAGGACTAAGTTCACTATAGTAGTCATATTAATACGCCATTTGGTATTTTTCGTTTTATTATCCACTTTTGTAGTATTTACACCAAGAAAACCCGCATTTTCCAGGTTTTAGATGCTCATCATTCTGAATGTTCGAAGTCATTTGTCTTGTTCTGGCTATATTCTTTTGATAAAGTTTTTATTGACTTTTACCCCAATTTTTCTGTCCAGTGCTAAACATCCCAGACACCTATTAAACGTACATTTTTATAGATCAATCATTATCCAAATTTTATCTTTTCCCGCAATATCGCAATTTTTGAACTTAAAATTGATTAAACATGGTCTAAACTATTCGAGACGACTATGGCTGTGTCTAGATCCATGCTATGTTGTGTTCACATACGAGGCCTATTGGAGTCTCTACATCTCGTCACGTGTCCAGACATAAGACACTTATGCGTTCGATACAAAAATGACGAATCGAATAAGATAGTCAGTGTGATTGTGATTGTTATATTTTTAAAAAAATTGTGTGAAATGTAAGTATCAGCAAATTTTCAAAATATGAAACACATTTTTCACGATCACTGAATAGTTGGTTTCGATTTTTTTTGTTGCAAAAATGAGTAGTGTTTTACTATGATACAAGTCAAATGCCCTGATTTTGGTATAATCCCATGAATTTTTTTCGGGAATGTTCGATTTATTAAAATTGCATATTTTTTGTGCACAAAAATACTTATTTTGTATCAAAAAAAAATTTGAATTGAAATCTTAATGACATTCATAAAATCCTATCCTTCTGCCGTTTCAGTTCTAGTTCAAAAGAGATTTAAGTTTTTTATAGTCTGGTGGATAGTATCAAATCAGATGTAATATTCGCTCAGAATGTTGTCACATGATTCTGTTTTTGGATATTAATCAAAATTAAAAATAGTATTTTGATTTGTTTGCTGATTGATATGTTGTAGTTAAATGAGCCTTGTGTCCAATAATTCATTTTATTTGAAAAGGCCAAAATTAATTTATGTGTTCATGAGAATTTTGATTCAGCCATATTTTATACACGTTTTTTTATGAAAATTAGAACCCTGTTATGCTTATTTCAACATTTAAAAAACAACAACACTGAAGAGTTTCGAATGTTGTGCAAAGTAAAGTCTTGAACGCTGCTGTTAAAATATTTGTGTTTTCATTTGCTATATGTATTTTTTACTTAACTTTGTAGTAGTACTATTCGTTGATAGCCTAAACTTTTATCTTATTTCTTTAAAATATTTTTTGAAATATTTTTATAAATATTTTCAAAGAATCTGCCCATGTAAAATTTTATTTAAGATTCAAAAAACAAAATGTTGCATTAAAACTCATTGAAAACATCGAGCCTAAAAACCACTATCGAATTTTTTTTCAATTGGAACGCTTTCTTACATATTTTAAACTACTAATAATAAGAATAATCAAAAAGTACTTAAAATGAAACGAATGATAATAGTTCTTCGACATATCAGTTTTTTTAGATTTTAACTGTAACTTTAAAAATAATAAAATTATTTAATATATAATTCACTAATGAAATAAGAGGAATTTTAGCCAAATTGAACAATAACATTACATAAATGTAAGTGAAAATCAATTAATATAAAAATGAAAATCAGAATCAAAAAGAAAATCGGTGACGTTGTTTAAAGTTAGATTTTAAAAGTAATTATAATAACAATAAAGTCAACTGAAAATAATATTGTCCATCCCCCCCCCCCCACAAAAAACTTATATAATGTTGTGTACATGTACCTATGTCTGACACTGTATAAAATAGAGCACTTTGTATTTTTCTATTCGGTCACGAAAATCATGAAGCAATTGACGATCTTTTCACACAAAATTCAAAATCATGTTCGAAAAATTGAAACACTGACGAAAATTCTTAAAGGCATTTCGAAGACTTCCACTACCTACTTGTCTGTCTTGAATTTTATGTTTGGCGATGCTCCTGAATCGTTTTCCAAGAGTTTCTTGATTTTTCAATAAGAAAATGAGTTTTCCTTGGAAAAGTATAATGCCTAAATTTCCGATGTCATTCATAACTGTTTGATGACGAAATCCGCGAAAAGCTTGATTTTTTTCAAAAAAAGGGCCTAACAAAAATTGCATGCCAAAACACTTGGAATGTGTACAGATGTCTGTACTCTAAACACTGTAAATAGATTTCTACAATCTGCGAATTTTAGCAAATCAAAATAAATTGCGAGGTGTAATGTTTGTAAAAAAAAATAAGTTAAATAAAATAAAATAAAACCATAAATTAACAAATAACACATGAAAATTTCTCACCTAACAGAGTGTACTTACTACGGCTGTTGAGCAAAATTCACTTTCTCAAACTCTATTTCGAACACAAACTAAAGATACTGTAAAGAATCTATCCTAGTGTTGTTTGTAAGGCAATTCAACATTGTAAATTAGTACATATATTGAAATAGCACTACGGTGGCTAGGGTTAGCTGCGAAACCGTGGCCAGAAAAAGGAATAAATGTTTGATGTTATATTGATAAAATGCTTGGAAAGAGAATCCAAACAAACATATTTAGCACAGTATTAACCCTCATAGATTGATATATCTTTTTTGTATAATTTCTTCCTTACTAATTTTATTTAGCTGTTGCAAAAAAGATACTATGATCATTTTCGGGGGAAGAAAATTTCATTTTTCAATGCACTATAAGTGTAAAATTTAGTAAATTTTATGGTCACGAAACAAAATTCTATTAATTAAATTTAAAATTTCACGAATCATTTCAATCATTGTTAATTGCATGGAAATGTCAACTTTTAATTTTACTTTTCACTTAAAAATATTATATTTCCATGTAACTGTTGTACAGAAACGATAAAAGCAAACTGTCCATAGCCAAAACGTATCTAATAAAATGAAAAATATGAAACAATCTTTTTTGGACGTTCAACCAAAGTAGTTATGTTAGAATGTGTATGTTAAACGAAACAACTGAAGAATTTAAGAAACAATATGACAAAAATATATGTGGAGATAATTTTTAATAAGAAATGAACAAAGAAAATAGTAACAAGTCAAATGTAGAAGGAAATGAAACTGAATGAAAATCCAATTACAATAATAAACAAATACAACACACTCTCACACATTGGACACATACTGACTTTTTGTGGTTACACGAAATCGAAACGAAACAACAACAACAAAATGAAGAGAAGATAAATAGTAATAAATAAATGGAAGAAAATGTATATTTTATCTCATCATGTTTATGAAAATTATTATATATAAATGTATTGTAAAGATACATGAGAAAAACAGAGCCTATTAAAACACTAAACGTGAAAGTTTCTTTTAAAATGTATGCGTTTTATTTCGTTGTTTGTAAGAAGTAGCATGAATACTGAAAATTATTGAGTATTATCCTTTTCACACTATGGATGTGTCATGCCCGATTTTGTTGAAGTTACCTCTCATATTCCTACTCCTTTGATTGCTGAAAAATCATGAATAAATGGGTTAACTGAAGTGATTGGGAGCAAATGATTGAATTTCGGTTGGAACAAGTTGGCGAAATTGGGCCACCGATTTTAGGAATTTTCGGGGCCCCTTAAAAAATATTTTTTAATTTTTTTTATTTTTATTATTTTTTTTAATTATGAATTTCAAAGTTTCCAATAATATAATATAAGAAGTCTATGTATGGGCAAACATTATTTAGTCTACTACTTTTGAATACTGAGTGACTAGTGAATAATTTGTAATTTTTAATATAAATTGTTTCTGAGTTAATCATTATCACTCAGGCGGTGTTGTTGTTGAATGAATATAGTAACAGTGTTTTGATAGAAACGTTGTTTGTTGCTATATTTGTCATGGGTAGATTTTTTTTCAAGCTCATAGATATTGTTTAATAATATGGATTGATCCGACTGTCTTCCGCAACGAAAATGTCTGCGGTTTCATCAACTGAAATTTCTTGCCCCTTTTTAGTACCTTGCGGAATCGAGGATCTTTGGCTTCTTTAATTTTATTATTGAAAACATCATCCGTACTTCAGATAAATTTGCGAAGGAAACTAAAACTTACCTTAAATTGCTTATTGAAAACTGTTCTATAGGTTTCGTTGTTTGTAGTATTTATAGGGAACTCAACTTTATACAAACTGAACATCTTGCGTACATTTAGATTTTTAGACAAGTAAATTTTAAAGTTTGTTTTCTTTTCTCTTCAAGAAATTGCTTGTAATCGTTGACAGAAGTGTAGACTTCTTAAGAAATTTCTGCACTTCCTAATTCGTCAGGATCATTTTCTTTGCAGATTTTTAACGCTTTATCTAGATGATCGAATGCTTCGGTCAAATCTTTTAATTTAAATGTTTGTTCCTTGTTTACAATTTGGTTCTTTGATATTGCTTGTGTTTCAGTCTCACTTGCCAGCATTTGCTCAAGCTCCTCATTACTTAGTGGCTCGCCTCCGCAGCTCAATACGGTTTGATCAACTGTTGTAAATCCTATTTGTCTGGCTAATTCGAGAATATAATTTTTAATGAGTTCTTTATCAAATTAATGAGTTGTACTTGTTACACAATCAGGCCATATTTTTCTTTACACCTTGTTCGTATTTTCGAAAGAAATTTCTAGCCATAATTCATTTATATTGCTAATTGCCTTTGCAATATTACACTTGCTCCAAAAAATTTCAATTTGCATTTCACTGTTGTCCTCAGACTCAATTAATTGGTGAAATGTACACCGCAAATAATAGACCTTAAAGGATGCTATAACACCTTGATCCATTGGTTGCAGAATCGCAGTCGTATTAGGAGGCAAAAAAATCACCTTAATTGCATCACTGCTGAGATTTATGGGATGGCTAGGAGCGTAATCTGTGATTAATACCGCTTCATGAGAAAGATTATTGGCTTCCAAATACTTCTCCATAGTCAGACAGAAATATTGATCAAGCCAATCACGAAATTTATTAGAAGTAACCCCGGCCTTTTTTGTTGGACCTTCAAATAACCAGGAGATTTTCCTTGTACACATTTCTGAAAGCCCTTGGATTTTCGGATTGATACACAGCAAGAGGTTTCAGTTTCAAATCGCCTGATACATTCCCTTTAAAAAGCAAAGTAATCCTGGATTTTTCTTCCTTAAACCCAGGACCTCTTTTTTCTTCAATCGAAAGCAATGTTTTTAAGGGCATACGTTTCCAATGAAGGCCTAGCTCGTCAACATTAAACTGCCGTGCGCAATATCCTCCACTTTCAATAATACGAGTATGTAAATTGTTTGTAAAAATCTTCGCTGCGTCGTAGTCTGCACTAGCCGCTTCACCTGTTACTTTTACATTGTGAATTTTACTTGTTTTCTTGAAGTTTTCAAACCATCCATTACTAGCAACAAAAGTGTCTTCTATATTCAAGCTTACTTGTTCGAATAAGCTTTTTGCCGTAAAAGTTAACGTGCTCACTGGCATATTTTGATGATTCAGGTCTTTGATCCAAATAATTAACATTTGTTCCGTTTTGTCCAATGCAGGGGCTCTTTTTTTGGTAATTATTGTACCACTTGTGGACGCCCCTGCTTTAGATGATTCACTTATATTTTTTCTATTACTGATAATGCGAGAAGTCCCATAAAACTTGCTATAACTTTCGATTTTTCGCCTTCATCGAAACGTTTTAAAATTTCTAGTTTCTTGCCAATAGTCACTGTTTTTCGCATTCTCTTCGGATATGGTTTCCCAGCAGAATGCGGTTGCTTAGTTCTATCCATATGATTGTCATATATGTATTTATATGTATAAAACTCTAATTGTACATAATACAACACAATGCAATATGTTTATACGTAGACAATTAAAATACACATGTACAGGGTGCGGCGCCAAAATCCGGACAAATCAATGAACATCTTTCAAATCGTGTTATTTATTGAAGTACAAAAATGTTTTACTTGGCATTTTGTGCATCTATTGACATTGTAACTATTCAATGTAGCCTCTATCAGCTTCAATCACGGCCTCCATTCGTGGTCTGATGCGCTCGCACGCTCTCTGCAATTCTGCGCTGTCAATATTGGCGAACGCTGCCTCAATGGCGGTCATTAATGATGCCACATTTGGACGTCGAGACTTGTTGGTAACCCTTTCAATCACGCTCTATACGTAATAGTCCAAAGGATTTAAATCTCGACTATGCGGAGGCCAAAATTTCTTAAAACCAGAACATTTCGAAATTGTCCGAGAGCCAATTTTGGACCGAATGGCTCGTGTGAGCTGGAGCCCCGTCCTGCTGGAACCTTGATCATGTAAGAATAATATCGAAGGTCCTCCTTAACGATTCTTTGCATGGTAGGCTCGCTTACATTCACAATACAGGCCAGTTTTCGTAAGTGATTCTTCCAGAATTAGCTCTTAAGTTCTTTTGGTGACTTCAGGGGTTCTCACGGTGTGTTTTTTTGAGTGTCGCTTTCTTGCCGGTGTACTTGAACCTTCACCTAACTGTTTTTGAGCTTTGTACTTAGTAACAGCCTCATATACAGTTGATTTCGGATATCGTAAAAATTGAATAATTTCCCGTGCTGACTGTCCAGCGCGAAGACTTTCGATTGTCGCGGCTCTTCGGTTATACTCCTGACTCATTTTTAACAGACTGACAATTTTGAGGTAAAAACCTTTAACTTATGTTGGCTGACTACTCGTACGCCAACGGCAACCTCTGGCACGAACACAATGAAGCGGGAAATTCAATTTGAAAATTGTCCGGATTTTGACGCCGCACCCTGTACATAGATAAATGCATATTCATATATTCAATTTTATGTGAATGCCGTTACGTACCTTTGATAATTAAAAATGCTTTACTGGCGGTATATAGGTATTTATATATAATACAAAACAGGACAAATCTCGATCAATGATTCAAACACCACCCAAACAAGAAATTCTTTCAAAATATGTATGTATGAATGTAATCAAAAACACCTCAACACAACCTTGGTCTATAATGTATGAACGCCAGGGACGAAAACTTTCCTGCGAAAACTGCGCTCACAAATTTTGGGAATATCCTTTTGCCAGGGAAAAACTTTTCATATAAACGGACGACGTTATTTCAAGTGTTTGGTCTCAAAGTAATGAACGAAGTAAGTCAAAAAAACGTATATCAAGGGAGACGTAAGTCAAGGAATTACTGTAGTTAGTTATATAAATTTCCGATCATTATGAAATTCTGATGAAACCGTTAAAAAACTTTCAACGCGTTTTTCTCAAAACGACATTTTTTAAAACTACGGACAGTTAATCTCTGGATTGGCTGAACCGATTTTAATAAATCTTGGTGCGATTTGTTTCTGCATCCTGCAGGGTAACTTACCACAATTTTGCCAAAAACAAATAATTTTTTTTTGGCACGCATGAAACTGCGAAAAAGGCTGTTTTTTTTTAAAAAAAATTTAAACATTCGCCATTTACTTTTTGTCGATTTTACACTTATTATGGTAAATTACCCTATTCACCCATCTCGAGACTAACTGTCCTTGGCTGGACAGTGTTTTTTCAAGACCTTGACGTTGGCGCCCTCTATAAATTAGAAAAATGAAATCAAAATGGAAAAAATTGTTTTGTATTCACTAACGATAAAATAATATTTTAAAAAAACTATGCGAGAATATTCAAAACTGCTGAGAAAAAACTTCTTGAAAATTTGCGTTTTTTTGGGCCTTCTTGACGGTAATAGTCCCTTAAAGGATATTATGTGACTCATTATATTGTGCACAATCCCCATCGATCTTTTGTGTGGACGTGTATATTTTGTATGGACGTGTGGTATGTAATCCACCTCCATACTTAGGAAACAGCCTGGTCTTCATGAGCCTGGTTCGGATAGTTTGAATACGCCTGTTGGAGACATGGGTTATTACAAACCTCTTTCTCTGAAGCACCATCATTTTCACCCTTTCTAAATCGCAAATTGTGATGAAAAGAAGATGGCATTCCATTGTGCATCCGACGAAAAACAAGAAGTTTTTGAATCGAAAATCTGAAAAAATTTGAAGATTTTACTTAATGATTTCAAAAGTGAAATGGATTTGTAGGAGTTTCGATCATTCCTTCGTCTCCCTCTTTTAAAAATCGGTATAACTGCAGAGGTTTTCAAATACCTCGGAATTTTCCATTCTTAAAACATTTAATAACTAATTTCACAAGAATATCAGCAACAGTTTCTTTGATTAGTTTGAGATCATGAACGCAAATAACATCAGGACCTGGCACGAGGGTGGTTGCATAGAGAATGAATAGTTTCGATTGTTTCTTCTTTATTGATTGTTCATAGGTGAAAAGAAAAGATTGGGGACGATTTCATGACCAATTGTTGAGATAAGGTGGTTAAGACAGTTGGCGATTTACTCCGGATAACTGATTATCTTGAGAGATGAAAAAAACTGTGTTGTTCCTTATACTGTAAATATTTTTTTTATCGCATACAATTGTTTCGAGGGCTACGTGCCTTCTTCCTCAGTGCGAATCACAATTTGTTTCTTATGAATATGAATAAGAAACAAATTGTGATTCGCACTGAGGAAGAAGGCACGTAGCCCTCGAAACAATTGTATGCGATAAAAAAATAAATATTTACAGTATAAGGAACAACACAGTTTTTTTCTTCTCTTAAATCAACTGTAAAAACGAAAAATGGACAATAAAATTGATTGATTATCTTGTTCGAGAGAAGTAGTTTGTCGATATTGTGTTTTTATTATTTATTTCACCTGTTCTTATCACACTGTTTACTAACTTCCAGAATTGGCGGAGAATTTTGGAGCTTTGCTCAAATTTTTTTGTATAATAGTGTTGCTTGTCGTCTTTTGTTACTTTATTGCATTCGTTTTAAATTATTTTATACTGATTCTGTTTTGTAGGATTGGAAGGATCCTTAATAAGGAATTTGTAGGCTTTCTGATTTTTCATAAGGGCATAAATTACTTTTCCATTAATCCACAAAACATTCCTTGTCCTGATGAATCAAGTAAACGTGGCCGAATCTTTAGCATTTCGTGTTAACCCGGCCAATTCCTGGAAAGTTTCTGAACTTTTCTTTTTAAATAGCTGTTTCGTTGTGTTAATAAATTGCGTGTGTTCTGAGGTAAGTTATACATGTTATTCTCGATTTTTCTTTGGTTTTGTGTTTATGCTTTTCTTGTTAAGCGTATTAGTCGGTGGTCTAGTCGCAACCATTCTCCAAATGTGTAGTCGATGTTATATCTATCGTCTGACCGTGTTCTAAAAGTGTTTCTGAAATTAATCTCGTCTGTGTTGTTGTGTTTAATATTTCAGTATCATTGGTATTATTTCAGTGGCAATGTGTGTAGTGGGAATTATCGTATAAAAGATTAATATTAGTCCACTACTATCATGTCATTGTACGTATAGTATAAGTCGTCTACATGATCAATGAATGTAAAAGGTTTCTATATATAGAGTTTATGTGTCAGTTTCGATTGTTTTTGTTGAAAAATTCATTTTTTATTTATATTTAACTTCATGTTAGAGTAGATTTTTAAACAAATTGCGTTGTCACCGTCTCTGTTTTCATTTCTGCAGCAGTAGTTAGCGTTGAATCCTTTTATTTGGTAGTAGTCTGTCTCAGAATCATATATCGCAAAATATGATAACATCGATTTCCTAGTATTCCTTCATGTAAATTTAAATATCAACTATTTTCTGGCGACTGCTCGTTTCTATTACATTATCTCACCAACGGTTTGGCGCCATTCTCTTTTCAAATTGTGTACGTCACATATTTAATGGCGGTTAGAAACTGGTCCTCTGCTGGGAAAACCTCTAACTATAGTCAAGTAGCAACATCTTCTGTTTGCTTCGGGGGCATTATTGTATTTTCTGTTAGAACTGTCATTTGAGAGGCGCAGTGCAAATTTAATGTTTATGGTGAGTTGTTATTGTTATTAATTGACTTGTGCCCCTTAAAAACGCAAATCCTTCAAGGACTCCTCGGTCAGTGAACTTTGCAATCGTACCAACACAACGTCCTGAAAGATCCCACCACCACATAGGCGACTCGGGTGTATTGTCCTTTCGCCGCAGGACGACAGTGGTTTAACCTCTAAATTCGCCGAATCCTTTTGCCAGGTCGAGTGTTTTCGTGCGGATCGAGACTCTGAAAGTGCAAGCGTCGTGGATTTAAAGTTTCAACTCGAAATCCGCTCGTCTGTGACAGAAAAGCTGCGCCTGAGAAGTCGATTTTCGTGTGCCCCAGTCCCGAGGAAAGCATCAAGATTAATTACTCAAAGTACCACAACGCTATGTCGCTGTCGGCGATAGCGAAGGTAATTCCTACTGCTAACACCCATGTCCTTGTTGTGTGTTTTAGCTAGCCGAGTTAGCGTTTCGCGTGCCAGAAGTTGCACGGTGGATTTCGTGCCTTGGACACTGGAAATACGATAGTCAGTGGGGATGGCCAGGAAAGTCCCTGTCACCGGGGCCAAATGTCAGCTGCGGAGCGCAGGTCCCGGCCGAAGTGACCAACCTCAATGGAAATAAACTGCCGGCTTTTTAATTTGGGAACAAGCCAGGGTAATGACACCAACGCCGACGTGACGAGTTCGTTTTCGTGGGTGGAAGGGTGTTGTTTTTTCGTCCCGAAATGATGAACCGCACTCGGCAACAGATGATGCCGTCAGAATATTGTTTGGTGCGATGATCCTCTTCTCTTCCCATCTGTACAAAACAACTTTTCTTGCCTCATCACATCCAACCCTTGGATATTTGTAGAAGCATAAATGTCCACTGACTGTTAATCGTATTTAAATCTTTTAAAAGCTTGTTTGCGATTTCAGGCGATGACAATTTGTGCTACAGGATTGAGTTGATTCTTTCCGCAACTGTAGGGGCGCAGCAACCAAAGTAATTTATATTCAACTCATCCTCGATTGGGCTGCTTATAAGAAGCAGCAATGTCAGATATAATAGTCAAAATCTTCGCCCCACTACTCCATTCCCCAAAAGTCCATTCCACTTGGCCAGATTTTCGTTAAAATAGTGTGTTAGAACGGTCTGCGTTATCGACTGTCACTCTGTTTGTTTTTATTGAGTGTATACAAGCAGGCCATGGAACATAAGAAGTCTATGAAATATGTTTTCCATTTCATTCCCTGTAACAATTCTCTTGATATCAGACATAAATCCAATATAGTGTTATTTGTTGTAGTTGTAGTGTTGTTGTCGTGTTAGAAACCTCAAAATTTATAAATACCAATTACAAAGGTTTATTTAACCCATTTGCTGCCAAGCCCAAATCATATGAAGTTATTCCCGTTGTCAATTACATTTTAAGTGCTTTTTTTTTACCTAAGTTATGCTATTTCTTGGTGGAAGCTCATAAATATCGGCAATGCATAACACACCGCCAAAGACGAGTATACTCGTCCTTGGGAGTGAATGGGGTTAATGTTTTATTGTTTACATGACTTTTAACGTAAAACTTTAATCGAAATTGTATGTATTCCGTGATAATAGTATGTAAAGAAGCAGTGTTTGATGCTATTTGCCGTTGAAGATCGTTCAATGTGTTAAACTTTTCCAGTTCTTTGTAAATAAATCCTCAAATTACGAATCGCTTGCACTGCATCTCGTCTAAAAATTGACGGCTCGATAAGCAAAGGTTTATTTGCGTCATCGTGTGCATCAGCAGTTTCAAGATTTATGTTTTACATATCCCGCTCACGTTATCCTCGTCAGTTAAATAGTCTGCAATAACTACTTCCTCGCCAATAAAAATAGTGAAAACTGAACCGAAATGAAAATGTTTGATTCCTTACTGAGGCCAATTCTTTCAACAGAATGAGACATACAGTAGAACCCGCTTAATACGATCACGCTTAATACGCCATTTTACGCCAGTTCCTGCAACTTGAGACATGTTTTCATATATTTCTTAACGCTTAATACGATTGTCATCTCGTTTAATACGCGCGTAAAATTGCTGAAAGCTTACAAATCATTGATTTTAACGCTTCAAATCGGTGGGGTAGATCGTTTTAAAATCGCCACGAAATTGTGTACTGTCAAATCAGTGGGGAATCGGCGACAGTGGCACAACAAGATGTTGATACATACAGTGCTGTGCAAAACTTAAGCAACTCACTACATGTCGGAATGAAAAAGAAAATTGCAATCAAAATATAAAGATTTTTTTCCTGTTTTGTTTTTAATTTACAAGTTAGCATGTTGCTTAAAGCTCTGCAATAAAAAAAGTACATCAGTATTTTAACTGTTCTTTAAAAAAAGCCAGAACAAAATACACCAACAAAAAGGCTGTGTAAAATCTAAGCAACTTTCAAAACGCAGCTACGATTCCCAGTCAGAACAAAAGATAACGGGGATTTCTCGAGGTTTTGGTTTTTTCTGATGCTCGTGTCAATTAGATCAGTAAAGATCGTCTTCCATTTGGGTTTAATTGTGTCTAAAAAATAAAATTTAAAATGCAGCGTAATCAATACGATAATAGATTTAAATCAAACGTAATTTCTCTATATTATCCCGGAAAAACGCAAATAGAGATTGCCAAATCGTTAAATATAAACAAACCTTTAATTTCAAAATGAATTACGAAATATAAAAACACGGGTAGTGAGAAAAGTGTAAATTTTGGTGGAAGGCCGCGTAAAACTACCATTAGAGATGGGTTACAAATGAAAAAATTAATAAAAATAAAACCGTTTATCTCGTCAAAAGAAGTTGTGAAAGAGCTAGGCTTAAATGTCAACTCAAACACTGTTCGCAGACGGTCAATTGAATTCAATCTAAAAAGCTACACAGCTTTAAAAAACCATTGCTCACAAAAAGACATTGAAGGAAAAGGTAGACTGCTCGAACAACACTTTTAAACATTATTATTTTACTATTTATATCGTTTTATATATCATTTAGGCTTGAGTTTGCTAAAAACCATCTTGACTAGTCAGTTGCTAAATGGAAGAGCGTTTTATTTAGCGACGAATCCAAGTTCAATCTCTTCAATTCTGATGGCTTATCCCCTGTGAGGCGTGAGAAGGGACAACAACTGAATCGACACTTCTGTAGGAAAACGGTGAAACATGGGGGAGGAAGCGTCATGGTCTCGACTTGTTTCTCAGCATTAGGTATTGGTCCCTTTCATAGAATAACAGAAATTATGGACGGATTCATGTATAAGGGCATCTTAGAATCTAGAATGTTACCTTATGCAGAGTGTAATATGCCACTTCGATGGGTGTTTCAACATGATAATGACCCGAAACACACTTCAAAGTTGGTTAAAGAGTGGCTTAGCTCTAAAAGTATTCAAGTTCTTGATTGGCCGGAACAATCGCCCGACTTGAATCCTATAGAAAACTTGTTCGGTATATTGAAACGGCGTATGAGAACAGTACAGTTTGCAAACAAGGACCAATTGTTTACAAACCTAAAAGCAGAATGGGAAAAAATTGACATATTAGTTTTAAATAATTTAGTTGAATCAATGCCTCGCAGATATGCCGCTGTTATAATAAATAACGGCTATTACACGTAATATTAATAAAAGTTGCTTAGATTTTGCACAGCCTTTTTGTTGGTGTATTTTGTTTTGGTTTTTTAAAGAACAGTTAAAATACTGATATACTTTTTTTATTGCAGAGCTTTAAGCAACATGCTAACGTGTAAATTAAAAACAAAAAAGGAAGAAAAAAACTTTATATTTTGATTGCAATTTTCCCTTTCATTCCGACATGTAGTGAGTTGCTTAAGTTTTGCACAGCACTGTAGATGGCAACACTTCCCGAATTGTTGCAAAATTACGAACCGCGAGACATTTTTTTTTGAATTCGGTTTATTTTTTAAATTGATGCCAGATAAATCCTGTTTTCAAGGGAGAAACTTGTCAACTGGCCAGAAAAGTTGCGTTTGCTAGTAATTGGTAAGGCGAAAAATCCACGTTGTGTTAAAAACGTAAGATCGCTCCCTGTAAAATATGATGCACAATCTCGAGCTTGGATGACCGGCTTTCGTTTCATCGACTGGTTAAAAGCTGTTGATGATTACTTCCAGATTAAATTTAGACGCATAATTCTATTCATTAACAACTGCCCCGCTCACCCTAAACGTTTTAAACTAAAGAAGATCAAGCTTGTTTACTTACCTCCAAATGTGACAAGCAAATTCCAAGCGATGGATCAAGGCATCATAAAGACCTTAAACAAGGTTACAGGACAAGACTAATACAACGAAGATGAGTCAACTCCGATTTTGTCAAATGCCCAGGCATTATCAGCTGTTAATGATTTAAGACGCTATGTAGCTTCTTTGTATCAAAACGAAGACGTACTGCAAAAGTTCAATTATGTTGAAAATCTTGTAATTGCTAATGCATCAAAATCGTTCTCTCAAGCCAAAATAAGTGATTAGTTTAAATAACGTAATTATAATTACACTATGTATTTATTTATAATTTAATACCTGCATATACGAAATAAGAACATAATACAGTACGTACAGTACGTATTTTCGCCATCCCGCATAATACGCTTTCTCGCTTAAAACGAGTTTTTGGTTAGGTCCCTGTGAAATCGTCTTAAACAGGTTTTACTGTATTTAAAACTATGCACTCTGTATCCCAGTGTGAATTAACGTCGGCACATATTTGATTAGCTCCCACTTCTGCAGGTGTATACTGGAAACCACATTTCCTGAAACAATTGGATATCGTAGCTAGAGATACTGCATCCCAAGCCATAAATATCATTCGCATAGCTTAAACAATTTGAATGGATGGATTGCTCTATTGCAGAGCTGAAATGTGACACAACTTGTTTGCGACAATAAACTTTAAAGTTTCATTATTATATTCTGATCGACTGGTTCTGATTTGCAAGTTATGTTTGAAAGTAGAAATTTTACATTAACATTTCATAAATTTAGGACACCATTGTGTGCTTTTCAGTTATCAAAAATGCAAAATATTTCTTTCTTGCTTTCTCATCAGCTCAGTTGTTGTCCTAAACCAAATGCGAAAAAACGCACTCGTTGTTCATCCTTTACTGTTCGATTGATAGATGATGGAAAACGATTTGGCTTGTTTAAAGCAACTTGGCTTCGAAGATTTTCGATTTAAAGCGGCTTATGCGGTTAGATTATGAAGGTGCTAAACCTAAACGACTTCCGCTTCGCTTAAACCCTCTATGTTCCAATGTGCCCTGTAGACGTAGAAACCTGATTTATTCAATGAACCTTCCTGATTTATTAAGGAAATCCAGGAAACTGGTCCATTTTTATGCTACTTAGCGCACTGAGCTCCTCGAAAAAGAATGCTTCTGAGTGTTCATGCCTCCTAACAGCTAGAGCCGGACATTTGCACAAAAGGTGCTCTACTGACTCTGTCCCATCTACGTCGCAGCAGCTCCTACATAGGTCGCTAGCTGGGAGCCCGATTCTCCTTGCGTGTTTACCTAAAGCCACATGTCCCGGCAGTAGTCCCACAATATTCCTCATTGAAGCTCTGTCCAGAGATAACACAGTAAAAGTACGTTTCGAGTCGTATTTGGGCTTCATAAGCCCAGCAGTGCCACACGTGCCCAAACTTCTCCATTGCTTTAAGGGGGTAGTACCGGTTATAATTTTGAAAAATCAATTTTTCAATTTATTATACCTTCAGAAATCACGTCTCAAAACTTTATTAAGATATTTTCAAAAATAAAGAAGTTACGGCACTATGAACGCGCATGCCTTTTTCGCTTGGTAAGCGATATTTTCGGTAATCGAAACTCTAAACGCGTTTTTCGCGAAATGACGTTTTTCCAACTGCGGACACTTATTCTCCGGATTGGCCAAACCAATTTAAGTCAAATTTGGTGTGCTACTTTATTCAAGTACAGTAGAATCTCGAAAAAGTTAACCGAAATGTCCCAAGGGTAATTAACTTTTTCGAACTATTAACTTTTCTAAGTGGTTTTCAAAATTAAAAAAATACAATAATAAACATAGATTTTTCGTAAATAACATGCTAAATTTATTTCAATGACTTAGTTTTCATCATTACATAAAAAATTGTACCGGCTGGTTTATGGTTCTCAGTCGCTCTTGATCATTTTCGTGCGATATATTAATTAATTTTTGTGGAGTCGTTTGAAGGAACATTCGAGACTTATTTGTTTCTTTTCTGTAATAGCTCTTGATCATTTTCGTACGCATATGAACAAGGTCTACCATCTGATTTGCATCGTTATTGTTTTCAAACCATTTTATCAAAATATTGATGCTTTCAACTGCTTTCGAGAAGCTCACTTTTGGTTGTTGAATATCTTCCTCGATAATTGACCTGTCGTTATCATTATCGGAAACTTCGAAATCATCGTCATCTTCCGCAATTAGATCCTTGTTTCAATTTTAATGACATCAATGCTGATGTCAATATTATCACCCAACTTCGACATCAACAATTGAACTTCTAGAAGTGTATCGTCGTAAGCACTATTTGATTTAATCAATTTAGACAACGGAATGTCGTCTTCACTATCGTATTGATAGGGGCCAAATTGCCCCTTTAGTGACCGATAAAAGCGGTTGGTTTGAAAAATTTATATACGCTCAGAAAAGTTAACTGAAAAGTTAACTTTTTAGAGCGGCACGTGGAAGCTGAAATTCGGTTAACTTAACCGAGCGATTAACTTTTACGCGAGTTAACTTTTTCGAGATTCTACTGTATCTTGTGCGGTAATGTCCCACGATATAGGCCAAAAATTGGCAAGCGAAATATTGAAAAAAGCGATTTTTCGAAGAAAAAAATTCAAACAACCGCTATATTTTTTTTTTGATCGTGTTTTCAAAATATTGTGGTATATTACCACGTAAGCAACATTCCTCTTAAAAATGTAATTTGGTGTTTTTATTTGAAATTTTTCATTCCTGAGATTACCTGTCCGCAGTGGGACGAGGCATTTTTCGAGACATCAACTTTGGCGCCCTCTATAAATTAAATTTTTGTAATTTTCAAAATGTGTGTTTTACCCATGCTAATTTTAAAATTTATTAACAATAAAGGAGCTGAAAAAAATATTGAAAATTAGGCTGTTTTTTAGCATTCTAACCGGTAACCCGTTAATGCTAGTTCGTAGCAAAAACTGGCATTATTCTTTCATCAGCATCGGTGACAAGTGAAAGCGTAATGTTTTTCGTGGTCCTCTAAGCTGGTAGTCCGTTTGGTTGCTTTGCGAACTCGATTCACGGCTGCGTCTTTGCTGGTATTTTTCTAAAGTGAAGGTCTTCACTCTTCTAGGATATAAGTTCGTCAACAGAGAAAGGGTTGAAAAGATTTGTTACCACCCACAGGCATCCCCTGGGTTGCCACATGTTTGGCGCAGTCCGAGTAGACAGGCAGCCGATATTTCTAAGTAAGAATGAATTGCCAAGATATGAGGCAATTCGCTGTCTGCCAATTTGTAAAGGCGGACTGGTTGCCGAATAGAAGCCAACATTATTATTGACAACTAGCTTGTTCCGTTAAGAGATCACTATTCTCCCGAGCCTCAGCTCAGTCCGTTCTTTTATTTCAAAATTTCACTTATTGCTATGTATATTTAAAATTGCTTATTATATGAAAATCCCTACTCTAGTCTTAAATCTATTTACCCTAACCAATCGAACGCGATTCAAATTTGTTCCCACGGAATTCGTCGCTTGCAATATTGCTTACACCAATGCACTTTGCATTGCCCCAATTATATTTTTGTTTGTTCAATAATCTTCTAAGAGTTTCACACGGTTACAAAAAAGAGAAATTTAAACTACCATACCGATGTAGTTAGTATGGAGGTAAAGATCTTTGCTAAGGAATTAATTTGAGGATGTGCTTTGGTGTTATAGAGAGCTAACAAAAGTTTATGTGGGAAGTTCCTTGTGGAAGCTTCTGTGGGAAATTATTTATGGAAGCTTCTGTGGGAAATTAGTTGTGTATAGGCTAGTTCCAGGTTTGGAACTAGGAAAACACTACAAAAGTGTCAAATTTTCCTTCACGTCATTTCCTGATGTTGAATAGACAACTTTCGCTCCTTTATTCACCAAAACTTATATATCTTTTGGACCTAGAAAAAATGCACACATGTCGTAGTTAAAAATCCTAGAAGGATCTTTAAGAATACCAAGATTGTTATTTTTATCAATATTTTATACCGCAATTGAAAATTGACGGTATTTCCCATCTCTAGTATTATTATTATTTACTAACGCCTTATTGCATGAATTATATCATTATTCAATACAAAGAGTCTTTAATTTTAGAGATTCCAATGTGAGAAGATGGAATTCTCTTAATGCTACGGATTCAGTAGTTCCTCATAGTTCACCTACTTCAAATTTGTCTTTTAGAAACAACATATTTTTTCCTTACATATAGTGGGCACTTAAAGATTGGATGGTCTATTGTATCCTCATCCTTGCATATGGTGACCTTCACCGTGTGCAATACGAATAACGTCGACCTCGAATTTATAGATGTTTCCTTCGATGTATATCCTTTGTATTACCTCTTGCACGTTTTGATCTGACTGAAAACTTTCGTTAAGTACAGTAGCTGTGGCTTGTTTATATGTTTCGTAAGTTGACCAGTTCTGACTTCAAGGATGTTATACCAACATGAGGAGGTACCTTTCTCGAATTTCTCTTCGACCCTTTGACATAGAAATTCTATTATTCGTTCTTCCGTTGTTGTCAGTTCAAGCCTGTGAATATCCTCTTTTGAATTTATTTTTATATCCAGTATCCGTAAGGCGATTTGTAGGATCCCCAGACACTGTTTACCGTTTCCTTTTTTTGTTTCTGTTAAGTGTGATAGGTTAAGGCATATTTTCCGGCATATTTTTAACTTTCTTGTTACATTGTTGATTTTAAGTCATTTTATATGAAGCAGGAAGCCTTGGTAAAGGGTTTATCATTTAATTAGCGTTACAATGCCTTTTCTACCGCATTCTATTCTGAACATAACCACGTAAAATAGATGCTTACCTTAAGGGGGATAGCCACTGTGACGGCCGAAAAATTAGTGATTTTTTTTTAAAAAAATTGACCGAGTAAGTAGAATAATTTTTGGATCGTTTTTTTTTTTATTTTATTAAGTACACATCTAATAATTTTTCCACAAATTTGTATTAAAAAATATTAAATAGTTTTAACAATATAAACGATGCCGTAGCGCCTGAAAAAAAATTCCCCCTCAATGGTCGCATCGATTTTTTAAAAGCCGGTACTCTAAAAAACAAAACAAAATTTGAATGTAGTTATCGTTGTACGTAGCCGTTATTTTTGATTTTGATTTTTCACAAAATGGTGACCGATTGACAATATTTTAATTTTTTCGACATTTATTTTTGTTTTTCAAATATTTTAAAAAATAGTAAAAACCAAAAAAATTCAAATCGGCTACGCTTAACCTTAACCACTACTAAGACGAACAAAACAAAAACAAAAAATTAGACATCGGTTAATAATTGTTCGAGTTATTCATGCGACCAGTTCAAAAAAAGTCGTTACGAGAAAAATGCGTTTAAAGATTTTAGTCCATTTCTCTCGTAATGAAATCATGAACGAATTGAAAACTTGCATACCTATATTAAACTATCGAGACCTGGACCATATGACGGTTCTTCCTCTTCATCTCCAGGGGTCTTGTTGACTTTCTTAATTTTTTTATTAACTTTTTCGATGCGATACTGAGCAGCTGATCGGCCTACCTGCTCTCACTACAATCATTGTAACTTTTGACTTGCAATTTTGTACACATATTTTTGAACATATAAACTTTGATTTAAAACAATTTTTTTTTTTATTTTTTTTTACCCATCCCAGTGACTATCTCCCTTAAGAGGTAAACTGCTCAAAATGATTTTTTTTAAACAGTTACCAAAAAACTATTCAAGATATCGAAATGAAATTTTAGATACATCTTTATTGAGGTTAAAAGTTAACATTTCCATTGGAAAAAATTATTAGAAAACAAAATGAATCGCCGCAGCACCGCCGAAAAAAGTAGCAAATTGCGCCTCGTAAATTCCTGGACAAAATAAGCATCTGTGAACAAATTAATAAAAATATTTCATTAATTTTGAGGCTTTTTTCACGATTTGGGAAGATTGAAAAAGACGCGAAAAACTGAATAACCAATGTTCTAAAGTATACCAATTTTTTTAAATCGCTTCATGGCCCTAAATTTAGGCCCGTGCAGTCCTTTATATTTAAAACTAATGAAATATTTTTGGTGCTTTGTTCACAGATGCTTATTTTGTCCAGAAATTTTCTGAGGCGCAATTTGCTCTTGTTTCGGCGGTGCTGCGGCGATCATTGTTTTTTAATAATTTTTTTCAATGAAAATGTTAACTTTTAACCTCAATAAAAATGTATCTAAAATTACATTTCAATATCTTGAAAAGTTTTTTTTGGTAGCTGTTTAAAAAAAACTATTTTGAGCAGTTTAACAGTGGAATGAACATGTCTTTCATTAGAAATCCATAGAAAATTGATGCGGTCCAATTTCATTCAAACACGTAAAAGATTACAAAAGTTATCGGTTAACATTAATGCGTGCTTTTATTTATTCAAAAACACATTGTTTTCAGCATAAATATAATAAAAAAAACAAAGATTAAATTAGAAGTAATAATTTACTACAGGAAAACGAAGAAAATAGAAAATTTAAATAAAAAATCTGACAAATCTATCTCAGAATATAATGCGGACAAAAACATCATCTGCGGTTGTGGAAGAACTAGACTTTAAAGAATTTCGTTTTAGTTGTTTTGAAGTTCCTTGAAATAATACAACTTCTCGAACCTTTTTGAGTGTGTATCCTTTGTTTAATGATTTTAAAATCGTGGAATTCTCTCTTCTAATTAAAAAAATGACCAGAATGCTAAAATGACAATTGTTGGTGGACGATGAATTCGGTCAAATTGTAACTTGTCCACTTGTTCATTTCTTTTTATTTTTGATCCTTAAAGCGCTATAGTCAAAAATCTACTGCCTGTGAATTGATTAACATAATGCAGAAATATTGGGTTGTTTTTCAATTCCCGACGAGTTCATTGCACAGAACATGTTACGTTTTAAAAGCAATCTCCTCAAAAATATATATTTTTAGAAATGATTCATATGATAACGAAATCAAATTTGGTAGCTTGAATTGCTATCGATAACCTCAACCATAAAGTGTATCTAAGAAGAAGCTTCAACCGCGCCTATCGTAATTATGATCCCATTATCAAACGAATATTAAATGAAATATAACTTTTTGCAACATAATTCAAACGAAATCTCATCTGTCCACACACGTAAACAAGTCGACCTTTATATGTTTTTTTGCAAATATGCAAACCAGCCGGCTTATCTGGTTTTACTCCGAACAAATTCTGATAATAATAGTCTGAAATCTTAATAAACTACGTTCTTGATCAAATCGCACCTGTTGACTATCAACACTCCGCGCGCTAACACAGTCTAGTCTACATATTTGAATAAAATACACTTGAATAGATCTAAATTTTGTTTAATTAAAATGTCTGAAAATACTTCTTCATCTTCGCAGCCTGTGTTGTACTCGTACTGGAGAAGCTCATGCTCGTGGCGAGTACGTATAGCGCTTAATTTAAAGGAAATTCCCTACGATATAAAGCCAATTAGTCTTATCAAATCTGGCGGCGAGCAGCATTGCAACGAATATCGTGATGTTAATCCGATGGAACAGGTTCCAGCGCTACAGATTGGTAAGTTTAGATGTTTCTTGTTATTAATTTCTCCCGTAAAGCTATCAAAAATGCTTGCATGTTGAGAAAACGAAATTGATGATTGGAACAAATTAAATTTACTGCATAAGATTTTTTTAGATATTACATTATCGTATTTTAAAAAAATTAATTGATCCTCCAGATGGTCACACTCTCATCGAATCGATAGCTGTTATGCATTATTTAGAAGAAACACGTCCACAACGACCGCTACTACCACAAGACGTGCACAAGCGGGCAAAAGTGCGCGAACTATGTGAAATTATTGCATCTGGAATACAACCGTTGCAAAATTTAATTGTTCTAATCCATGTTGGCGAGGAGAAGAAAAAGGAATGGGCACAACATTGGATCACTCGTGGATTTCGTGCCATTGAAAAAGTTTTATCAACATCAGCCGGAAAATTTTGTGTTGGCGATGAGATTTCCATGGCTGATTGTTGTCTAGTGCCACAAGTTTTTAATGCAAGACGGTGAGTTGATATCAATTTGTGCATGTACTTTTCAGTATACAATTTGAAGGAAAAGGGTTTTCCTGTGCTAGCCTACATATTTCTATTCAATGCATACATTGACTTTTAAAAACTGCGAAGCGCCGTTTCAGCAGGCGCAAAACGTTATCAAAAGAAATGTTTTCACACGCATTTCACATTTAATATTTTTAACAACTTCTTTATTTTGCAAAATAATGATGTATATCCTTTATGAAGACATGAAGAATAATGAGTAAATTCAGGAATGGCGCTTAGTCAAATTTCGAAAGGCAAGCGTGCATCGACTTATTATTATTACTTTTTATACAAACACAAAAAAGAGAGAGAACTAAATAAAATAATGCATACGTACTGATGAGTTTCAAAATTGAAAAATTAAATTACTCTCCATAAACAAATAACTTAAAAATTTACTCCGAGCAGCCAAAAATAGGTTGTCATCAATTAAATGTAAAAAGTAAATTTGGTCATGGAAAATGAGTGTATTGTTTATTGTTGACAAAACTACTAAACAGAAGAGTTCCAATTATATAGTAGCGATAAACTAAACTAAGACTAAGATAACTCAAGAGAATAAATGAATTAATTAATGAAATAAGTATAGGAAATAAGAATAAAGAACAGTCGTGAATGAGTTAGAAAATTTGAGAACTAAAATTAAGAGGAAAATATAAGATTTCTTAGTTTGATCTTATAAGTATTTAAAGAGTAACCGAAGGAACCAAACTGCATAAGGTCATGGTTTCGATGTAAGCGAGTCAGGGGAGAATTATAATATAAGTTAGACGTGGTGAGGAGAGGGGCGAAGATAGTAAGGTTTCTACAAGGGTGAGAAGAGTGACGGAAGTGAAGTTCATTGCAGAGAGGAGTGTCGAGGATATTCATAAAAAGCTTGCAAAGGAGAGATTCGTCTAAATATATTCTACGTTGTTGTGAAGTGGCAAGGTTGAAATGTTTGCGACGAACATCGTAAGGAGCATAGGGAATATTGAATTTGTAGAATAGAGTGCGGGTAAACTTACGCTGAATAGATTCGATCAAATTTGTATCACATTTGCTGTGTGGAGACCTGATCGGGGAGCAGTATTCGACAAAGTTACGTACGAGAGAATTGAAAAGTTTTATACTAGTTTCGGGTCTCCGAAATGCGGTGGAATTTCTTAGTAAGAATCCACAAAGCTTTGACGCTTTAAGCACGATATTGGCAATATGATGATCAAATTTTAGTTTGCGATCGAATATGACACCTAAATCACAGAAATGATCGACTTCAACGAGAGTACTGCTGTGTAAGGAATAAGGAAAAACAATAGTGTTGAATTTGAGGGAAAAGGTAAGTTTATGGCATTTTTCAACATTAATCGTTAGATTATTGAGATCACACCAGGATTGAAACGCACATAGGTCCTGGTCAAGAGTTTGACAATCGATAATGGAGTTGATTGTCCTAAAGACTTGAGTCGTCAGCGTACAGGAGGCAGGGAGACTGAATGAATTGAGGCAAATTGTTGACGAAAAGTAAAAAAAGAAGAGGACCCTGGATGGAGCCTTGTGGAACACCTAATTATGGATAGAAAGGAGCAGATGTATGATTGCAGAAAGAGACAATGCATTCACGGTTTACCAGATAGAAAGAGAACCATATGAGTAAAGACACTTGAAAGCCATAGCTCTTCAGCTTACGCACTAAAATATTATGGTCAACGGAGTCAAAAGCCTTAGAAAAATCCGTGTAAATGTTTAGTTTATTTAAATGTACCAAATTTTACAAGGATACAGACGCAACTCCTTATTAGGAGTCCTAATTAACGAAATGTTGGCAAAAAAATGATAGAATTCAGAGAGATCATGGGAAAAACTCCAAGAGCAAGTGAACCGGTTATTTGAGAAACCCGATAAGTCAACTGATCTCAACTTTTGGCAAATTAGAAAAAAACGTTTTTAGTGCTACCTAAATCTTTTTCTACTCTCTTTTTTAATAGAAATATTGAACACTTTTCCGGCCTTAAATTTTTTTTCTAGCGATTTTCAAAGTGTCATGACTTATGGGGTTTCTCAAATACATTGGTGAATTTTAATCTGACACCAAGATTTATCAATCAATGAGCGTGTAAAAACAGTCATTATAAAAATTATTTATTTATTTCACACGTAAATATTAAATATTATTAAAATAGTAAAAACTTAAAACATTGCGAAAAATTTAAAGCAGCAAAATCATTCATCTTCATCACTCATTGTGGCTGTAGTTGTAGGCCAGGTTAATATTTTATTGCAAAAAGATTAAGTTCTATTTTCAAAGCAATGCTTCAGGCAACTTTAATGGAGTTTTGTTATTGTTGTTCATCCTGAAGGTGTGTGTGGCACAGCCTTGAATAAAAGTGCTTGCTTTTACCAAGTTTTTATTATTATAAGAGTGCGAAAAGTGCATGAATTGATTGATTTTCAGTTGAACCTTTTGAGCCCTTGGCGTGTTCTTACCACCGAATTCTACAGAGACCATTGTTTTTTTTTTGTAATATTGAGACCACCAAATTTTGTAGTCAACCACGTCTTCAGCATTCACCATCCCCACAGTAAAACCATTATTTTTACAAGATGATTTAATTAAAAGCTCGTACTCTTCCACCGTATATATCCGGTCTGTCCTTTTTATTTTCTTTTTAATTAAAGCAAAATCCCTGTGACAGGATGGAAAGGAATGTCCTCTGATGGGAAAGTAATGATCTATTGTCTTAAAATTTTCAAGAGAAACCAACGCCGAGAAGAATCTCAAGTTAATATGGTGTTTATTTTGAGCACCACATCCATCAGAGAAAACATGAAGATATTTTACCGTCTGCATGTTTTCCATCAAATATTTCATAAGAAACGAGCATTCAGTCGCTTAGTACCTTTACTGTCATGATCCAAAAAAAATTTGCCTGTTCAGTTTTGAGATCGTGAATACAAAAAAATGTTCACTGTTATTTGGCGAAGATAAAACACCTCTTGCACCGGAATCTGAGGCAATTGGAGATTTTGCATATAATCAATCGTGATGCCTCCAACTTCTTCATTCGACTTGGTCATTTCAGCAACAACTTTCATCTGGTCGGAAATCTTTTTTTCACGCCGTAGGTTGGTTGGTTGGTTGTAGTGGCAGCCCGCTTTATCAAAAAGACGGCTCACTTAGGCCAAGATAGGCCCATTATGATACCACAAAAAGATAAGGGCGGCACTAGAACCTGTGCGATGACGAGAACCATTTCGATTCTCGTATGAAGCCGGCTATGCAGCCGATATTTAAATCAGCTGCTTTCGTGAGGGTTTCCTGGACAGTGCCGGGCATTCACACAGAAAATGTTGGATTGCCTCTTCCTCTTCTTCCGATCTGCAACTTAGGCAGAAATCGTTGAAGAGAACGCCCAACCTTTCTGCGTGCCTGCCAATTAGACAGTGCCCCGTCAGTATGGACACGATAGAACTCAAGGTTTCACGACTCGTGTTCAGGAGCTGCTTGGTGCGTCTGGAACTCAGTGCGCGCCAAGTTTGCCTGGTTGTCGTGAAGGTTTCCTCCAGCAACCAGGCCCTATTCGCAGCCTTCATGTAATACTGCCTAAATCCCAGCTTTATGGAAGCTAGAGGTTGGCTGACTTGGGGTGTGAGTGTATACTCGTGGAGCTCAGTGCCAGCTCTCTCAAAGGCATCCGCTAAGCAGTTACCCGGTATATCACTATGCCCCGGTACCCAGCAAAGAATCACTTCACAGTGAAGCTACATCACGTTCAGTTGTGTACGGCATTCCTTTTCAATTTTCGATGAGGTGTACACGTTGGATAGTGCTTGGATAGCAGCTTGACTGTCAGAGAAAATATTCAGGTTTTTTACGGAAATTTTCTGATTTCCCAGCCAGTCTACTGCCTTGTATATTGCAATGACCTCTGCCTGAAAAACACTGCAGTGGTCTGGAAGCCAGAAGGACAGTTTCAGGCCTAGCTGTTCTGAGAAAACGCCACAGCCAACTTTTCCATCCATTTTGGAGCCATCAGTGTAGATGTCGACCGATTCCTGCGTCCCACCTCTTTCTATTGCCCAGTCATCCCTGCTTAGGATGAATGACTTGAAACTATGATGAATGCAGGGAATCGGGGACGCGAGGTCTATTTCCCCTGGCGTTGGTCCATCCATCCGAAGTATGGCGGAGTGGCCAATATTTCCCTCTTGCCAGAGATGTAGCGCTTTTAATCGAATCGCAGAGCACTTGACCTGCTGTCTCGTAAGGAGCTCCGTCGGGGGCCAATTCAATAGCAAAGCCTTCTGACTATCTCAACTATTATTCCATATAGGTAACAGAAGGCTTTTTTACAAACAACAACTTATGGGGTGGAAATTGAATAAATATACGTGTTGCTTCAATTTGGCTTTAAGGACTCGTCAACTGTTTTTCTTCTACGCCGTTGCTTTACTTTACTCACAGAAATAAGGCCTTGCAAATAACAATCTTGCTGGTTTTTTGTACTGAGTTCTCTAAACTGTTGAAAAATCCGATCTTTCTCGTCGTTTGTAAAATTAATGAGCATTTAATCGTGCAGCTGAAAGTCAAGAATAAGAATTTTAGACGAATATGTTGATTTTAAAATAATTAACGTTTACAAAAATGGCATAACACTTACCTGCATTTTTTTTGATAATGGTAGTAATATGGCAGGAATATTTTTACCCTTCCAATTAACATATTCAACACCCTTTACTCTTGCTTTTTTGATAACTTCACTTTTGTATTGATTAGGTCTTTTGATACCTTTCTTTTTCCGCCTAGGGACATGCTGACTGTCAGTCTCACTTTCACTCATTTTTAATATTAATTAATATGTTGAAAACAATGAACAACAATATTAAAAAATTACCGAAAACCCGAAACAGAACACTGAACAGAAAAATTAAAAAGAAAGCTATTGATTAAGTGGTTGATATTAGTATAAATGATAATGATTTCTGAAAAGAATTCACTGTTCACATTGCATCATCGTTTACTAGTGGCGCGATTGTTCCACTAGTGCAGCAGAGGACAAACACCATAAGTCAGTGACTTATGTTGTTTCTCAAATACACTGGAATTTGTACCTCTTCAGCTGCCTGCCTTTCATTTAATGAAAAAGCCTATAATAAAAGACATTAAATGAGGAAGCGTGGTTTCGGGGTGACGGACAACATCCTCTTCAGGTGCTGTCATTTACCATCCGCCACCAAACTACCACGGAGGTTCAAAACCCAAAATAAATGATTATATAGAATTGCTACGTATGCATAATATACGCTAACGTAAAATTGACAGTCGTTATACTGCGCGGATACAAATTATTTATAAAATAGTTGAAGTATAATGAGCTCAATCCATCAATAAGCCTAACAGTGGTCGTGCTGTCTGGTGGCGGATGGTAAATGACAGCACCTGATGAGGATACCGTCCGTCACCCCGAAACCACGCTTTCCCATTTAATTATGATGGTACCAGCCAGAAATCTGGAAACAAAAAAGAACCTCCATTAATGTGCAAAAATAGTGTTAGCAAAGTTGCGAACCAAAAGCACACTAGTGGGCGGTGTAGTCGACTAGACACGGAGGTTCAAACCCCAAAATAAATGATTATAAAAGACATTATTTTTTTACAAATGATTTTGTCATAAAGGAGAACATGAACGGGTGTCCAATTTCCTATGCTTGAAGTGCAATAAAATTAAAAATTTAATTGAATCATTGAAATTCTATTACGCTTCGACTGACACCTTAATGACTTAAATGGAACGTTTAGTTTGTGAAATATTAAATTGTGTACAATATTATTATTATTCCTAGAAATTAATTACTCACTGATTTTCTCCACAACTCTAGATTCCATGTGGATCTTCGACCATATCCAATCATACTACGAATCGATCGTGAATTGGAAAGTCATCCGGCATTCCGAGCGGCTCATCCATCCAATCAACCCGACTGTCCACCTGAGGCTGCTAAATAAGCACAATTTTAATATGGTACCATAAACATTCAACGTTCCAGCACCATTTTTAATTTGCTACGGTTTGGGCGAAATTTAAGCTACAAAAACGAAATGTGATAAAACGTTTTTCAAAGAACTATTCATTTTTTTGTGCCATCACCCGAAAGAAATAGTCATATAGGTAGAAAGCAGACAAATAAAAACATTGTATCTATTTTTTGAGTATATTTTAATTTAGATCAGAGTTTTGTCAAGTCAATTGAAAGTTTTTATGCATTAACGGATATCGCGAGAATAAATTACGCTTTACGAATTTAAAGTAAGGTCAATCGTTATTGCTCAAAAAAATATCGCTTATTATTTAAAAAAATAATAATATAATATCCTTAAAGTTTTACCACTTTTATGCTAAAGTTTTGTCGAAATGCTTCTTAGTCGCATCTAATTAAACCTATCGTATTCTTCTGTTTATCTGCGTTATAATTGGGTGCTGGAAACACAACTACCGATTCAATGCTGAAAACAAAACTGCACACTATTCACACACAAAATAAAAATCCTAATAAAAATAGACTAAAAGAGATAACGATTGTAAATCAGTCTTACCATAAACATTCTATTTTCGAATACACTTTAGTTACAATACATATTTTATAGACAAACAATTTAAATGAAAATAAACAACAGGAAAACCAGGTTTTTAAAAATTAATTCGTACTCGTATTTGTCTCTATAATATATATATATAGAATGCTTTCAATTAATGGTAAATTAGATGAATCGCATGAATGTAACCGAATATTTTGCTGTCGCGGTTACACTCGTAACATTTTAATCCTTTTTTGAGAGAATGTTGATATGTCAATGAAAATATAAAAAAAACTGTGAATGAGAAACAACAATAAATTCCTCGTGAAACAAAACGATATTTAGAAATATAATCAAATTCGCTTGTTTTAATTCGGCAAAAATATATATATCTGTAAATCTTTTTGTAATCTTTTTTTTTCATAAACAAATCATGAATGAAAAAGAAAGAAATTTCAAAAACAATTGCTGATAATTAAAGTGAGTGATATATTACAATTATTAATCTGAATCAGTTTGATTTGAATAGGTTTGAAATGAAATTCAAAGAATTTTAGAAATCGAGTGAAATTGCTGAAAATATGTTAAAAATTTTTACTCTACATTTATTTGTTTCGAAAAACATTTAATGATGCCCTTGTTTGGATGCGAAACGTAACTTAAAGTTTTTCACTATCAAAGTAACACATCTAGCAGATAAAATGTTTTAGGAAATATCATAATTATATGTGTGTATGTATGCAGACAACTCGCACAAAACCTTTGACGTTTTTTAAAGTTGCTATTGTGTATGGTAAATTTTATTCAAATCGGTTGTCGAACAATGTTTACAAAAATAATTCTGCATTTCATTGAAATAGAATAGTCTTGATATCCAGTTGCACATCCTTCACCATTCAAGTTTATCTACCTTGGCCTGCAGAGTAGAAAAGCTTTTTATTAGTTACTATTGCAGCCTTGAAATCAAAAACTATGACAACTTATTAGATTACATTTATTTGTGGGATGATGATAATAATAAAGCAAGGATATAACATTTCGAATTAAACTGAAGATAGTGATACGCCATCAACAACGCAATGTGATTGAAAATTATTCATCAAACCAACACATTCTCATCGTTGTGCCTAGGATCTATTTTCATTTCGAAACTGAATACAAATGCGTGTATAATTACTGCAGTAATTGGTGATGGTAAGCGTCATCAGGATGGTAAAATATCATCATCATGATAGTCCTGGACCATCATTCGGCATGCAATGAAAGCCGAAGATGAGAAAATTACAGAACTTTTCCGATGCCATTTCAACAGATCATGACATTCCCATTTCGAAGCAAGTAATTATTTGTAGCTTGTATGAATTAAAGCTGTACTTCAAGTGCATTTTCTCTACATCCATTCTCTCTGTTCAGGAAAAATTACCAAAATTCACTTTCAATCTCCAAATCAAATGACGTGCGAATAGTGTTTCATGCGTTATCATTATGACGGCAAGTGTGTCCAAAGTTTTAATTTTTTGGATTAAGGACACTTAATTTCGAGAAAGTAAATAAAAAGGCTAATCTTATATTTTTCGAAATAAATGGTGTCGATATTTTAGAAAGTATTTCAAGATAATGAACTTTTGAGCTAGGTTATAGCATGCGTTGAAATGTGTTCTATCTTGTTCTAAGATATTATGCCTACAGATGGATTTTCAAGACTTTTACCCTGTGAGGCGTAAATGCTGTCCTATTGGCCAAAACTAGGTGAATATCGCGCCTAGATTTGGTTGATAGGGAAGCATGTAAGCCTTCTACATGAGCTAGAAGTCTTAAAAAGGACTGGAAGCCTTAAAAGTCTACTATATGAATATCTTAGAAACAGAAAAAACATAGTTTTAAGCAAATTCTCAATGCTATCTAGCTCATTCATTTTTTTTACATACTTTCCAAAATATCGACGCCAATTTTTTTCAGAAAATTAATAATGAGGAAGTGTTCCGTTCATAAAATTTGAATTATGAAAAATCCATAAAGTCATTGACATTATAAAATCGTTACAGATCCTAGTATATCGTGTTATGCAGCCTTCCAAAAGAAAAAAAACTTTATTTGATCCTATTCAACGTCGCAAATTATTATTCCCTGCTAACCCAAAACAGTAGTGGCATTGGCTTAATAATAATACCATCCCTTTTTTGGCACTGAAACTCAGAAAAAGGCTACTATCTAATTGATTTGAATTAAATTCATTACCATCCATCCAGCATCTTCAAATATCTTTCAATACGACACTACAACATAAATAATGATAGTAAAAAAACATTTTACTAAATATTTGAAGAATTTAAAAAAAAGAATATTGTGAACCCCGAAAAGCTATTCTGTCCTGAAATAAATATTATATTTATATAAAGGAAACAAACACACAAAAACTAAGTACAAAAACAAATTATAGATACTATATATTTAACAAAGAAATATGAAAGCGAAGCGTGGTTGGCATCAAACAAACTCAAGGCAAATTTTACAATTTACTAAAAATGTAATCATTACTAATTTAGAAATTAATAACAATAAAAAATCGATTATGATATGGAAATGTAATAAAAAAATTCTGTAGTAATTACAATTATTGGATTTTATTTTTAAATATAATGCTTATTTATTAGACGTACATTGGTAGCCAGTTAGTTCATCGTAAGTAAGAGATGATAGGAGTGTGCTTTGTTTTAAATTTTTATCTCTCTTTTCACATTGTGCCATTTTCAAGCATTAAAAAAATATTTTTATCATGCATCTTGCGGTAAACTTTTTATGGGTGTATTTTTGCATGTGGTATCGCCACAAGTCCTGACCCACATAATATTTTTAGCATAATAGATTAGTATTCGTTGTTCGAAAGGATCATACTGTTACGGGCACTTTTTCGCTTTCGATCAAAATCCACTCTCAAGATCTACCTCGAATGCCCGTCAGTTCAGGATCGCTACAATGGCTCACACTTAGGATCATCGTCGCATAAAATCCATTCAGCCTAAAATTGATGGATTTCAAAATACAAATACAGGCGAACCTGGATAAGCGGAACTCCAAGAATAAGCTTTCCAGTTCCACTAATAGAGGTATTCATAAACATATGTATATTTGAATTTTGATGCAATGCTGGATATTGTATTATATTATACTCATATTTTATATATAGAATATGTGTATGCATGCAGGCCCGATTAAAAAGCAGAAGCTGGAGTCACTTTTGCTGATCACGAACCGATTAGGTCCCGATATCCTCAGCAGAAGTGATGAATGCGTTACAAAACTTTATAACAAGAAAAAAATCATGGAGTAGCAAAACAGTCGATATATGCCTCAAATTTGTAAAAAATGCAATTTGAAAAAAAATCAAGATTATTTATTAAATTCCAAACTTATATTATCAGGTTTGGGAGAATGAGAGGAGAGACGCTAATGCAGTTAATATTCTGGAGGATTTAGGATCTGTGGGAGTTAGAATCTGGGGAGTTTCGGATCTGGGGGATTTAGGATCTGGGGGATTTAGAATCTGAAGGATTTAGAGTGTGGGGTATTTAGGATCTGGGGGATTTGGAATCCCGGGGGATTTAGGATCTGAGGGATGTAGAGTCTGGGGGATTTAGGATCAGGGGGATCTAGGATCTGGGGGATTTAGAATCCTGGGGAATTTAGAGTCTGGGGGATTTAGGATCTGGGGGATTTAGAATCCCGGGGGATTTAGGATCTGGGGGATTTAGAGTCTGGGGGATTTAGGATCTGGGGGATTTAGAGTCTGGGGGGTTTTGGATTTGGGGGATTTTTGATATGGGGGGATTTTTGATCCGGGGGATTTAGAATCTGGGAAATTTAGGATCTGGGGGATTTAGCATTTGGGGGATTTTGGATCTGGTCGAGACTTTGGTAGATGACGAGGGCGGAGACGTCTTCCACTATCAAATGGCTTTTTTGGCTAAAAAGATTTTAAAAAATATTTATAATATTTTAGAATAATAATAGAATATATAAACATAAATAATAATAACAAATCATAGTTTCTTTATTCACCCCACTGGAAAGTTAGTCGTGTGGGCCATAAGGGTCGTACCTAGACCATTTTTTTATGATTTGTCATTTTTAAAATTTACGTAATTGCGAATTTACGTAAGTCGCGTGATATGTAACTTATTGTATTACTGTAGTTCATTTGACTTAACATATATTTTTTACATGGCTCCAGACCTTCGTGGTGCCATAAATCTGGTAAACATACAGTTATCGCAGTAGTCTACATCGCAGAAGGCTCGGGAAAAAATATTTTTAAAACAAATCCTGAATATGTTTTACAGTGCAAGTGAAAATAAATAAATGGGATCACCAAAAGATAATTCCTTTTGTACCCCGTAGTTTTAATCCATAAATATTTCAGTGTTGCATCCGCTTCAAGGTGAACATTTTTGAAACTGCTATAGTCTCTGAGATATCGGTAGACTTTTGTCTTCTTTTGACGATGGTGACCAAATAAGGACGGGCTTCAATCCCAGAAACTTTTAGTTAAACTGACCAGCATTCTCTACGCAGTGCGGGAAAAAATCGGTCACCCATTTCAAATTTGAGCCAGTTTTTCAAACATTATTACTCAATAGTTTTAATCCTATTGACTTTTTAAACGGTATATTGTTAAAGTTATTAATTAGAAATGTGGTAAATATTTCTGAAAGATCAGTTGCCATATTTATGATGAAAACCTTTAGTGGGTCTATGTTGAAAATTTTTGAACCGATCACCAAAATCTGAAGTGGAATTTTTTGATACTATTGATTTTTTATAGACAATTCTAATAAAAGTTTGCTTATGTAAGAAGTTTCGTTATTTTCATGGAAAATGATAAGATTTGTGCATTGTAAGAGATCAAAAACTGCAAAGCTCAGCAGATTTATGACTATACACATTTTTTTGAGTATTACTGATTGCGTTTATCATAAAATCCATCACAAGCGACTATGCCACAACGAAAAGGTTTATCGCTGTCTAACAATCTCGAAATTTGCAAGCATTCTCGATAAATATTGATAAAATTTATCGCAACCTAAAGGCATATTAATTCCTAATCAAAGTCAAACTAACAAATTTTCTCGCCAAATCAAATACAGATTGCTTATCAGATTCGCATTTCTAGTTCCCGAAGTTATTCAAGAGATCCTTATTCACGATTGTTGGCTTTCAAAACAATATCCCGTGTGGAACAGAACTTCAATAATATTTAAAAATAATAAAATACTTTTATTTAGTGTTTCCGTGCAAATTGCACTTGCACTGCGAAACGTGTCAAATGAAATTTTGAAATTTTCTTATCATCACGTTCTATTTTCAAGAAAACGATTCGAAGTCATTGTTATATGTATGTACGATCGTTAATTGAATTAGATCGTTTATTGCATGTATGTGTGGATGTTCACATACCCAACTATTGTTATAGATTTGTGTTGTGCATGCCAATAAAAATGTGATTGGCGTTACGCTCGCTTTTGATAAAGTTACTGATAAAGACAGCCAATTAAAGATTTTTAGATACAAAGATTTTCAGTTCTTTCCGATTGATTTTTGCTTTACGTTTGAAAGTCTCACGTAATTTATTTACAAAACATTTGTGTAGTTTTTAGAATTCATAAAACATAGCAGAATAGAATTTGATCAAAATAATTGTTCGATATATTTTAATGTCCAAATTTTGCCTGCACGATTTTTGTACCAATTGACATAAAATTAATTTTTATGTGTTTCGTATTTGTCTCTATTAAGAAATTCAATTCCTTGGTTCTATCAGTGCCATCATTGATCCTCACACTGACCGAAATTTATCTATTTTTAAACCTGTGTTAACTTGCTCTATATTAAGGAGGTAGTACCGGTTAGAATGCTAAAAACCAGCCTAATTTTCCATATTTTCCTCTTAGCTCCTTTACTTTATATAAATTTTAAAATTTGCATGGGTAAAATAAACATTTTTAAATTTACAAAAAAACTATTGTGTATTTTTTTTTAATTTTCTACTTATTTATAGAGGGCGCCAAAGTTGATGTCTCGAAAAATACTTCGTCCCACTGCGGACAGATAATCTCAGGAATGAAAAATTTGAAATAAAAAAAACCAAACCGCATTTTAAAGAGGAATGTTTCTTACGTGGTAATCTACCACAATATTTTGAAAAAATGATCAAAAAAACAGTTTTTTGAATTTTTTCCCAAAAATCCCTTTTTCCCTTTTTTGCTTGCTAAATTTTTGGGGATTGATTTTTGGCCTATATTGTGGTAGATTGCCACACAAAATACTTGAATAAAGTGGCACACCAAATTTGATTTAAATCGGTTCGGCCAATCCGGAGAATAAATGTCCGCTGTTGGAAAAACGTCATTTCGAGAAAAACGCGTTTAAAGTTTCGATTACCGAAAATATCGCTTACAAAGCGAAAAAGGCGTGCGCGCTCAAACCGCCGTAACTTCTTTATGTTTGGGAATACCTAAATGAAATTTTGAGACATGATTTCTGAAGGTATAATAAATTGAAAAATGAAAAATTGATTTTTCGAAATTATAACCGGTACCACCCCCTTAAAAATATCCTGGGATCCTTATGTCTTTTCATAGAGTCACAATTATTCTAAAGGTATCAGCTCTATATGCTACGAATACAAGGATAGTTGGTCTTTACGTCGTTGGTTTTTTTCTAACAATTTATTCGTTTAAATATTATAATTCGAAAGTATCTGTTTATATTTGCAAGTAGGCTAACCGAACCCATTTCGAACCTTTGCAATTGGAAGGGATTGCTCGATTCTCATTGGACTCACTCCTAGGCGTGAGTTTGGCTTCTGATATTCCATGATAAACCTCTAAAATAATGAGAGAGAAAATACAGAAATAATTGAAACTTTTTGTTGGTTGCTTTTCTTGGTGAATGAGTTTCTCCAGTTTTTTTTTCAGGTTGATGATCGTTTCAGTTCTTGCGTCCAAAAAGCACAATGCTAGTGGAATTCATGCAATCTTACTAGGCCTTACTAGAGGTTGTAAGCTGGTAGCATGAGAGTTACATCCCAGGAAGACAGCTGCGGCGAGGATATTTAAGCGGGTGGAAACGTGGTTGATGTGAGTTCCATACTCATATCATACTCGGCACTCGCTAGCTTTCCGAGGGCTCTCGGAGCATTACAAATTTTGATGTAGTGTTGCAAATCTAGTAAGACTAGACTCTAGACCAGTATGTTATGAAGGAGCCAAGCTCACTGGATAGCCCTGGTTCCTCATTACATGTCAACGGAAGCTTCCTTCGTAGTTGCAGGGCTTTGAAAGCTGCATTTATTATACATGTAGCTTGGAGCTAAGCGATCAAAGCAGACCTCTATTTCAACCTTCGGAGGAGGCGGATGTGGTTTAGTCGGTAAAAATCCGACATACCAAGAAGCAGGAGCAAATCGGTATCTTTTGAAGATTTTCACCTCCCAACGACGAAAAAAAAACCTACAGGTATTATCTGTCTGCACCAAAATAGTAGATTCCTGTGTCCTTTCAAGCAGTCCCATGATAAACTTCATCCAATATACCTTGATGTTCGCTACAGCATTTCACTAAGCTTTCCATGTGACCTTCTTTTTGACATTTCGAATATGAAGACACCATAAATTCAGGGATTTAGTTTTTCATGCAAATAGCCAGGATAACTTTGCGGATGTTGTATACATCGTGTATTAATGTCCCCTTATAAAAATCTTCGGAAAAGCCGAATTATTTTCCTCCTTTGAATGAAAATTTTCATTCAATAAACGACAATCATTTATGTTACAACACACCTCTGTTCGTTTAGAATTAAGGTTTGGAAAAAGGACACTTGAAATGCTACGATCGATGGCTTAAATGTTCTGAGTCTAACGTACTATCAGGAATTCTTCCTGCTCATATGGTAGATCATTAATTGAGTATGTAAGGAAAATTACATGCAATTGGCTCCAGCACACTTCCAGTAATTGAACCATTAACATCTCTATGTCTGAACTATTCCTGAAATCATAGAAATTGGATCATTACTGTTTTATGAAATTTCTCAAAAAAGGATAAAACACTAAGAAATGTTTACAGACTTTCCGGAATCTGAACGATGGTAAAACGTTGGGCTTGATTATTCCAACAGGATCGAAAGTTTCAGGTAGATGATTTTTGCGTTAGTCTCCGGGATATAGCCGTCACAAATTAAAACATCACCAAAGTAAAAACAAGCCGCGAGGTGCGACCCTTGAGGTCCACATGGTCAACTTCCCAGTAATATCTACATAAACATCAACAACATTAAACACAATAATAATTTTGAAAATAATACTACTTTAAGTAATAACAATGAGAGGTATTCATAGCAGTAACAGGAATGAGTAAATATGAATCATCTCGTCTACGGGAGGGTCCATTGATTACGTAAGGTTTTTGGTCGATGAGGACAGATTGAATATTCACGCGGATCAATCGGTGGGGGCCTTTTTGGTCTTGGAAAATTTTGTACATGCAGTCAAAAACAGGTTCAATTGCATGTAAAAAGTAAAATGTATTACACATGATGATGGTTATTGAAATCCTACGATTACTAAAGAATGAATCTACTAAAAACTACAATTTTTTATTCGATGAAAGCTTTTAAAAGCATATGTTCCTGCAACGTATTGTCTGCAAAACATTTTACCATTCAAAGCGTTGATTACCACAAATGCAAATTTGATTGAAATTTTGATGATTGTGAAAATTTAAGCAGTTTTTTTAATTAAAAGACTGTAAAGACTATTAAAAATCTGCTCAAATTATGCGAATATTATAACACTTTGATTGAATTTACAACAATTTATTTGGAATAAAAGATATAAAGTAATATCATTCGTATGAACCCTCTTTAAATGGTAACTTTGAATGATTTTTTATTTTTAATTCAGTTTTTTTCATAATCATGGAAGAAAATTTTGCTGGTTTTTCTTCAAAAACTGATAAGAACGTATTAATTTTATAAACTGATATCACTGTGCTGTGCAAATCAAGTTAAAAAAATATTTTTTATGAAAAAAAACATAATTTTTCGCATTTTCTTCTGTTAAATTAAAAAAACGGCTGAAACGAACTTTTATAGTGTAAAAAACTTCACAAAGAGGTTAATACACGTCAACTGACACCATAATGATGCAAATATTATATCTGGTTCGTGAGATATAGTGAATGATAAAAATGACCTTGAAAATCATGATGACTTTTAATGATTTTTTATTTTTAATTTAATTTTTTACGTGTTTATGAGAAAAGGTTTTGATGGTGTTTCTACAAACATTGTTTGGAGTATATAAATTTTATAAACATTAAATACTGTCTTTCGTAAATCAGGTTATAAATTTATTGTTTATAGAAAAACCTAATTTTTTACACTTTTTTTCTTAAATTAAAAAACGGCTCTAACGATTTTTTTAAAAAATTCAACAGATTCATTAAAATGTTAATACGTGTCTATTGACATTTAAACGATGCAAATCGTATTTTTTTTCGCGAGATATAATGCATGACAGAAATGACCTTGAATATCATTGTGATTGTTAATGAACTTTTATTTTTTATTTGATTTTTTTTTGTAATCATGAGAAAAAATTTTGATGGCATTTTTAGGAAAAGTGTTTGGAGTATTTAAATTATATAAACATTGATTACTTGGACTTGAAAATATGGTTAAAAATTTATTGTTTTTGGAAAAAATCCAATTTTTGGCACTTTTTTTTAAAAAATTAAAAAACGGCTGCGAGAAATTTCTTAGAAACTTGATAGAATCACATAAATGTCAATAAGCGTCGATTGACACTTTGTTCAAAGAAATCGTACGTTGGGTTCGCGAGATATAACGCCAGAAATGGCCTTCAAACGGGCAAAACAGCAAACCCCCCTGACCGAAGTTTTCCAAAAACTAATCAGCTCTTAAGATTGCAAAGATGCTTCGATTGACACCTTAACGAAGTCGATAGGACTTTGTTTACGTGAGTTATGCTCGTAGAAAAAACTGTCCACGAACGTACAGACGTACGTACGTACACACACACACACATACATCTCCCTTTCTAAAAACTCTTGATATATACTCTGTAGACCTCAAAACGTAAAGAAAAGTTGAAAATTTCAATTTCGATTTTCCAGGCGATTACAAGAACTTCCCATATACTGGGAAGTTAAAAAATCATTTTGGAGGATCACCGAAAAAATGTGACAGAAAGCAAAAAGGATGAGCATCAGTAAACAGGAATTTGGAGACATTTTGCACAGTCACTTGCATTTATGTAAATGAAATCAACGGAAATTGGGTACCAAAATTACTTACACTGTTCAACAAACAGTGGCGAGTTCAAACTTCACAAGAAGTTTTAGACTTGTAAATGGAAGATATTGCCAAAATTTGTACCCGCATTGTCATTGTTGGGATTAACATCGGCAAAGTGATCCAAAATTAAAACAAGAGTTAATGCAGTGGATAGAAAATGGAAATTGCTTCAAAAAAAGTTCATGGTGGAAACGATAACTTTCAAACTCATAGCTACTATTTTCTTAGACTCTGATAGTGTTTTGCTGATTAATTACTTTCAAAAAAACACTACAATGAATGACATGTACTATGATGCACTTTTGAAAAAATGCATGAAGTTTTTTTGGAAAAAGAATAGGCAAAATAAGCAGAGGAATCCTGTTTTTGCAAGACAATGCGCCAGCTCACATGAAACGCATAGCGAAGCAAGTCTTGAGAGAAACTGACCTCCAAGAACTTAACTACCAACCTTTCAGCCCAGATGTGTGCACACGTGAAGACATCCTTTTTAAAAATTTGAAAAAAGACTTGCGGGACAAAGATTTGAGGATGATAAGCAAATGTAAGCAACCGTTTTGAAACATTTTAAGGAATATTAAAAAGGCTAATTTAGTGGAATACAGACCATTTACAAGAGAGATGAGATGAGAAATGCAAGTTGAAAGAGACAACATTGAATAATAAATTGTATATGGATTTTTTTAATTTAGACTGTATTACTCTAGACTCAGAACTTTTCAGCAATCATTAGTATTTTTTTAATTTTACCTGATAAGAAAGTTTTTAACATGCATATGTTATCCTGATAAACAGTTTTTGCAAATATTAATTCGAAAACGATTCAACTTTCTTTGAAAATCAAGGAGAGTTTTTCAATAAAAAATGATATTCTGATAATATGATATTTTGGAAATATAAAAAAACCGATCATTTATCTGTGGATCATAGAACCCTACTTAATGTATAAATCGTATTAATTTTATAGGTCAATCAAATATATAAGTTAAAAAATGGTTTATTGCTTTTTTTGTTTAATCAGTAAGCATAAGTATATTTTTTAGGTTCGGTTTGATATTAAAGTCGCCATTACGTATCCTAATTTTCGCACTGATCAACTTGAACGGAAAGAGATCATCTTAATTAATGGAAAAGCAAATTTAAATTCAGTATTTTTTTTGATTACGTGTAAATTATTTCAGCAGATTTTTTCTAAAAAAAATCTATCAAATCAACTTTGTTCAGTGCAATTCATATTGAATCGCTAAAGTACAATCCAGTTGTACCAATATTTCCATCCCCATTGTCATTTGAATAATGTTACATTCCAGGCTATAATCGAATGACGTAACAGGTATAAATGACGTTAGGAACCCGGAAGGAATCTCCTTTTCTTCCTCCCAAATGCTACATTACTGCCTCGAAACTTTCATATCTCTTTCATAACGACTGGAGTTGTTTCGTTTCTTAACCTTTCACAATACAGGAAGGAAGGAAACGCTATAACATTCAGGGGAACAATACATCCCGTTTTTTCGGCGCAGACTCAAAACAAAATATTCCTGTTCATGAATGAGCAAAAGAAAGTGGGTTTAACTATTTTCTCTTAAAATCAGTGCAAAACAATCTGAACTCTATGTATCTTTCATCTTTTTTTTGCGTAATTTAGGTATGTAGAATACACTCTCTCTCAAAAACCACTATTTTGACCTACTTCTGTGGGCATATTGTCAGTGTGCATCAAAACAACACTTAGCCGACAATATAGTCCATTTCTAGACAATCTTCAGCCTCAGATACACGGTATAAGCGTGAATCTGGTAGATACGAGTATGTAGGCAAATCTTTTTTGTTGTTGCAAATAGGCATCCGCGTTACATGTGTCGTTTGGCTGTCGCGCCTAAGTACCCCGTGATTATCTTTTCTACAGACTGTTAATTAGCTACTAACGTCCTGCCATTTGCCACAATGAGTTGATACTATCTCACGGTCTCATACAATTAAATAAACCCGCCAAGATACAAAAATGCAGACACTCAATGTTCGTCAAACAAAATATGTACAATGATAATTGCAAAAACACAGATACTGGTACTTAGCGCGACAAGAGTCATTTAGATAATGTGTGAATGCATACTTTAGCAGTGGCTAGATTGCGAGCCCAACGAAAATATTTGTGGAAATTTTGGTTCGTAGATTGAGTCCTCATGCACTGGAAGGTTAGGAAGCCTGGTTATTATAGTTCAGACAACTTCCCTGCCGCAGGAAATACTAATACAGAATTAAAGTCCACCTGGAACATGAAAATGATTCAGATTCAGAAAGCCGATGTAACTTAAACTTACCTAGCTGTCCGTAAGTAGTTACCATAAGCTGTGTACTATATACAAAAATGAGCCTGCTTTGATATTCCAGAGAATTTTCTCACCAATTCGATATCCGAATACTGAATATTATACATTATTGATTGGTTGATAGAACACCAAAGTTTCGCGTGGATGATGATAATCAACTGGTTTGAGTTCCTTAATTCTGTTGAACATCCTGAAAGCGATATTTCCTGCCTAAAATGTTTAGTTATTCCGTTTTAAAAGATCAACGAGATTTCAAACATATAATGCAGATCAACTTAAGGTGGCTTTAATATGAATGAAATCATACCATTTTCAATGAGTTGAAGTATTTATCACGTCGAACAATCGATCAAACCCAAGATTTTCACCGATCAAGCCCACGTTGGGCGCCACTGTGATGAAATTTGTTATTTTGGCGACAAGTTTCGAAGTCAATGATATTTTCGTCTGTTTGACCTGACAGACATTTAGTCCCGGAGACAAGGCAACGAATCCTTTTAAGTTGTGCAAAGAAATTTTGAGATCGGCTTCTTCCAAACTGAAAGTGTCGCTCCAGTTCATTTCAGCTCATTATAGCGTCAGTCATTTCTCTAATTTTAGCCTGGATTATCATTACTTAAAATTCAGTCACCATTATGCCCGAGTATAAAATACCGACAATCCCAAACATCCTAAAATTAAACAAAACGTAATCAACTTTAGAGGCTTCATTGCCTAGAGGTATCAAGATCTACCTGAGAGTGACACAATCGAACTACAGTAATTGTAAGATATAACAATAAATCTCATGCAAGAGCAAACAGACTCTCGGGCAACTGTGCCACTCTCTTCAGGACCTCGTATGTCAATGGATCTCGCCAGGCATGTTCAAATTGCCCGGGTCTATCTTTACTTGGGCTAGCGCTTGAGATACCGCATTTTTTGTCAACTACCAAAACCAGACTCCCTTTTGACCTAGCTTTGCTCGTTGCCGAATTTCGGGATGATCTTCAGATCCACTAGAAATTTCAGGGTCATAAGGTATCAAATAAGCATAGGATCGGAGGTTTTTAAGATCTAGCTACAGACTGGTAGTATCGAACTGGCTTCTGAAAAGTCACGAGTTTCCAGAAGCAGTCAACGCTGAATTCCTTTGATTAATAATGGTTAAAGGGATTATTTTTGCAGAACAAAATAGCAAAGTCGTGTTTCGATTGACTAATCTTGATGGTACAAATTGTGCTTACGTAGTTCCTACAAAGTGCGAAGCTTACCAACACTTTATGGATACATTTTTAATTTTCTCGGTTGTTTTGAAAATTAATAAGGGAAAACTTCTATGTATTATTCTCCTGTGTAGTCAAAACTTCAACAGAATTCAAAATTGAAATTTTCAAATAAAATTCTCCAAAAAATTGATAAAACATCATTGTATTTTTTAATCAAATTGCGTAGAGAATTTTCTGAATTGTTAAAAATTTGCAAACGTTTTCCAATTTAACAAAAAAAAATTTTAAAAAACAATTCCAAGTATTTATGAAATTTCTAGAAATTTAATTTTTTACGTAAAATGACCTGATACGGACTTAGAAAAAAGGTCTTTAAACAATTTTTGTGAACAAATCTACGTACGATTTCTTGGGATGGATTATTTGGAGAGAAAAATTCATCAGGAATATTTTAATACTAGTTAAAAATTAATTTTAGAAAAAATCTTTCCAAAGAAAGCTGAACAGAAATTTTATTTAAAAAGGAAATAGCAATGTCAGCTAAAATATATTCGATTAAGTTTCTTCAAAAACACGGGAATTTTTTTTCTAAATGTCTAGGACAATTTAGAAATTTTCTTTCAATGAAATATTAAAAGTACTTTGAAAAAAATTGATCACATATTTCAAGACACTTTATAAAACAAATTTTAAAAAATAGTTTGTAAGCTGCCCAAAATGAAATCTAAAACTTATTTCTTATTGTTGCAAACCCTTACAATTCCTGAAACTATTTTGTTGTGGAATACCATTCAGATCATAAAAAGCAAATACTATCACCCATATTAAATTCATTTGGATTTAAAGACAACTACATCAAATGAATGGAATATTATCACCACAATTTTAAACCTTGAATATATATGTTTAATTATTAACTTCCCAGTATATGAGAAGTTCTTGTAATCGCCTCGAAAATCGAAATTGAAATTTTCAAGATATCTTTACGTTTTGAGGTCTTTAGAGTATATTTTAAGTGTTTTTAAAAAGGGAGATGTATGCGTGTGTGTATGTACGTACGTGCGTTCACAGACAGTTTTTCTACGAGCATAAACTCACGTAAACAAAGTCGTATCGTCTTTGTCAAGATGTCAATCAAAGCGTCTTTCCAATCTTAAGAGCTGATTAGTTTTTGGAAAACTTCGGGCGGGGGGATTTGCTGCTTGGGTTTGACCCCTTGAAGGTCATCGCTGCCATGCTCTATAGCTCACGAACCAAACTAAGGATTTGCATCATTAAGGTGCCAATGGACGCGTAGTAACGTTGGTGTTATTCTGTCAAGTTTTAAAAAAATTGTTGAAGCAGCTTTTAAATTTATTAAAAAAAAGTTTAAGGTTTTTTCATAAACAATAAGTTTTCAACGTGATTTGCAAAGCGCAGTGATCAATTTTATACACTCCAAATAGTTGTTGAAAAAATGTCAGCGAAATTTTTCCTATGAATTTAAAAAAAATTAAATTAAAAATAAAAATCTTCAAGTCATCATGACCTTGAAGGTCGTTCATGTCATTCTCTATATCTCCCGAACCAAATATATTATTCGCATCACTGAGATATCAATCGACGCGTCTTAACATTTTCATAATGTTTTCATGTTTTTAAAAAAATCGTTGGAATCGTCTTTTAATTTAAAAAAAATTGCAAAAACTTTTCATAAAAAATACATTTTTAACCTGATTTGCAAAACACAGTAATAAATGTTTATAAAATTTATTAATTCTTATCAAATTTTGAAGACAAAACCAGTAAACTCTCTTTCCATGATTACAAAAAAAATTAAATTAAAAACAAATAATTCAAAGTTACCATGCAAAAAATGTTCATACGAACGATATTACCTGATTACTCTTATTCTTAAGACATTGTTGTTGAATCAATCAAAATTTATTAATATTTGCATACTTTGAGCAAATTTTTAATAGTTTTTATAGTACCGTGTTTTAATTTTAATAAAAAAACTGCTTACATTTTGAAAATGAAATTTGCATTTGTTGTAATAAACGCTTTGAATGGTAAAATGTTTTGTAGTCAATACTATGCAAGATCATATGCTTTAAAAAGCTTTCGTCAAATAAAAAATTGTTGTTTTTAGTAGATTGATTCTTTAGTGTTCATAAGATTTCAATTACTTCCTCCATCATCATGTGTAAAACATTATACTTGTTACATGCATTTAAACTGATTATTGACTGCACATTCAATGCTTTTCAAGACCAACTGAAAATAAAAAATAAATATTAGTCTGATGTAAAATTGTAAAATTGTGAAATTGTGAAAAAATACAAACTCAATGATTATGCCAAAATCATGGCGACTTTCAACACAACTATTCAAGATGGCCACCACGCGATAAAAGCTCTTGAGTGGGCGTAATAACAAAAAATTCCTTCATTTTTGCTAGCGCTCTTTGTTCTTCAAGCATCGATATGAAAATAACAAATAACGTAGAAAAAGATTTTAACCTACCCCCAACACCCATCAAATGATCTGCGTGAATATTCGATCAAACCAATACACCCCCCATCCACCAAAAGCACGTATTTAATGGACGCTCCCGTAGATAATACGATTAATATTAACTCATTCTAATCACTGTTATGAGTACCTCTAATTAACTTCCCAGTTCCCTATGGGACGTTATTGTAATGGGGTCGATTTTGCGAATCCCAAATTTTGACATATCTCAACGTTTTAAGGTCTCTAGAATCCAAATCCAGCGTTTTTAGAGAGATGTCTGTGAGTGTGTATGTACGTATGTGCAGTAGCCTATGCAGGATTTTGATAAGGGGGGGTTCATATTTTTGTAGTCTTGACTAGGTACGTTTGCTAGTGCTTCGGTGTAGATATGAAGATATAATTATGTAATCATACTTAATCATACTTTTTCACTGGTCAAAGTTGGAGTCCTCCAAAAATAATTCTGACAGACTTTAGCCCGATTGCATGTCTGGTTTCATTTACGTGGCTAAACTTGTTTACCCAAAGGGGGGGGTTGAACCCGTAAACCCCCCCCCTTGGGTACACCACTGCGTATGTGCGGATGTGCGTGCGTATGTACAAATGTGCGTTCGGAATTATTTTTCGTCTCGATTATCTCGAGAACCAAAAATTGCATTGACGTGGGACCGGTTTCATTCGACGCGTAATTACGTAACTTAAAACTGAATGCAGCAAAATCGTTTGAACCATTTTTTACTTAGGATGAAAAAACTGAAAAAACGACTAAAAATTGCTTATTTTTAAACTGGTGATACGCACTATTAATTCGTGCAGATACCAAATACCTTCATAGTAATGTTGTTGTTATTGTGCGTTTTAGCAAAATTGTGATCAAATTTGTAAAAAATGTTATTTCCAAAAAAAAATAAAGATTAATTTATGAAATTACAAACTTATATTATCAGGAGTAGAGACGCTAATGCAGTTAATAATTGCATATTGTTATAAATAATTTAATATTGTTAATAACAATCAAATAATATTAGTTATAATTTGATATTGTATATATAAAGTCAATTATAATTATTCAGTAACGGTCAAACATTCTTAATAACGAATGATTATTGTAAATAATAATTAAATACCCTCAATAATAGTTGTGGATTCCGAGGCCGAGATGGAGAACGAGGTTGAGGACGAAAAGGAGAACAAGAAGGAAGACCAGGACGAGGAGGACGGGGTTGCCTAGGCTTTGGTAGAGGATGACCAGGTGGTTGAGTCGTCTTCCTCTACCAAATATTTTATGGTTGGATAAAAAATTGATAAAAATAATAAAAGTAATTATAATAATTTAGAAAAATAATGTTTAATAATAGTAATTACTAATAAAAACAAATTATAGCTTTTTTATTCACCCCACTGGGAAGTTAGTCGTGTGCGCCTCAAGGGTCGCACTGAGACCACATTTTTATTATCATGTATTTAAAGTAGTAGTATTTTCATAATTGTATTTAATATTTTTAATATTTATCTAGTTATTACTGGGAAGTTGACCGTGTGGACCTTAAGGGTCGCACCTCGCCGCCTGTTTTTAAATATTTTAGCCAAAATATTTTTCAAATTTTTAAAACTTCCGAGTAGCAATTTTCAGGACTATTGCTGTAGTCACTAGCAGACTTATACATATTAAATAATCATACAGTATACTGTCATTCGTATCTGCAACGCAAGCTGAGAAAACCGTCTAAATAAAGATACAAATGCCATCGAAGAGAATCTCTTCACGGTTCTCTTTGACAACAAAAGTTTTTTTGAAATAAGCTTTCAATATGCAAATTCCGATCAGGTTTGAGTCCTTTTTCGAGCAAGGAGAACTAACCAGCATGTCCTTATGCAGATTCTTGCAAAGTTTTGAAGTTCCGTTTAAGTTGGAGTATCATTTATAACAACTATTGCGGTGCACTCTTCCTCAACAATTGCAGATCCCCACATGTTCCCCATTCGATTTTAAGATTTTCCTCTGCGCAGTTGCATATTTTTATGAAATAGCACAAGAGTACTCTTGCTTGGGATCGTACAATCTATACTTGAAAGTATATTGTCCGGACGTCTAGCTTCTGAGCATGTATTGAAACTGGGTTAATAATGTATCTAAAGAATCTGGTGGCGTCGTACAAGAGTGAAACCACCGTTTGATTGTGGTGGCTTGCTAGCAATCTAGAGGAATTTAGGCTTAAGCTGGCTGCCAATCAGCTGATGTGTCTGTTTGCCAGTGGCAGACGCGCTATTTATTGGCAGCTTTTTCAAGAACGACTCGTCAAACGAATAGATACATATGTACATAACATAGCTACAAAGATAGATGGATGGATGTATCTAATTCGGGCGATCGAGCAGATTAATTATGTGCTTTTTGCAACATGTTAAAAATACAACTGAATTTATTTCAGATGACAAGAGTGAAATTGGCCAAACAGTAAAGTTTATTTCAACATGATTTTTCTCATGGGCCAGGCGAGCGTTTGTAATTGAAAATTATTAACATAAATAATGAGAGCCTGAAAATAATATGATTTTTAGGCACGGATGAATGAGAAAATGTGGAGCATTTCTGGGGCGTGATTATTAAAAATATCGTCAGCATCGTGAGTGTGATAATTAAATTTCACTCATTTGCGAAATTATTTTTAATATTGCAATTGTCAAAAGTCACATTGAATTACGAAGCCATTTCAGTGCTGGTGCCCTAATAATAAATGTGAATTAATTATGCATATTAATAAGTCACGTTGTGCAATATTGTGCAGCTGTTGGTATCTAGAACATTTTTGATAAGTAGTTTTGGCTGGTTGCAAAAATACATGACAGAAAACATTCTGATGACTTCTAAGTAGAAAAATAAAACCTCTTTCATCTGTTTTTGTCGTTCTGTTTCCATAGATCCTTTTTTATCTTTGAGCATTACAGTTGTCTCCAAGTTTAACTTAAGGGGTTACATAGGTCTTGAAGGAAAACAAAAAACAACTTTTTCAAATAATTGTATTTTAAAAACCAAAAATCTGTTTTATTTAAAATCTACACACATAAAAGTGTAGCATTTTAAGAAGTTGCAAAAAAATTCAACAAATTCAGTTTTCTCGTCCACCCTTTTTTGCGGTAGGCAGACTATTTCGGTGTAGGTTTATCTCAAATCAAAAATTTTCTTATAGTTTATGACAGTGGCGTACCCAAGGGGGTTTTATGGGTTCAACCCCCCCCCCCTCCCCCCTGGGTAAACAAGCTTAGCCAGCCCTGATTACGATTATACTCTGTCTGTTCTTAGTGACAGTTTCACTTTCCCACGGCATTTACTTCATTAGTTGCTTTCTTTTCTGGCCTTTAGGTATTGAAGCCGTTTCAATATATGTACTTGCAAACATGCATATACACTTTACGGTTCCAAGGAAGTCTACAAATATAGTGTAGATTCTTTGACACGTCAAGCGCATAATTTTATAATTTGAATGAAAATATCATGAATGATCCAAGTAAATGAAACAAGACATGCAATCGGGCTAAAGTCTGCCAGAATTATTTTTGGAGGACTCCAACTTTCACCGGTGAAAAAGTATGATTAAGTATGATTACATAACTATATCTTCATATCTACACCGAAGCACTAGCAAACGTACCTAGTCAAGACTTCAAAAATATGACTTCCCCTTATCAAAATCCTGCGTACGCTACTGGTTTATGCCCTTGGCTCGTGCTTGAACGAAGGAATTGAAAAAAAATGAAATTTAAAGAGATGGGTTGAGATGGGTTTGAATGAATTTTCTTTTCATAATTTTTAGCATTTTGCCGATTCTCATCGTTTTTAAAACATTTTTTCGTATAAAACAAAAACGAATCGACCGAATGAAAATCCCTTCGTTCAACGAGTCGACGAGAGACGAGCACGAGTCAATACTACAAAGAGGAACTCTGCAAAGTTTCAGCAAAATCAGTCGATTCGTTCTCGAGAAGTCGTGCCTACCGCATAGAAAAACAATGTTTCGAGAAAAACGCATTTAAAGTTTTTTTTCCGCGATTTAATGAATTAAAGTTATTTTTTAACGACTTACCTCGAATCGTCGATTCCAGGTTTATACAGTAATCTGTTCGCCTCATTCGCGATGTTCAGAGCATCACTTTGATGTTGTGATGTTTGATGAAAAAGAAAGGAGCTGATTTTACGCGATAGAACCGCGCTGCATGCGTATAATACGCTAGGTAAGGCAGAGCGCATATATCGACCTATACCGCGTCTCTTTTCAAAACCTGATAAGTGAACGCAATTTTTCCCCCAAACCACTAGGATGTATGGCTGTAAATTACTATAGACTTTTATGTTAAATTAATGCAGTGTTGGTAAAGAACTCATGACTTAAATCTAAAGGAAACTTAAGAGTTTGTCCTCCAATGTGTATCAACATTTTCGTCTTCATTTTTAATTTCATTTAAATGAAATTCTCTAAGTTTTGGACATCCTGCAGCACACATGTGATCGCAATCATTTCATCCATACGGCAGTTTCAGCTCTGATGTCTAAATCAAAGGTAACTACCAGGAAAAGCCCTCCAAAAACTTCAAGGGATATCCATATTCCAGTTCCTCGTCGATTTAGGTGCGTTTCCAATCAAATTGGACCTTTTTAAACCAAATTAGAGCTCTTCCGAATCAAGTTTGTGTTTTCCTTAATCAAGTTGGAGGTGATCCAAATCGTTTCTTCAAATTAAATCAGTTCTAATATCTCAATAATTCGTCAGTTATATGAAAAATTGGAGAACGAAGAAATATTGGACAAATTTAGAAATTGTGTACAATTCGTTATGCAGAACTGCAGTTTGCCTGCAAATTATAGCTAAGCCACGATCCTCAAATAATAACAATCAATGGTGCAACAGCCTACATCAGACTGGGGAGGTAATGTTAAAGCTACCTCACCACGGAACACTAGGAACTGATCAGCAGCATGCTCGTCCGTAGCTATCACCCTGATTGAACTTCGAAACTCATTTACAGCTGAAAGAACTCTTGTTGTTGCCAAGAAGACTCGAACCTAATATATGTACATATATTTCTTTTTTAACTTCCCAGTGGGAAGTTATTGTAATGGGGTCGATTTTGCAAAACCAAAATTTTGACATATCTCCCCGTTTTAAGGTCTCTAGAATCCAAAGCCATCATTTTTAGAGAGATGTATGTGTATGTACGTATGTGTGTATGTGCGGATGTGCGTATGTGCGGATGTGCGTTCGGAGTTATTTTTCGTCTCGATTATCTCAAGAACCAAAGGTCGCATTGAGATGGAACTGATTTCATTCGACGCGTAATTACGTAACTTAAAACTGAATGACTTTTCAGCAAAATCGGTGAAGAGGTATTTTATTGAGAATGAAAAAACTGAAAAAAACAAATAGTTACTTAATTTTGAAACTGGTGAAACGCAATATTAATTCGTGCAGATCTCGAATATCTTCATAGTAATATTATGAGTATTGTGCGTTTTAGCAAAATTTTGATCAAAGTTGTAAAAAATGTTATTTAAAAACAAATCAAGATTAATTTATAGAATTCCAAACTTATATTGTCAGGTTTGGTGACGCTAGTGCAGTTAATAATTCGATATTGTTATAAATAATTCAATATGGTTAATAACAATCGAATATTATTAGTTGTAATTTGGTATTGAAAATATAAAGTCAATTATAATTATTCAGGAACGATCAAACATTCGTAACAACGAATGATTATTATTAATAATAACTAAATACCCTCAATAATGGTTGTGGATTCCCGGGGCCGAAACGGAGGACAAGGGGGATGACGAGGAGGAGGTCAAGGAAAAGAACGAGGATGTCGAGGCTTTAGTAGAGGACGACCAGATGGTGGAGGCGTCTTCCTCTATCAAAGCTTTTATGGCAAGATAAAAAAAATAAAAATAATGAAAGTAATTATAATTATTTAGAATAATAATTATTAATAATATTAATTAGTTGAGTTTTAAAAAAATCGGCTCATAATGTTTGCATGGTGTGAACCTTATATAGATATCTCTTTTCTCTAGAAAATTTAAACAATAACTTATTTGTTTTCCGCCTGCGGTGAATTTCAAAGAGCAAAGTATTAGATTTTTTTAGAAATTGAGTGATTGTTTTTGGCGCACGGCAAATAATAATAAAAATTTTGGCGCAGCTCTTCAACATATTAAATATTTTTTGTCTGGCATTACTGCAATTAATTTTTGAAAAAGGACTAGTAAAAATATTAAAAGTAGTGGAAATATAAGCCAGCAAGTAGGATTATTGTTAAAAATTTCGATGGGTGATGGAATTTTTTTTTCTGTCAAATGCATTGACCTACAATTGAATTGTGCGAACAATAATTTAAAAATTATACAAACAATACTATTTATTGATCGAATTTATGGATTCCAAAGCTAAAAGAGAAAGACTCTGATAGATAAAAATCCGAAGAAAGTTTCTAATTAATAAAAAAAATATTCCCATGAGAAATATGTAACTGAAACTATTTAGGGATAGCACACATATTAATTTTTAAAAAACTTTTTAAATCCTTGAAGAAATTCTTAAAAAATTGGACCAAAATATCAGACGAAAATAACTAGTCTAAAAATATAAAAACACACTTAAAACGTAAATCCCCTGGCTATGAGAAACATTTTCTAAATCTCAGGTGCACTGAAAATGCAGCGAATCAAAATTTATCATTAGAGGTTTTAGAAACAAAACTGAAATTCTTGTTTAATTTTTTTCCAGTTTGTCTTTGTCATGAATTTATGCAAGGCTATCACATTTAAATCAAGATTAATAGACAGCATAAAAATTGCTTATTTAAAAGTCTCGCACGTCGTTGAAGAATATTTAGAAATCAAAAGTAAACAATGAATAAGAAAGTTGATAAACGGTGGAGAATCAGTACATTTTGATTTGTTTTTGATTGGCATATGTAATTGAAATAAAATTTCTCTCATTTCAGCACTTATTTTTAAAAAAAGAAGTTTTTTGTGACGAATTTTTTTAAAAAATATATGAAAAATCCATTTGATCTGTAGTAAAAAATTGAAATAATTATGATTAAGGGAGGAAATACATGTAACTGCCCAAAAAAATCTATTTTTTTCTCTTTCATTAAAATGTTTCAAATACTCTAAGAATACGCCAAAAAACGTTTTGAAGCGATATTCGTATTAGTTTTTGAGTTATAGTCCGTTATAGGTAGCGCGGCGTTACCCAGTAAATCGAGCACACCTGCCGCACGTCTCTGCCTATTTTCTCTCCGGCGCTATGGGCGGCTCTCTAATTGTGTATCCCCACCATATTCTTATAAATCTGAAATTTTAAGGAAATAGGACCTGGAAGCGCTGACTAATGAGCAAGTTATAATAAAAATTAATAATCAATGGTTTTTAACTACTGCAAACTTAGTACTTTTTCAACTTCCGTACAAAATATCTCAAAAACTGTTGAACCGATCCGGCTCAAATTTATACCACATCTACAAAAGAGTATTATATTCTCGTTGAACATACATGTTTTTGTAATTTCGAAAAAATAATTTGTTTATTAATGTTTAAAACGGGCATTTTTTGAAAAAAAAATCGTTTTTTTTTGTTTAATCTAAAATTCATGTAAAAATTACATTTTTTTATAAATTTCATTGGTCAACCTATGAACTATACATCTCATTTACATATTTTTCTTCTTCTGAATGTTGCAAGATCTCCGGAAATGGCGATAAGTTGTACGAGGCATTTTTTGAGGTGTTTCTTTCGTTCGTTGGTATCGCCGCCATTTTGTGTTGAAAAATTATAAGAAAAATAATTTCACGTACTTTGAGACATTTACTTTAAGGATTTCATGTTTAAAATCTTTTAAATAAACAACATATATTTTTTAAATCAATCTGAAGTTAGCATTTTTTTAAAGAAAACTACATGTATTTCCCTCCTTAAATTAAGAAAAATATTGATTGCATGACTCTAACTAAACTTGGGACTAAAATAATTGCGAATATTAACATCATATTATTATCTACCGTTCAACTGTCGTAAACCAGTAAGAAACTCCTCATTTTGATAATTACTCAGCTTTTTTGCTTAGCAATTTCTTTGGCCCCTTTAATGGGCTTTCCCCATTTTTAATATAGGGTGGCGCCAATATGTCAGAAGATAAATTTGTGCTTGTATTATGTATGAGACTTATGACAGAGTGTGGAAATCATGCATCCTTTTATATAAGTGGAGATATTATGTATTCTAGAGATTAATTGATGTAACTACATAATTATTATAAATAATTTTTTTTTAAAAATCCTTTGGTTGCTGAATTCAGGCGCTGTATCTTTGAATGCTATGATTGCTTATTTCTTTTTCATGAAATATTAATGTTAATCGAAGCATCTCGTCAACCTTGCAATCATTGGCAAAACCCCATGCATAGATTGCCCTTCAACATTCTATAACTGCCATCAATCACTTTTGTAGCGTCTTGGCATTTAATTTCGACTCCAAAAAAAGCGGTCCATGCAAATTTCACACTGATTTTTCATACAATACAAATAATCAATAAATATCAAATTCTTTTCAGTTGCCCCCAAAAAATGTTACCCCATCTCAAAGTCATGCCATTACTACTTCCCGTTTCTGTACAACACACATAGTAAATTTCAAAATTAAATGGTGTCAATTTGTAGTTCATGTTGTTGATTGGTCGACTATCGTAGAACAAATTGATGGTGGACTGTTCAATTATTTCTTCCGCTTGAAATGTGAATATGTGATGTTCATATGTGACAAGCACACATGGTTAACGTTTGATAAGCGACTATGGCGGACAATCATAAATATAGTGGAACGAGTAGGCATCAGTTCATAGTGAGTTCACATCATTTATTTATGTTCAACTTCAAGAGGCATGACAACCTATGACTATGCAAGATAGGTTTGTGAAATTCAAGCCTACGATTTTAAATTGTTAATTAGAGCAGATCTGTGCCAAATCACATATCAATAGTTATGAATTGATATGGAGACATTTTTGGTGTATAATTTAAATTGGTCAGTACAAGAGAAACTTGCAGTGGAAAAAAAACATTCGTTTTGTCGTTCCTCATGTGCATTTTCATAGGGTTTCAACACTTATTACGGTAAATATATAACATGATGTATGCTACGATATATAACACCAATTATGGTAAATATGCAATTTTTACGCAAAAAATGCTTTGCCACTAATTGCATTGTAACTTCTGAACGAAGCTGAATATAGGTTCATTGAAGACATTTTTTTTATACAGTACCTATGTCTTCAGCTATCACACACTTTTTGTTGGCAGACATTCCTAAAAAATTCTCCGGTAAATAAAAATTTTCACAAAGAAAAAATAGCGATAGCGATTGAAATACTGCAAAAATTAATGAAGAGTAGTCACAAAGTAAAATTAAAAAGTGGTCTAAATGCGATCCTTGAGGCCCACACGACTAACTTCCCAGTGGGGTGAATAAAAAGGCCATAATTTGTTTTTACTTTTAATTATTATTATTAATAACTAGCTGCCCAGGCAAACTTCGTTCTGTCAAAAGTTATTGGTCTGTCGCAGTCCAATAGAAAAAATTAATTTTATTAATTAAAAATTAAATTTTTTTAAATTTTTCTCTCCGTAAGAACCATTCTTGTGCCTTAAGGAAAATATATTTAAAAACATAACCGAATCGATCGAGGTGTTATCGAGTTTTGCGCTTAGCAACACATTTGGCGATTCATTTTTATTTATATAGATTAAGATTATTAATATTATAAATAATTATAATTCTAATTACTTTCAATATTTTGATTAATTTTTTATCTAACCATAAAAGCTTTGGTAGAGTAAGACGCCTCCACCATCTGATCGTCCTTTACCAAAGCCTCGCCAACCTCTTCCTCGCCCTCCGCCTTGTCCTCCGTCTCGGCTCTGGAATTTACAACCATTATTGAGGGTTTTTAATTATTATTAATAATAATTATTCGTTATTAAGAATGTTTGATCGTTACCGAATAATTAAATTGACTTTATATTTACAATATCAAATTACAAATAATAATATTCGATTGTTATTAACAATAAAATTATTTATAACAATATCCAATTATTAACTGCATTAGCGTAACACATCCCAAACCTCATAATATAAGTGTGGAATTCTATAAATTAATCTTGATTTGTTTTTAAAGAATATTTTTTACAACTTTGATCAAAATTTTTCCTAAAACACACAAAAATAATAATATGACTATGAAGATATTTGGGATCTGCACGAATTGATAGTGCTTTTCAACAGTTTCCAAATTAAGCAATTTTTTTGTCTTTTTTCAGTTTTTTCATCTTCAATAAAAAACGACTTAACCAATTTTGCTGAAAAGTCATTCAGTTCTAACTTATGTAATTACGCGTTGAATGAAACCGGTCCCACGTCAATGCGATCTTAGGTTTTTGAGATAATCAGGACGAAAAATAATTCCGAACGCACATCCGCACCTACGTACATACACACACACAGACATCTCTCTAAAAACGATTGATTTGGATTATAGAGACATTAAAACGTGGAGATATGTCAAACAAAATTTGGGATTCGCAAAATCGACTCCGTTACAATAACTTCCCATATGGAACTAGGAAGTTATTAATTATTAAAATATTTTAAATTTTCCTATGTCATTAACTTTCTAATATAAAGTTGTATAAAAATAAAACTAGAGGAAAAGTGAAAAAAAATCAGTCGTAAATTAAAAAAAAACAATCCGGAAAAAATCATAAAACTGAATATTTTAAACGCATATCCCGGTTTTAGGACATTGTTTATCAACTCAATTAAAAATTCTTCATCAATTTGCAACAACTAGTGATGAGCAAAATAAGACCAAAACCAAGCCTGTGGTAATCTTGGTATTGGTCTTGTTCTTGCGCACTCGGTCTTGGTATTGGTCTTGCATCGATAGACCTAGTCTTGGTCTCGGGCTTGGTCTTGCCTACCAAATCTTGGTCTTGTTTGCAAGACTCTTGCAGTCTTGCGTTTTCACATACAAATATTTTAAATGATTTATTTACTCTTATTTAATAGATCTTAAAGAAAAAGCTAGTAAATAACTTGTAGCCACTTCTAAACGGTGTACGTTCAAGTAAGTAGCCAGCAATGAAAAATAAATAATAAAAGAGAAAAATACTAAGTATTTTAGACGGAACTAGGTAACGAAGTAATTTTCTTGTTTCCTTGAATGTGTCGAAACTGCTAACTTATTATGCCTGAAAACATCCTAGAGTTGACGACGAGATCCTGACACTTTTAGATTGGAAGCTGTGTACGCTGGCCATTACGGCCTTATGATGAAAACTTATACTGTCATAATTAAGAAAGACTTCCAAATCGGCTGACTAACTCACCAACGCAGAACCGTAGCTACTGAAGCCAGAAACACGACACAAAACGCATAGAAAGTTTGCATCGGCAAAACTTTTTCTTCAGTTGGTTTATTTGAATTTTTTTATCACTACTTTACAATAGAAATAAATACTTCACTATGCAGTGGGAAATGGTATCAATACTGATTCAATTTCATGTACCAGACTAATTTCATGTAAGCATATGTTTCATATACCAAATTTCTTGTTTCTGATTTAAAAAATGACAACATTTTCATACGTTTGTTTAGTTACACATGATAAATATGTATATCACGAGTAAGGTTTACAGGACAATTTGCCACACCCGTAGCTTCATACGGAATAGCAGAAACTCTTCTCAGTGGTAAAAATGCCATACATTCTACATTTAAATTCATTGAATGCTTCTCTTCAATAGGATTTTGTTGAAATTTAAAAAAAATTCTAAACACAGGTTCACGTGTTAACTATAAAAATACTTAAAATTTATTATGGTTGAGTCTCGCATAGTCTTGGTTTTGGTCTTGGTCTTGCAAGGCGAGTCTTGGTCTTGGTCTTGCAGGGCAAATCTTGGTCTTGGTCTTGATAGGGTAGGTAGAGTCTTGGTCTTGGTCTTGGTCTTGTTTTTATCCAAGACCAAGACTGCAAGACCAAGACCGATTCTGCTCATCACTAGCAACAACAATAAACATTCTGCACTAAATCGATTGTAAATATCCTTTCTTGTTTCCAGCCCAAATATGCTGTTTCTCGTATTTTTCTTGAGTTCAAGAACTCACTTATAATTTTTCTCGGTACTTTTTCTAACTGTTTGTATTCGTTAAATCCCCGAATTTCGTTAGTTATGAAAACTAGCAAATAAGAAATGCATTATAAGGTAGTGCAGCATTGCATAAATCATTACATATAATAAGTAAATTAATGTAATGCTTGGGTTAGTTTGTTTGTGTTTTTGAAACATATATGAGACTTTATATTCAGACTAATGGCAGATTAATTTAAGGGGAGTACCAGCAACATGAAATTTCTTTTGTGACCTTGGAAATTCTTCAACTGTTCTGCATACAAGCCAACTTCCCGATATGTTTTACCTTAACAAACAGGCTTAGTAATAATCTTTCTTTCCGCAACTGTGGTTTCTTTTCTCTGTTTGCCCATTTCAGCTTTTTTTTATTTATTAATGTAAAAATATCTTTTTGTTTTTTGAAGAAAAAAACACACTTAACTCAACTAGCAACTAACGTTCACCTAAAAATCAATATTTGTAAAGAATGAAAAGTAATTGCATCATCGAATTCTAAGAAATATCTTATTAGATACACTTGTGCCTTCAATTTTGTGCCGCTCGTAAGTGGTACAGTTGACTTCAAAATTGCAAAAATTTCCATTTTTTTGCTATTAATTTTGTGTACATTATAAAGAAGATTACGCACTTACAGAATAAAATGCCAATTCGATAGTCATCCATATAACGGGCACCGAATGATAACTAAGTGGTCGCAACCAAAGAATATACAACATATTGTTGTATAGCAACTAACTTTCAGTTGCATTGGCATGTGCAGATAAATATAAAACGAGCAAAAAACCAATTGCCACACGCAAATTTCAAGCCGCCGAATCTTACGATATTTTCTCTCTCTCTCTCTCTGGCTTTTCGCGAAAACTTACGATAAATATGCAACTGACATCCCGATCAACTATGGCGGCGTGACGCATTTGTGTGCGCGTGGGTACCGCCATCTTTGCGGCTAGATTGTATTCATGCATTATCGCTCTTGAATTCGATTTTCGTTGCGATTTTTGAAGAAATTTGTAATAATAGTGGTGAAGATGGATTCGGGAGCTTTTTGGCGTCGCTCTTCGTATTCTCTTCAGAATGCGTTGCGCCACGAGGCGAGCGAGCGCAAGTTAGCCACGAGGAGAACATGTATCTGTGTGGGGCGGATTGGCGGCCTCCTCTCTTACAGTCTCACACGACCTGAAAAGGGGCTTTCTCGCGCAACGCAGCGTTGGTGAAGTCCCTCGCGAGCAGGCACGACAGCGTGTGCTTGGCATTCTCATCATTCGAGCAAGTGTCGAGGTTGTTTCGACTTCACTACACTCTTTTCTCTGTATATTTCACATATTTGAATATAAAAAAAGAATATATTAAAGAAATCGGGTTTTTATTGTTTCGTTTTGTCCAAGTCCACTCAACGACCACTCCACCACTAACAAATCAAAAACTGTCCAAGCGACTCGGGAGCAGTTCAGATCGGCGTTTGCCCAATTTGGATTAAAAATTGTTGTTACTGCCGTTGGAAATCTATAGTTTTGTCATTTCGGTTGCCCAGAATCTATCTATTTGTTGAGTTTGGCGACTGTTCCGTTATTGTTGGTGGTCCTTAATTGTTTTGCCCAGAAACGACTACGACTACGGTGGCGGCGGTTTTTGTGGTGAGATTTTTTTCAATAATTCTTGTAAGAATAGCATAAACAATAAGTTTTCGGCGAAGATACATTGGTTTGTTGTGTGGCATCCCGATTGGTGGTTTGTAGTCGTCGAGTTTGCCTGCTTTTCTTGTTGGAGAAGAGCATTCATTACCTAACGCGGTTACCGGGAACATTGTGAAACATTTGCCAGCCCAATACCACGGCAATAATTACTATTGTTGAATAACGCGAATCATCCAAGTATCTACGAAGATCGTGCCCAGATAGATACGTGTGTCTAACATACGAAAAAAAAATCGTTGATGTTCAGTGGCGTTGTGCTGTTGTCGAGTGAACGAAACCGCGAGATATACGTAAACCGCGGAAGCAAAAACCGCGGCGAAACGCCGAAACGTTGTGTTGCACAATAACAAATCCTCCACGAAAATTCGGTGTTCCATCCCATCAGCGCGGAGTGTTGTTGATAACTACTTAGCTGGGAAACGAATACTTCGGCCAGCAACTGTGCTCGCTGACTGGCAACCTGGACGCCCGAAGCGCCAAGGTGCAATAAGTAATCAAAGTGGCACCAGTTACATAAACGCTAAGGGTTAAGCGACAGGACACGCTCGAGAAGGGTGCTTTGCATATGCTCCCGCATGTGGGCCATATCGTGGGTAAATAAGTTCAAATAGTTTTATGCATTTTGCCGCCGCGAGTGCTTCAGTTGTGCCACACTGTTCCAAATACCACACAATATCACCAATTTAACTCAATTGCGTCCAATCTACAGCGGTAGCCCCTCGTGCTGAACGTATTGCGCGTCCCTTGTGAGTTCTGCGCGCCTTGCTTCGCTGGTGGAGCAGCAAACAGGCGTCCCATAAAACCGAGTATCTAACATCGAACACACATATATAACCTATATGTCGACTGCAACAGTTCCAAAAAGTTAGTAGCATCCAATTGAAGTAGATGAAAATGTAGCACCGACTCGCGGTTATTAGCAAACACTCGCAGCAACCGCGAGTGCGAAAGAAATCGTCAATTGGCGAAAAGAAATCGACGAATCGCCATCATGCATGCCTCGCCGTAGAACAGCATAAATTAAAGTCGACCTTAAAGTTCAAATCTATTCAAGCTGCTGTCGTACAGTTGCTGTGAAAATCGTGGGGATGGATGCCTCCCCATCAAGACTATATGGCCAGTTTGTGCCATCGTCCATATCTCTTGAGCCACACACTATTGGCAAACTCTGTTTTGCTTCCGCGAAACGAATACCGGAAAATCAAGGCTGCTTCTGGAGAAAACAGATTCCGTATGCGCGCGCAAACATTTCAAATGTGTGTCAAAAGCTCCGCGAGAAGCAAGAATAGGTCCTTAGAATCAATTATGCTACTCCTTCACGTGAGACTCCTGGCAAATTGGATTTCTTCAAATCACCTGAGATTCTGCTGATTCCTACGTCAAATCAATTGGTCCTGGGACATTTCAGCTGTTCTTTGCTACTCACTTAGTATTAATAAGCCCGTTCTGTATTCATTCAATTTATATAAAGATGGAAAACATAAAAATTCTAATAGTGTAAGAATTAGTTCGAGCTAAATTTCATCCACATTTGATATTTGTCGATTTATTTTTGTTGTTGCTTGTACGGTTTCCCACAATTCGACACGAGTCACAGTTGTTACATCATTGAAACGTGAAGCGACTGTTTTGATGTACAACACAAAACCTATTTTTATTTGTATCTTATTAATCAATTTTCATAAAGATATTAGTGTGGATGATGTCGCAAACCTATGTATCAACAATAACTTAAATAAAATTCAACTAAAATGCTTTGAGATTCTGCAACAACTTTAAATATAAATTCGAAATTATTCACAATTTTAATTATGAATTGTTGCTGGTACTACAGTGGGTAAAAAAAGTTAAAGCACGACGGTGCACCCAGCGAAAAAATTTTTAACTTTTCAGAGATATTTTTATCGAGAATGTTTTTATTTTCACATTATAATCAGGAGAACGTATATTTCGGTAACATAACAAAAAAACGCCAATCACACAACAATTTTTAAACATAATAAAAAATGCTTGTTTACCATCGAGAAACGATCCCAAAAAAATTAAAGCACGATATAGTTTTATCTGAAATTATTTGATTTGTTTTAAATTTATTTCCTTTAAATTTTTGAAACTTACTCACTATTGATATTTTGTGAACTTTCCTCGCATTCTTATGACTTTCTGGAGGCGTTTCGGCATCGATTTGACCAACGTTTTACAAACGGCTGGTGAAATACTTTCCCATTCTTCAATAATGGCTGTTTTTAGTTAGTTTTTATTTTTTACTTTACGAATCGCAACTTTATTTTTTAAGTGATACCATAGATGCTCTATGGGGTTTAAATCTGGGGACTTTGCAGATGCTTTAATCAATTTTGGGCAGTTATAATAGGCCAACGTCGGAGATATGTTTGAGATCGTTATCCTGATACAGGCCAAAAGAGTTTAAAATCCTCATCCTTTCAGCACTTTATCTAATTTTTTTTTGAGGATATTTAGATGGTAAAGTTGATCCATCTTGCCATTTATAATTTCTAAGTTTCCGGGTCCAGAAGCCCTCATACAACCCCATAGAACAATGTTCCCACAGGCGCCGTGTCTTACTGTGGGATTGGTATGCTTGAAATTGAACTCAGTATTTGATTTTCTCCAAACAAACCGCCTCCCATGAGATCCAAACTTTTGTTTCGTCAACAAAAATAACCCTTTTCCAGAAGGGCTTTGGTTTTTTTTACGTACTGTCTCGCGAAACTTAATATTAACATCAAATTTTTTGCGCTAATGTACGGTTTTTGTCGGCAAACCCTGCCTTTAAAGACCGACTTTTTTATAATATTTCGTACCGTCTGAGCAGACACTCCTTTTTTTGAAGCGTTTTTTTAATTTCCTTGCGTAAAAATGGGACACTTAATCTTGGATCCTTTTTAATTTCTTTCACAATCCAGCCTTCCTGATCGAGGTTTTGTTTCGAATGATTTTGTTATATATGCTAATACAACGTTTCTGAAAGTATATTTTGATTTTTTAAACTAATCCACCAATTTTAGCATATGACTTTCCTGTTTGCCAAAGCTGAACTATAATTTCTCGAACTTCTACAATTAATGGTATTCACTGCACTCATTATTTACTCAATTTTAAAATTCATTTTCGTTGATCATTTACTCAACTCAAACGACAGATATTTCATGTAGCGAAAATTCAATGCAAATCTGTCGGTGCATTTTTCTCAGAAAAATAAATTATTTGCTGTGTGCCTTAACTTTTTTACGTCGTTTTTGATAAGAAAAGTATTTTTTTCTCCTATATTTAATAATTGTTGTGTGATTAATGTTTTTTGTCATGTTACTGAAATATACCTTCCAATCTCCTGATAAAATGTGAAATTAGAAACATATCACTGAAAAGTTAAAACTTTTCTCGCTGGGTGCACCGTGCATTAACTTTTTTTACCCACTGTATATTAATAATAATTAATACCAACACATGTTTGTCCTCAATTACTATGACACTAACATTATCGCAGTGAATACATGTGCCTGTTACGAAAAAAAGTATCTTATTCACCACTTCTCTATTATATTCAAACGAAAATTTGATCTGCTTCTCTTCGGTTCACGCTAGAATATCACAGTTTAACACCCACTACTTTATTACCTACGTACTGCTCTTACCACCAATCCACGTTACCTCTCTTAGTCCGTAGGTTAAATCGACAGCTAAAAGCAGAATAGTTGTTATCTAAGATACAATCGTTGGACATAAAAGCATGTCAAAATCACTTTTGACGTTCAAAATGATTTCAATCTAATTAAATATGCATTGACAGGACAACCTTTTCTACAGCCACAAAAAAAGGACAACTTATCCTAATCGTCTATAATTTGTAATATACTATTCCACGTACTCAGTGCACTATCATCGTCTAAAGGTTGCTGCACTGCTGGTGAAAAGTTTGTGTGATAAGAACCCTGTGAAACATACTTTAGATAGTAGATACTATCTGTGTGTGCTAGCCTGTACGTAATAGCTACTTGCAAGCCACAGTATTCAATTGTCGTAGCGAAATCTCGCATCAACTTATTCTACATTATTTTACTGTGCGCGTATTGAATTTATTATCAATAATAATTTTATGCATTTTCACGCTTGAAGAATTGCATTATTTTTTTGTACTCATGATCAGGTGAGCACCCACTTATATTCAAGGTTTGTTGAGATTAATTTGTCTATATTTTCTTTGCTATTTTCCAACCGCATTGACATTTACATATATGGAAATGTGCTTCGAACGAGAGGGGGGAGGGAGAAACCCTTAGCATCAAAGCGTCATTTGAGTCTATTATTAGCAATATTGGATTTAATATTGAAGCTTTGTTCATAATTTAATATTGAGGATCATCTGTAGAAACCTGTTAGACACTAGAAAGTGTTGGAAAATCTCAAGGAAAGGTGAAATAATTTGTTCGTGTGTGAGGGTACGGTTTCCATAGGATTGCGGCGATTTTTTTTTTGGATTCATTCGATAATGAGCTTCATTCCATCAATATTTAGCAAAAACTATTTTCGATATTCTCCAGTGAAAAACGATTAAGAACTATTCAGCTCGCTTGTAGATGCAAAAAATAAGGAAGCAATGCTCAAACGCTGAGGATTAGAATAACATTTCGGAAAGATGCAGCTCTCGCCTTCCAAGCCCCACTTTTTTCGTGTTGAATTATTCAATAAAACAATTCGAATGAAACTTGCCGAAATTCAAGCCGATATCCTTGATTTTTGTACAGCAAACGACTTGGATATAATTTTCAGAGCTCAGTATTCAAAGTTTTTCTGCACTTTTGAAAGCATTCTTTAAAGGGTTGGGCATATGTTTACTATCCTTTTGGTATGTTTTTTCTGTTTTCGTGCTTCTAAAACTTGTTCTTGTTGCTTTTATGGCTATGTCGTTGAATATTATGAAATGATTCTTAATTTGAAGCGTAAGCAGTTCTCTGTAGCGCACCCTACCGGTTTTACCATCTTGATTTTGAAACAAATGGAAATCAATAATGCCACCAAAAGCGATACCCAATTCCTTAGAAGATACCCAATTCCTTAGAAGAAGTAATAAGATTTTGATACCAAAATACTTCTCTCTTTGGCGACATGAATACTTGCACGGTAATTTATTTGCGATTAACTATCACGAACTACAATTTGGACATAAACACGATATTGTAATATTGTAGCTCCCAAAAGTCTGCTTTCAAGGCATTACACCTTTTAAAAAATTGAAGTAGCGATTCCATTACTTCCACGTTTCCCAATCAACGTGTGCCACGTAAGCGACAGTGGAGCGGAAATTCGCATATTTTTATCATTGGTTCGGAAGTAGTGCTTGAATTACTTCGACGATCCCTAACCAAAGAACAGAAACATGAAGATGCTGTTCTATTCTTATTAGTTGCTTAAAAAACAACTCATAAATGTTTCGAGAATATGAGAAATATTCAATTAAATGCATTTCAACATTTAGGGGCCATCCATATATTACGTAACATATTTTTTAGAATATTTTAACTCCACCCTTTCCTATGTAACGCTTAGTAACATATTCAAATACACCCCCTCCCCCTTGAAGTGTTACGTAGAATATCAATGGTCCCTTACATGGCAAATGATACTTCCGCGGTACAGCCATTACTGAAGTTGAGTTTTTTCCTCCATCAGTCACCGACTGAAAAATGAAAAGTGTTTTTAACGCATTTCAAAAAGCAAGAATTAGGATACAGTCATGGAATTTTTTTATACTACTTTTTTAATTTAGAATTGACAATGGTTTAAAAAAGACTCTGATTGTTACCAACATTTTGAGTTTCGAAAATTAATAAAAAAAGAGGGCGGTATTGAACCAAAAAAAAATAAACTACGGTACCTTCCTGCATCAAAAATATACGATGCCTGACTGATAAAAAAAATTCTACCATCGGCAAAGAAGCGGCCGAATCAGACGGCTAATATTTTTGCAATTTTATTTTATTTTTTTTCTTCATTCTTTTTTGGAAATTGTTCACAAAATTATTTGCGTAAAAATAAAAACTATGTTTTATTTTTAATAGCTGTATCAAAATTTTGTTTCATTATTATATATTTTTTTCCAAATGCCATCTTTAAATAGAATGATTTTTTGTAGATAGCGTTCTTAACTTGTTTTTTATTTTATTTTTTATAAAAGAAAAACTTCCTTTTTAATTTTGTGTATCTTTATTTGGATTCGTAATCGATTTTCGACCTCAGCAATTGCGGTCGAAAATCGATTACGAATCCAAATAAAGATACACAAAATTAAAAGGAAGTTTTTCTTTTATAAAAAAATAAGTAAAAAAACAACACGTAGTATTTTGTGAAGATGAATTCAGTCCTTAACTTGACAATAAAATAAAACTAACGAAAATGATTGGTCAGCGCATCAGAACAAAATTATCTTTCAAGTACAACCAGTTGTTGAGATTTGCAACTTTATTGGCTAATCCAAAAATATTTTTTGAATCGAATTTTGTTTAAATTTTTCGTGAAGAATTTTAAAAAAATATTAAATTACTTTATTCAGCTGAAAAAATATAATTTATTTTAAATCCATTTAAAATGGATAATTCATAAATAGTCTCTACATTAATTGAAATTGAATCAGTATACCAAACACTTTTGTTAATTTAATCTTTTAACAATTCTTATGAAGCTTTTGTGAGTTCCAAAATTATAAGAGGCTTTTATCCAATTCAAGCATCATTTTATGACTTCAAAGAGTTTTCATTGGTTTTAATGGTGACAAAATTCAGAGCCTAGCTGTTCAGAATTCTCCTGAAAAAATTCCAGAAAAAGGCTCAGGCGCTGAAGAGGATTTGAAATCATGATTCACTTATAATTGAGTGATACTCCTATTTATATGGATTTACATCTATTTGCCTTCAACTTTTTGCAGGCATCATTCTTCCTTCTTGCCTCAAGTAGAGAACGAATAGAAGAGATTACACGTGTCTTTTGAAGTTGAAATCAATTCAATCCTTTTTTCGTGGGAATTTTTTGGCTTGTACAGTTTGTACAGAGGAATATGCAAACACATATTTTATTTTTGGTGCGTACGAAGCAAGCGCAAATGCACAGGCAACTAGACTTAAATTTAATTTGTCAAAACCAACTATTTTTTCAATTTTTCATGATCTTTTCATTCAAATGAAATCAATTCTTTTTACGTTTGCCAGAAGATAGAAAATATAAATACATCTAATTTTTAATATCTGCAATGCATTTCAGATGTACACAAGTAAGGACATCATCCCAAATTGGTGCATTGCCCGTGAATACAATTCATTCTGCCCTAGAAGAATTTAATTTATCTAAGGTTTCAATTCGGCTTTTGTGCTTTTCAACAAGGCAGCAATTTCCTGCTAGATTAAATGAAAAATTTAATTTTTTGCAAAAGAGATAAAATTTCAATTTTTGGCAAGGATTTTGCAGGATTTTTTTTCATCAAAATTTCTTAATAAGTACATTTAGAGGAAGTGGAAAGATACCAAGCAGATTTATATTGAGAAATTGTGCTCATAATTGTGCAACTTTTTGAAAAATACTGATTAAAATTTAATGAATGAATTTAATGAAATTTTGATGACCTCATTGACAGTATATTAATTCAAGCCAACCAAAAAAATTTAAATTCAATTTTTTCACGTGGCAGCAAATATTTACTAGAAATAAATTTCAAGAGATTTCTTCAGAAGAAATATCTAAAACTTGCCTATCTTCTCCGGCAAAAGTTTTTTAACTTGAAACAAATCCGGGGTCAAAAACATTCAGCTCATTGAGCGTTAAAAAATGTTTTCCTCTTTTTTCGGTATAAACTCCCTTCAATGATTTTTTGTCACATGTCGTCGTCAAAGAAAATGCTTGAAGTCATTATTAAAAGCAGGTGTTTAATTTTTTTTGAATTAATAAAAAATATATTATTTTTCAAGTGTTGGCACCTACTCTTCTTAAGACCCAGCTCAAATTCAACCTTTGCATTAATATTTTTTTTTTGTATTATTATTCGCAAATTTCACCTTAAACTATTTAATACGTTAACTTATTTCTGGATTATTTTACATAAATGAATTAAAGAAAGCTAAACCGATATTTAATTAAATCAATTATTTAATATAACCGGAGGAAAACTTTATGTAAATGTTAAAATGTATAAACTATGCCAAATATTTATAATAACAGTTATTGGCACTGTATAATAGATATCTAAAGCCAGGCAATATTCACGATTAAAATTATTGTTTACTCAATCATAACCATTTATAACCTTTCAAATTGTTTCATAAGCATTTAATCTTTTATATATGAAAATTTGTATATTTTTCGTGTTAAATTGTTTCAGGTTTTTTCTGCAATTATTTAAATCAAAAATACCAACTTTATACATACGCGGACGAAAGTAATCGCTACTTGATAATTGTTTGTATTAAATGTTTATCGATCTCACAGATTGTTTTGAGTATTTTTTTTTTTTTAAAATCAACTACTCACATCTTTCGTCGATACATTGTACGAGGGTCATTCAATAAGTAACGAGACAAATTGTTGCGGTTTAAAAACCGTTTATTCAATCAGTACACAATTTTGGCTACTTTTCAACATTATCCGACCCCCCCCCCCCAAACACTTATACACTTGTCCCATCGTTCCTCTAACTTTCTTATGCCACTGATATAAAATTCTTTTGGTTCCTGTTGGAGCCAAGTTTGCACGTGAATCTTGACTTCTTCGTTAGAGCCAATTTTTTTTGCCAATTAGCGCCTTTATAAGAGGACCAAAAATATGAAAATCTGATGGAGTAAGATCTGGGCTATGAGGATTGTGTGGAAGAATCTCCCAGGCCAGTTTTTGAATGCATTTTTGAGTTATCTGTGCCGTATGCAGCCGTGCATTGTCGTGAAGCAAAATCTCCCACCCTTCAAAAGTCCACGACGTTTAGTGCGAATGGCAGGCTTTACTTTGTCGTCCAGCATGTTACAGTAATATTGGCTGTGCATTGTTCTTTGGTGTGTTACCTTGGATTATCACGTCAATGCGATATTCAAGGGAAGAAGTTGCAATTTCGATCGGTCGTCCAGTTCGCTGCCCATCTCCAATACTTTCGCGGTCAATTTTAAACTGTTCCATCCACTTGTAGATGTTCGAACGGTTTAAACAATTGTTCCCATACACTTTTAATATCCTTGCATGGATCTCACTATCTTTAACACCTTCTGCTATTAAAAATCTAATCACAGCACGTTGTTTGTTCTCAATCGGACTTGACATCTTGAACTAACTGAACAGCTGATCAAAAGTAATAACAAGGATGCCAACTTGAAATCCTAAAAGTTTCGTACTGAATTATAAAACAATTTTTGACCTACATCAATTTGTCTCGTTACTTATTGAATGACCCTTGCATAACAAAAAAAAATGAAATTTCAATTATTGAGTGCAGCTAAAAGTTAAAATCATTATTTCAATTTGATAATTCACCTATTCGTTATTCGTTGAAAAATTACAAAAACTCGTATATTTTTAGTAATCACAGTCTTTTAATATCCAGTTTGATTTTATAATTTCTTCTTCTTTCATATTGAGCATAAACTGCAACCATTTTTAAGATATCGCTTTACTGATATTTAGCCATTCGTTTTTAAGTAACTCATGGAGTTGTTTTTTGGACGCTTTCTAATTTTTGCCTATTGAAATTGGTATCCCATGATTCGAGTAACGTTTTCAGGTTTCAGGTGCGCAGGATTCACTAACGAAATTTTTCGGCAATATGTCTAGGATCATTGTTCTTTTGGAAATTGTATTCATATCCTATGTTCAGTTTTTCTGTACTCTTTTCAAATATTCTATTAATATTTTTAATTTGTCTTCCCTATTCATCATTTTGTCGACAAAAACGAGGTTTTGCAGCCTCTAAAGCCACTATACACCTTCCACTATGTCTTTATCACCTCAATACTTTAACTTTATGTAAACGTTTTTCCTTTAGTTCAGTGCAGTTCTGTCTTTGCAGCGGTATTTGTCCATCACCGACTGATGCAGATCGAATTTTCTTTCGTCTGATAACTTCATCTTCCCAGAAGGATGTCGGCTGGTTGACGTAATCCTCTGAAAAAGCAAGCATAATGAGAACCATTTGGATTCTCTGATGAAGTTTACATTGCAGCTGATATTTAAATAAGCTACTTCCGTGAGGCTTTCCAGGAAGAGGGGATCCAAAAATTTGTATTTGTCTTCTGGATAGTGCTGGGCACTTGCACAGAACATTCTGGACCACTTCTTCCGATCTGCAGCTACTGCAGAAGTCATTCTGCTTCTCTGCCGATTAGAAAGTGCCTCGTCAGTACAGATATGATGAAACTTAATGTTTAATGACTGGTGTTGAGGACTTGCTTGGTGCTTTTGAGGCTCAGTACGAGCCAAGTTGGCCTGATTGTTCTACAAGTTTCTTCTAGTAGCCAGGCTCTATTTACAGCCTCTATGCAATGCTGTTTGATGAATCCTAGCTTTATGGAGGCTAGAGGTTAGCTGACTTGGAGTGTTAGTGTATAATGAGCTCAGTCTCAGCTCTCGCTAGAGCATCTGCTTCACAATTCTCAGGTGTATCCCTAAGTCCCTACCCAGTATAGTCACTTGGTAAGGAAGCGATATCTCGTTCTGTTGTGTATGACATTCCAATACAATTCTGGCTGAAGTGTACACGTTGAATATTGATCGGATAGCAGTTTGACTGGCAGAGATGTTTAGATTTCTTATGGAAATTTCCTGGTTTCTCAACCAGTTTATAGCAATAACCTTTGCCTGAAAAACACTGCAGTGATCTGGAAGCCGAAAGGATGATTTCAGGCCTAGGTGTTCTGAGAAAATACCGAAGCCCAGTTTTCCATCCGTTTTGGCTCCATCTGTGGATGTCGATCGATTCTTGAGGCTCACCCCTTGCTTTGGGTCAGCCATCGTTGCTCGGGATGACTGACTTGAAACTGTGTTGGATACACGAAATCGGAAAAGAACTACTCTTTCTTTTAGCATTAGTTCATCCCTCCGTAGTATAATTGAGTAGTCGATATTCACCTCATTCCAATTTGATCTGTTGTCTCGTAAGGAGCTCTGTCGGGAGCCAATTTAATAGCATCGACAGTGCCTTTATAAGGGTATTTCGTGGAGGCCCAGTGATTACAACAGCTGCATTTCTTCTAACCTTGTTTAGCAGGCTCTGTTGTGATATCGATCTAATCTCACTTTCTGGAGAAAAAAAATCGATTTATAGAAAAAACTAAACTGCATTGATTGTCTTTGATTCTTAAAGTTTTTCTACGGATCCAGAAAACATTTCTATTCGTTTTATCGATGTGTAATCAATTTTTCATAATTCATGCCATGAAAAATGTGCTCCCAAATTGATATAATAAAAATTAAATTGTTACAAAATATAATGTAAATTTTGTAGACATTTATTTCATTGAAGCAAATATGAAGTGTAAAATAATTTTGTCCATTTGTGTATGTAGATTATGCTGCATCGTTTCCAGTTTATAAATTTTGCTCTAAATAATGCTCTAATAATAGTATTTTTCATTTAATTAATTTTGAGACATTTTGTGCACTTCCATCAGTTTCGGTACAATGTCGATGTGCATTAAACATTTGGGCATAGCTTTTAAATAAATATTTGATCAAACTTTCGAATGTCTCTGGAGGCATTTGTTTGATACGTTTCATCCCAGCGATAACATTTTTTTTTGTTTTTTGGACTACAAAGATATGAATTTGACCATCACCAATTCTCGGTAGTCAAATAAAACAGCAGACTTAGTCACAACTCGAAAGTGTAGCAAGAGATCGTTTTCATTATCTTCAGGTCTGACTTACAAAACAACAAAACCCTAGCCCCGCTAACAAACAGCTCCTAGACAATGTTATAAACTAAAGTGTTAAACCTTCTCTTCGGGATAAAATTAATAGCCAACAGCTAGACTAATTGTTCGTGCAAACTAGTGTCTAATTTATTAATTACGAAACCAATTAGAAGAGGTGCCCGATGGTGATGACTGACACTCTCTCTAAAATATGGGATATTGCAAGAGGTATGTTGAAATTTCGTATTTCTCATGTGCACATACCTACACATGCATCGTTTTTCACCATCTCTGTTCAGCATATTGACATTTTTCACTAAATAGCTCAAGACAAGAAATGTTTTTTTTCGCCAGCATTAATAGGATGATATATGCACAATTGAAATGGCATTGATCATACTTAACACATCGATTGTTTCGAAAAATAAAATTGGGTTTCATTGACAAAAAAAAAATGATACGAAGAGGTGGTTAAAAGGTTAAATGGAAATCTTTTTGATGTTGACAATACAATTTCATTGGAAGCATAATTTCAACATTATGATCGATCGATCGTCGATAATTTAGATATTTTCATATACTTGCATAGTGGGTATGTTTTTGCTTCTATGAATTTTCATCATTGGTATCTCACATGATGTCGTTCTTTAGCAATAGGACACATTCTAGCATTCTCTACTCAATTGTCGTTCATTTCTAAAATGATGAACTTATTTTAAACATTTTCTCGACTGCATGTCATCTTTTAAACATTTAATTTTGTAGGCCATCTCGCAAACAATCGATTATGTATCATTTATATACTAAGCGCATTCAAGCTGTAGTAGACTTGTTTGTTTGTGGAGCTAAGGGAAGAAATATTACTATCTAATTACACCAACCATAGAAATATTTTTAAATGATCGCTTCTTTATTGAAAAGGGTCCAAATTTCGATTTCACATGGGACAATAATTTTAATCAAATTGCTAGCTTGGCTAACGTGACTGAAACCTTTTTTCTGAACCTAATTTCATAGTTTATTGTCAATTATTTGTGGTCTTATTGCACATAAGTGCATGAGGTAGAAATGGAAAACACGTATCTTTAAAATTTAAATTCTGAAATGTACAGTGGAGCTTCGACTAATCGGACCCTGATTATACAGATTCGCGATTAATTAGATGGCCAACCGCACTTGGTCACTGTGGTTGCTCTGATTTAAATCCTGTCATGGAACTGGTGAAGTGGAAATACCCGGAGGAAAAATTTCACCTAATGTGCAGGCAGGGAATTCCTATAAAAATGGTTTAAAAATTTTTCCACAGAAAATGATTATGACTTTGAATCAAATTAATGCGGAAATTATTACCGTCGGAATCATAAGCTAGCTCGAGAGTGCAGTATCAGAATATAATACCAAGAATGAGCGAATAACGATGTGGATTCATGCATTTTTTCCACGTTATCTTCGCTTCTCATTGTATAAGCAAAAGATTCATGGTACATCCATCAGAATTCTCTCACTTTATAAGAATCAAAGAAGCAAATAGACTAGAACCGAAATATTCTTTGACTGGTAAGGAATTACTTACTTGCTCACTTCTACTAGGTGGGGTGAAAAGTAACCTCCTTGGGAATGAAATTTTTTTTAAATGTTTTTTTTTATTTTATTCAACATACACTTATTCCAGCGAATTTCCAACTTCTTGAGTCCGTCCGAAAAGTAATTTTCCGGAAGGTCTGCAAAGTACTCCTCTGCGGCGTCGATGATTTCCTCGCGTGAGCTGAATTTTTTATTGATGAGCCAATTTTTGCGGAGCCAAATCGGGCGAATACGGTGGATGCGACAGCAATTGAAGCCGTAAGTCATTGATTTTAGCCGTGGTTGCGATGCTCTTGTGCGCCAGCGCATTGTCTTGCAAAAACAATTTTTTTTCCTTTCATGTGAGGCCGTTTTGCTGCGATTTCGGCCTTCAATCACTCCAAACATGTACAGTAATACTCTCTGTTGATGGTTTTTTTCTTTTTCGAGGTAGTCCACGAAGAGTATGCCTTGACAATCCCAGAAAACCGTCGCCATAGCCTTTCCGACCCATCGAGCCTCCCTCGGCCGCTTCAGAGCACTCGTGCCGGCTTCAGTCCATTGCCGGACACTCATTCTGTTCTGTGGTGTGTAATAGTGGATCCAGGTTTCATCAACAGTTACCAAACGACACCAAAAGTCTGCCCGATTCCGCATCAGCAAGCCCAAACACTCTTTCAAAGTGCGCTAGCGTTCGTGTTTTTGGTTAGGAGTAAGCATGCGCGGCACCCAGCGGCAGGATAACTTTTTCATATGCAGAATATTGTTCAAAATATGGCGTGTGCGCTCAGTACTAATCTTTGTGGTATCTGCTAGCTCGCGCACCATTTCACATATTTTTTTGACATTGTCCTCTGTAATCGCATCGGAGAGCCTGCCGCTGCGGACTTGATCGGTAGTGGGGTTGCGGCCACAACGAAACTCTCAAAACCAATATTTGACGGTGTAATCTGACGGAGCATTAGCCCCATAATATTTATCCAACCTTTCTTTTGTTTCCTTTGCCGTTTTGCCTCTATAAAAATGTTTTATGAGAGAACGAAAATCGTTTTTGTCCATACTCAACATGATGCCAAACACGTGAACAACAATCAGCTGTCAACACAAAACTAAAGACAGTATCGCACTGAAATTTGGCATGTCTGCCTAAATATGAACGGATTTCAAGGCACAATAACCCTTTTTGCAGTAGCAGCGCATTCTGGCGGTCAAGGAGGTTACTTTTCACCCCACCTAGTGATATCTCATCTCTATCGAACACAGATGGTTTTTTTCCATGGAATCTTATACCAATATAAGTGCATTCAAAACACTGGAGTAAGTGTGTCCCAAACAAACATATCAGAACAACATCAGAAAACGTTAAAATTGACTATATCTCAAAAAAGGGAATAATTTAACATGTAGGATTTAAAAAAAGACTGATTCTATTGACAATACGGGAAAAATCCTCTTTACACTAGATAATGCTGAAATTTATCCTGCAATGGACTTTTAGATAGAGAATATGGAATGTTTGCCTACTATCGTAGCATCCTTGGTTTAAATGATGGACCAAGATGTTATGGGAATTTTAAAACGACTTTGTAGGACTGCTACCCATTGACGAAGATCATTAAGAAGTAGTTTTGCCGCTTTCACAAAACAAATAAACGAAATCTGTAACATATTCCTAGATGCTTCAGTTTTAATGAAAAGAAAGTGTTTGAAGAAAGCTTGTAACAAAATACTGAAATGGTAGCAAGAAAATTCAATAAGCGATTCTATTTCGATAGAGATAAATGAGAAAATGATAAACTTACACATATGGCAGAAATAGGATGTGATTACTCCAGTAATAATCAAGATCATTTCTATTCACAACATTGTTTGAATCTTATTACTTAGAAACGAACATTAGAAAACATAAATATATTTTATGTTATCATTATGCTGAAATAAATATTTATCTTGTACATGTTCCGTTTTTCGATACATTAAATTATCAAGATTTTCGCTTATTCGGATGACCTATGACAAAAATTAGTCCAATTAATTGGGTCTTCACTGTACCTATTTTTTCGCTAAAAGTCCTTCATTCTAATTTAGCACCATGCAAGAATGTGAATTCTAGGCTTCTCATTCCTGAAAGTAATCGTGAAAAAATTTAAAGTGGATACTGGGAACGGCTAAGAATCAAAATGGCTTTCAGCATCCGAAATTTAGGGTTTTAATGCTGCCGTTAGAACCAATTTTTGACCATTGATGCCTAGATGAGCAATGTCTGAATGAAAAAAACTGGCAATGTAATCTACCTATCCAATGCAATTTTTAATTTAAAACGAATGGATGTCTGTGGAATTTTCAAACGCTTCCGAAAAATAAAATTAACAACAATTCATTGTCTTGAAATGTGAATACGCACCATTTTTACGAAAATTGTGTTCTGTACGTTTATGAGCCTACTAAGTATCTTCCATCTATTCGTGGAGGATCTTCGACATTATCCTGCAAAATAAAGAGCCTATTCACAAAAATAAAACGCTGAAAAGTGTGTAAAAACACGAATTTTCAAAACGTTTTTGCACCTTCTGTAAAAACGTTCAAATATTGCTTAAAACCATTCAATTGACAAGCAGTGGAAATGAACATTGTTGAATAAAAATAAAACTTCTTCAATATGATGCATTAAACACTTATAAAAACCTTTAAACAGGCCGAAACTAGTTTTGGTGACAATTTTTCAACGAAATTCAGTTATCGAATGTTACAGGTTATTTAGAATTTATTCTCCAATTTTGAAAATTTTAATTTCGGGAGGGTTTTGGAATTATTTCATGAGCTTCCCAAAGATTTCAATTTGGAAAGTTCCTGCTTTATTTAATTTTTTCTCGTTTATTAGCTGCGTTCAGGTCCTAAAAATAGCGACTCTTTGTTATACATTGATATAAAAATATGTGTGTATATCCATTGCATTCAACCCAGTGGAAATGTATTATCATATATGACCTCTTTCACTTAAAGCCCATCAGCCAAAAACATTGACTATGCATAATTTATTTACTGGATTGAATATATTTTTTGGGCTACATAAAGTAACATTTATAGCAGACATAAAATTCTTTAAAAACCTTAGCTTTGTTCTTTTTAACTAGGTTTTTATTGAAATGCATATGCGTTTTGAAAGTACAACCCAAGTACAAAGGAAACAAGTTCGATCTTTTTCAGAATTTAAGAATATCTTCGAAACTACACCGCTAAATTTTATTCTGCCATTTTTATAGTATATTCAGTCAGAAACATGTACTAATTTCAAAGGCTTTATTTCATTTCGCCCATCTTTTCTGAATTCCACAAAAACAAAGCTGTTGGATTTATTTCTCTCATAATTTAATGTTAATGGTCATCAATGCAAATTCTATAATCACTGCAACATAAATATTAATCTTGCATTTATCAAAATTCATAAATACTATCGACAAACACCACTACGCTTTGTTCGAATCACCAAACTTTTCATCAGTAGTTGCAATGTAAATATTAAAAGATTATTAAAAACCTTTATGATAATTTCTCTTATAGGACATGCGTTTTCAATGCAATTAAGCTTAAGGGTCAGAAAAGATATATGTACATATATTAGGTATAATGAATCCATTTGAATGTGAATTGAAATTATGTTATCATAATTCATGGAAAAGCATGAAAAATTGTTGAAAAACCTGGAAAGAATCATGCCTTTATTGAATCAAATTTGAGTCCTTGCGTCTATACGCAACGTATTAAAAATTGGCCATAGATACAAGGACTAATTGTGAAACCAACATTTGCTTGAATTGTATTTTGGTAAATAATTGAAATTTCAATCAATTATTTATGAGGGAATTATTTTGTTGTTAGTCAAAAGATCGATTAGTTTCCGTTTATTTCTTGATTTTTATTTTAAGGAACATGTTTTCATTTCGCTTTTTATTTGCAGGTTCCATAAAAAAGTCGGAATAAATTTTATGTTTTAAAATAAAAATCAAGGAATATAACTAGTTCGATCTTACTAAAATCTTTTAACTTTTCATTAAAGCAGACTCCAAAACTAATTAGTGATTATCCTTTCAACAAAGTTTAGGATGTTAAATTTTTCAAAGCTGTATTTTCATCTAGCTATTTCTGAAAGGATGCTAAATTGAAACTTAACACAAATGTATGTTTGATATTTCTTTCACTCAATCTATGTGAATAAAAAATAGCAAAAATACGATGCGAAGATTCAATGTCCTGTATTTCTTTAAATATATGATTTCTTCGTTGCAATGTTTTGTAGAAAATGGATTTTTTGCCTATTCTTTACTTCACAATAAAATTGAAGGTACACTACGGTTTGGTTTAGTCTATAACAAATGCAAGGTCTCATCAATATCTTTCGCTAATTATTTCATTTTCCAATCACTCGGTGTTCTTCACATTAAATATTTTTGAATGACTTCAGCTTCTAATAACTCTGAAACACAAGCGATAATAACCAACGAAAAATAAGTTTCACGCGCAAGAGAATAATGCATTTGATATAGCAGTGCATCGTGACTTGTATATTTGTCCTGCGAAAAAAATCCTCCTCCCCTTATCTACCTACATGTATTTATACTCTATTTACTTGTGCATATATAAACACATAAAAATACAACACTTACGCTGTTTCATGCAATCATCATAATACATTTCTTTTTTTTCTTTTTTCCAATATCTTTATCAGTCATCATCAGCCGATCAATCAAGTGCATCACCATTACAATCACCACTATCATCAAGCTCTCGCTGAAAAATAAACATTATTCAACATCCTCCTCCACCATACTTGTATAATTTTTTTGGCAAACGAACAGTGCAACATTTTTGTTGGGTTTTGCGCGTTTTTTGTCACATAAAAACATTTTTTTAATAAACAAAATCGTTGAAAAAAAAACAAATAATACATAAACTATAATTAAATATATATAGTGATTGTTGAACAGTTATATTTCTATATGTCTATCAGATAAGCTCTTTATCAATCGATTCACATTTATTTTACACATCCAATTAACACATTTTAACATTTTTATTGTTGTTGTTGTTATATCGTTACTCTGCTGCCCATTTGATCACGCCTGCGATTAAAACATTGAAAAATCGTTTCAAAATCATAATAATTAATTCAAAATCAAAACAAACAAAAAAACTGATAAAATCTTTGCGAACGTCAACTAAAACATTGTTCGAATAAAACATTCAACATAAATTCATCAATTATTTACGTTAACGCGAACGCCTACAAAAGACGAAAGATAATGGCTGCTGACACCGCAATGGAGACTTGCCCGAGTCCTGAAATGGGCGATTCTCGTAAGAGGCCCTTGGACACAGATCCTGAAAACGAGTCGACCAAACGATCGCACGTTATCACTGGTAAGTCGAACAAATCCATTATATTCTATCTAATTTCGTTTTTATTTTGAATTTTTCCATATTGTCATTGTTATTTTTCAGTTTTATTTTTCTCTAATCGAATTTCAATTAATAATAATCGCAAAATCTCATTCCGCTGAAACGACATATCAATGTGCTAACATTTAAAATATCTCATTGCAACCTTCAAGTAATTTAATTCAAGCGCACATTTCACCTTAGCCGATTTGTTTTCTATACAAGGACGAGATTATGTTTGCAATTGATCCTTTTAGTTTGTACAATTATTTGTTTGAAGTATTCAACTCTCATCAGGCACATGCATCTTGAAATCATTCTGACATTCTCATCAGTGATCCTGGATTATCTTTGTTTGAAGTGAAGTACAATAGAGTCCTACCTGAAAATGTGGGATAATGGTTGCCAGACATAAGTGTAGCACTCAAAAAAAAAATCCTTTTGATCTACCTTAGGTACATCAAAGCTATCAATCGATTGATGAACAATCAAATCAGATTTTTTAGATGGAAATCGCAATGATTATCATGTGCGATACTGTTTAGTTTTTCTACAAAAAATTCTAAATAGTGCTAAATATTGTTGAAAATAAATTACCCTGATTCAAAAATTAAAAATGCTGTATCAATAAAAACCGCTGGCCAATCTTTTCCCAAGAATATTTTTGAAAATATTTGAAATATTTATGTTTCATTTATGTATCGATATTTTATTTTAATGATAGTTTTCTTCATATTTATGCATTCCTAATATGAATTGGTAACTAATTTTTCAAAAATCAGAACAAAAAATATTTTCAATAGTCAGTTCTCAAAATACAGGAGGAAGCCCTAAATATTCTACTGTGAATAGTTGAGTTCATTCCCATTGTATTTCAGCTTCCAAGACAAACTTCGAGGACTAGCTTGTTTCAATCAAAAATGAAATCCTACTAAAAATGGCGATGCCACATAAACCTACACAATCTACACATACTCCTCACAAAATACTGCTGAAATGACGATCAGGAAAAAAGCCCTGCGTTATTGTCAGATTGTTTTAAACATACTCTAATCTACCAAAAAATAAAAGTTACATAATTGAATTCTGAAAATTCATACAACATAAGTGAATCCTGGAAAATTTTGCAGTAGAACCTCAGCTCAATTGAAGAGTTTGCTGAACACTTTCCCATTCCTAAATCAATTTAAAAATGATTGTATCTGTTTCAGTAGGTCAAATTCAGGGGTTATTTGAACAACATACAAATGATGCTGATTGCCTTCTGAAAATTAATACAGAATAAGCTACGTGATTCCTGGAAAATGTAGTGGGAGAATTTCAGCATAATAGAAAAGTCTTGTAGCTCACGAAAAACTTTTTCATGCCTAGAACAGTTTTCAAGTGGCTGTATCTGTTTTAATAGATTAAATTCAGGGATAATTTCATCAAGAACATCAACTTCAACATCAGAAGGGATGATATTTAACTGGAAGTTATTCCTTATTTCTGCGATAATTTTATCGATGATCGTCTGCCTTTTCTATTCAAGCGAAATATTTGAAAAAATTTCAGAATTCTAGGTTAAGTACGAATGTAGTTCAATGCATTCTAAACTACGGGAAAAAATTGGGAAGTTCCTTCTTAATTTTAAGGAAAATTGAGGAAATTAATTTCTAAAATTCTGATAAAATGTTGTTTTTTGGCTTTTGAGTCGACAGCGTCTTTCCATCGCAATCTCGTAGGTCGCAGCTGGTTTTGTCCCATTTTTTCCGCATTAGAATACACTTTAGGAGACTTGCTCGTTGTCCATTTATTTTAAATAGTAAAAATCTGTCATGGGAATGATCTTAACTATCACAATTTTCCTAAGACACGAGTAGGTACCTACCAGGGCCCTACCTTATCGCAATAGAAGTAACAGTTTTATTTCGACTGCATTAATCTTTCAATACTTACTAGTCAAAATAAGGTGTTAAATCTCTAGGAACCTTGAAATCTCGGCAACCTTATTACTTCGTAACAGTAAATCGAGAATCCAAGAGCTCATACGATAACCTTGTAACTAATTATAAATTCAAAATGGACTGAGTTGCAAAGAACCTTATCAACAATGTAAGTGTTATACCACAACCCCGCACGTTTCATCCTCGACAGTATTTTAGGAAGTCAGAAAAAAGCTAACTTCCTGGGCCCTGGTCTTCATGTACCTGGTTTATCCCGAATAAGGTTTCATGAAAGCCGATTGCAGTGAATGGAGATTCATTACAATGAAGATTCCTGCTTCATTGTGAAGACTGAACAACTCATTGTTTCATCGGACTCGCCATCCATCCTTCTTATGTACAGCACCAAGTATTCTCCACCGAATCTTCAATTTTTAAAGCTTTAATCCATTTGTAGTTTGAAGTTGTCGTCATCGAGGATTGAACCTCAGGTTCAACCGCACATGCTGAAATTGTAAAACAACTGCTTTAACTTATTCATACATGGAAACAATTGAAAATCTAAACGTCGAATGACACTTATAGTCCAGTCAAATTAAACAAGATTTGAGAGTCATGATGGGAATATGGTAAGCTACAATGTTCGTATAAAGGATGTTTGTATGACACGCGGAAAAGCCAAACAGTTGATATTATAGGAGGTTCGTTTTGGACGGAATTGCAGATGGCTCAATCAATGTTAGTTTCACCATCTTTGGTACGTTTATAAAGTTTCAATGTTGTGTTCCATGTGAAAAAAATCAGTTTCAATCACTCAAGCAAACTATGGTATGGTTTTTCGACAAACTCAAATGAGTTAAAACAATGAATGTTTTCAGGTGACCAGGAATATGTCCTAGCAGATTTTATCAAAATGAAAATATATCAAACTCTAGGACGAATTCTGCATCATATATATGTTTCAAATGTTTGAATGCCTTTCTGAAAGATTCGTAAGAAAATGGAAACCTTGCAAGTGGATTATTTCGGAAGCATTAGGTTTCAGTGACATTTTATAAAAATTTTGACGATTTGAATTTGAAAATTAAAATAAAACATATAAACCAGCGCTGAGATTTGAGCCTCGGCTCCCATGGTTTGGAGGCAGCCGCACAAGTGTATCAAAGTGAAATCTTTTTGCATATCAAACGTCAATGAATTAATTGTGGGTCTAAAAATAATTGTAACATACTCATTTTATAGGGAGCAATGCTCATTAGCTGACTATGTTTACGTTGGTCATACAATGTTGTTGTCATGCTGTGTTTATCCATTTTGGTTATATTTTGTGCTGATTGCATCGATAACAGCAATGCATTACCACTTTGGTCGATACACTTTCATTTTAGCTCATTTACCTAAGATTTTGAAAAATACTAGCCTGATATAAATTTCTTAAATTAAATTTATAGAACTGAATGCTTCTTGCTATTTTCTAAACAAATATTTTATGAAGTTCATTTAATCGTTTTCATCATTTCTTAACGTCTACTATTAATAAAGTCAATCATTGAATAATTTCATCAAATCTTTTCGACAAAACATCATCATCACGACAAAATGAAAATCACAGTTCATATGAACCTTATCGCGCGGTACACTCTCCGAAATACGACATTTTTCCGACATAGTCTCTTATCTCGTACAAATAAAGTTCAAAGCAGCATACACATGCATATGCTATATTACACGACAATCATTTCAATCGTTCCGTACATTAACCGACCTTCAATCTTATCAATTTCAAAAAAAATTCTTATCACAAGAATAATTATTCGACGCGGCCATTGCTAACATTTACACACTATCTAATCGACGTGTGTTTCTATTTATATGTATTTATAAGTGCTCTATTGAAGTTTAAAAAAATACGGCAACAACACAACTTTTAATATGTTTGATAATGGGGGTAACTATTTTGTATTGGCGAAAATACAAGTAATAGCGCAATCTTGTTCCAATTTATTTATGAAAAGGCTAGTATATAGTGTAGTATCTACACACATATGTGCATACATGTCGACGATTATGTGAACGCGATAAGATACGAGCGAAGGGGGCAACTGATAAACTTTATTGAACATTATATCACATGTAATTGCAATATTTATAATAATGGCGGATTTGATGGTGATTTCAGTTCAATTTATCGAAACGAAATTTGTCAGTTAACTGCTGATTTTTTCGATGAGATTCGAAATTTCTATTTCAGATGTTTTATCGAAAATGCTAAAGTGATACTGTATAAAGTACTACTAGGATCAAAAGATACTTAAAGAACTTACATATAAAAATTAATTAGTGATATCGATAAGTACTTTTGGCTCGTCTTTAACCAATTTGTAAGAGAAGGCAAAAAAGTATCCTTTCAACACGTCCACTTCATGCCACACTCATTTTTCAGAAAGAAGTCGTTCTTTCTCAGTGCTAGAAAATGTGGCTACTGAACTGCGTGCATGTTTTTTCCCTTTTATATATTTCAAAATTGTCCTCTGTCAAGAATAAAAAAACGTATTCTACTGATAAGATCGTATTCTGAAATTATTACACAACAAGCCGCGAGGTGCGACCCTTGAGGTCCACACGGTCAACTTCCCAGTAATATCTACATAAATATTAAAAATATTAAACATAAAATTATTTATGAAAATAATAATATTTTAAATAATAATAATGAGAGGCACTCATAACAGTAATTGGAGTACGTAAGACTTTTGGAGGATGCGGGGTGGATTGGTTTGATTGAATCAATCGGAGGAGAGTGGCCGGTTATATAGCCTTTTCCACGTTACTTGTTATTTTCATATCGATGCTTGAAGGACAAAAGAGCGCTAGCAAAAATGAATGCAGTTTTTGTTATTACGCCCACTGAAGAGATTTTCTCGCGTGGTGGGCATTTTAAATAATTTGGATCAAAATTGCCATGACTTCGGTATAATCATTGAATTTGAATTCAATCAATGAGATTAATAGTTATTTCTTATTTTCAATTGATCTTGAAAAACATTAAATATGTAGTCAATAATCAGTTTAATTGTATGCATAAAAAGTGAAATGTTTATCACATGATGATGGATAAAACAATTGAAATCTTACGAACACTAAAAAATAAATCTACTAAAAACTACATTTTTTTTTGATGACAACTTTTCAAAGCATATGATCTTGGAAAGTACTGACTACAAAACATTTTGCCCTTCAAAGCGGTCATTACCACAATAGCAAATTTGATTGAAATTTTGTTGGTTTTAAAAATTTAAGCAGTTTTTTTTTATTAAAATTAAAAAAACTGAAAACTATTCGAAATTTGCTCAAATTATGCAAATATTATAAAACTTTGATTGACTTTACAACAATATCGTTAGAATAAAAGATATAAGGTAATATCATTCGTATGAACCCTTTTTACATGGCAACTTTGCATTATTTTTTATATTTAATTTTTTTTTTTTCATAATCATAGAAATTTTTTTTGGCTGGTTTCTCTTCAAAATCTGATATGAATGTATAAATTTTATAAACATTTATTACTGTGCTGTGCAAATCAGGTTTAAAAAAAAATTTTATGGGTAAAAACCTAATTTTCCGCATTTTCTTTTATTAAATTAAAAAACGACTGAAACGATTTTTTTATAAAGTTAAAAATATCATAAAAATGTTAACACACGTTCATTGACGCGTGAATGATGCAGGTTCGTGAGATATAGTGAATGACAGAAATGACCTTGAAGGTCATGATTACTTTTAATAATTTTTTATTTTTAATTTTATTAACTTCCCAGTATATGGGAAGTTCTTGTAATCGCCTCGAAAATCGAAATTGAAATTTTCAACATTTCTTTACGTTTTGAAGTCTATAGAGTATATATAAAGTGTTTTTAGAAAGGGAGATGTATGTGTGTGTGTCTACGTACGTACGTACGTCTGTACGTTCGTGGACAGTTTTTTCTACGAGCATAACTCATGTAAACAAAGTCCTATCGACTTCGTTGAGGTGTCAATCGAAGCGTCTTTGCAAACTTAAGAGCTGATTAGTTTTTGGGAAACTTCGATCGGGGGGGGGGCTTGCTGTTTTGCCCCTTTGAAGGTCATTTCTGTCATGCGTTATATCTTGCGAACCCAACGTAAGATTTCTTTGAACAAGGTGTCAATTGACGCGTACTGACATTTATGTGATTCTATAAAGTTTCTAAAAAAATTCTTTGGGCCGTTTTTTAATTTTTTTTAAAAAAGTACAAAAAATTGTGGTTTTTTTCAAAAACAATAAATTTTCAACCATATTTTCAAGTCCAAGAAATCAATGTTTATATAATTTATATACTCCAAACACTTTTCCTAAAAATGACATCAAAATTTTTTCTCATGATTGCAAAAAAAAATCAAATAAAAAATAAAAGATCATTAACAGTCATCATGATCTTCAAGGCCATTTCTGTCATGCGTTATATCTCGCGAACCAAACATACGATTTGCATCGTTTAGGTGTCAATGGACGCGTATTAATATTTTTCTGATTCTGTTGAATTTTAAAAAAGAATCGTTGGAGCCGTTTTTTAATTTAAGAAAAAAAGTGTAAAATTTTTTTTCACAAACAATAAATTTTTAACCTGATTTACGATATATAGTAATCAATGTTTATAAAATTTATATACTCCAAACAATGTTTGTAAAAACATCATCAAAACCTTTTCTCATGAATACGTAAATAATTAAATTAAAAATAAAAAATCATTAAAAGTCATCATGATTTTCAGGGTCATTTTTATCATTCACTATATCTCACGAACCAGATATAATATTTGCATCATTATGGTGTCAGTTGACGTGTATTAACCTCTTTGTAAAGTTTTTAACATTATAGAAGTTCGTTTCAGCCGTTTTTTTAATTTAACAGAAGAAAATGCTAAAAATTATGGTTTTTTTCATAAAAAATATTTTTTTAACTTGATTTTCACAGCAAAGTGATATCAGTTTATAAAATTTATGCGTTCTTATCAGTTTTTGAAGAGAAACTGGGAAGTTAATAATGTTTGATGTGTACACGCACGCGATTAAACTAGAATGTCTGTTTCCTTTTAACCAAGCTTCCTATCTAGAAGAACTTCAACAACGCTCGTCAATAACAGTGTCCTTAAAAAGTGAATTACGTAACGTGCTTCCAATTGAAACTTCTTCAAATTGCATGCCTGTTTTCGTTTTATAAGCAAAATTCTTAGAAAATATCCACCACATATCCTAGAAGTATTTTTCCTTAACATGCAGTTTTATGTCCGATAAAATGCACTCAGATACTATCTTTATAGCTGTTCACTAAAACGAGGACAACTCGTCACTTTTACTGGTGTCGCAAACATGAAATGCTCACGATAAGGCACATCATGTTCCAAAACATAATTGTCGCTTTTATTTCAACGTTAATTGTTTTCGTCGCAGTCAAAAGGACAACATGTTCAGATAAGGATTGAAATTTTGAAGTCTAGCACGGTCCGGATAAATACTAATTAAAATTTTAAATGTTGGCGCACAGATTGCTACCATGAGGCGATCATAATTTATTTTGCAGTTTCGGGTCGGGTGGAATGACTTTTACAAGAGGATGTTAATTACGTGTCATTAAACTAATTGCGGGTAATTGGCCATAATTGAGTGTTTAAGGATATTTTTCCTATGAGACAACGTTGCACATATAGTGTCCAGGTAGCTTCATAAAATTTATGCAGGTAAATCTGAACGACAGGATCAGCTGCTATAGTTTTTGATGATTTATGGAAAGGTCTATCCAAGTAAAGACGTGTTTGTTGAGAGCTTCTTCACCATATACTTACCTGGTGTTATCATTTATTCGAAAAGAAATTCATGTTTCTGGCACTGTAAGAAATTTATAGCGAAATAAAAAATTGGTGAAAAATTAACCAAATGTGGTATCATAGCCAAAGAAAATAAAACCAGAATCGTGTTATTAAATTGACAAGATACTCCAAACGTAAGACTCCCAAGTACGAAAACATCTGCCGCAAATGATTGATTCAGGGGGACTCTCCGGTAATAGTAATAGTAATTCTATTACCGGAGAGTCCCCCGGAATCAATAAGATAAGAAGCACACTAACATAAATTGCTGTTCTAGCTGACAATAAAGAAAAAAGCCGGTATCGATGTTTCCGATCAAATAAGATCTGATATCGCAACATTTTGAAAAGGGTTGAAATGGCTTCGAAATAATTAACGATAGAATATATTCTCGACATTTCAGTGGTAAATGCTTCCGTAGTATATAAAATTGCTACAGAAAATTATTTACGAATAAAGATATACTTATTTGGAATGGAGACAAGCCTAGTTTTTTCAAATATAAGGGAACATGACTTGAGTTTCGAAATTGATAGACAAAGTATTGCCGTCCTATAAGATGAAGGTGTGGTTCTCCATTTTCCTCTTTTGCTGTTATATCTAGCACGTCAGTGTCTTTAATTCTTTTCAAATTAAGTATAAAAAATAGCTATTTCAAAAGGATTGTAGATAGCAAATATCGATGAATGAAAAGATCTGATTTAACAATATTTTTAGCTTTTATATTACGCCTAGATATTAGTAGGTAGTATTTTTCTCATATCGGAGATGTTTTGAACTTAAATTCTGAGATGTTTGGCGTCTTTGCCTTATTTTTTTTCAACTGCAATATGAATGTCTCGCAAAGTTGAAACTAAAGTCAATTTTTATGATTATTATTAACTTCCCAGTATATGGGAAGTTCTTGTAATCGCTTCGAAAATTGAAATTTTCAACATATCTTTACGTTTTGAGGTCTTTAGAGTATATTTTAAGTGTTTTTAGAAAGAGAGATGTATGTGTGTGTGTACGTACGTACGTACGTGCGTGGAACGTTTTTTCTACGAGCATAACTCACGTAAACAAAGTCGTATCGACTTTGTTGAGGTGTCAATCGAAGCGTCTTTGCAATCTTTAGAACTGATTAGTTTTTGGGAAACTTCGGTCGGGGGGGTTTGCTGTTTTGACCCTTTGAAGGTCATTTATATCTTGCGAACCAAACATAAGACTTGCATCATTAAGGTGTCAATCGACGCGTGTTAACATTTGTGTGATTCTGTCAAATTTTTAAAAAATTGTTTAAGCGGTTTTTTAATTTATGTAAAAAAGTGCAAAAAATTAGGAGTTTTTTTCATAAACAATGAATTTTTAACCTGATTTGCAAAACATCAATGTTTATAAAATTAATATACTCCAAAACGTTTTCATAGAAAAACCAGCAAAACTTTTTGTTATGATTACAAAAAAAAATTAAATTAAAATAAAAATCCATTAAAAGTCATCATGACCTTCATGGTCATGTAAGTCATTCACTATATTTTGCGAACCAAATATAATATTTGCATCATTAAGGTGTCAATCGACGCGTATTTGTATGTTTTTGAATTTAAAAAAAAAAACTGTTGGAGCCGTTTTTTAATTTAATAAAAAAAAATGCGAAAAATTAGGATTTTTTTAGAAAAAATACATTTTCAACCTGATTTCCACAACACAGTAATAAATGTTTTTAAAATTTATAAATTATTATCAGTTTTTGTAGAGAAACCAGCAAAACTTTTTTCCTTGATTACAAAAAATGATTAAATTAAAAATAGAAAATCGTTCAAAGTCACCATGTAAAAAGTGTTCATACGAATGATATTACCTGATAACTCTCATTTAAAAGACATTGTTGTTAAGTCAGTTTATTAATATTTGCATAGTTGAAGCATTTTGAATAGTTTTCACAATTTAAACATAAATTTTGAAAACCCCAAAAATAATACAATCAAATTTGCATTTGTGGTAATCTACGCTTTGAAGTCAATACTTTGTCAAGATCAAATGCTTTAAAAAGCGTTCAGCAAATAAAAAACTGTAGATTTAGTAGTTTTGTTCTTTAGTGCTCATACGATTCGAATTACTTCCTCCACCGTCATTTGTAATACATTTTACTTTTTACATGCAGTGAAACCGATTATTGCCTGCATATTCAATATTTTTGAAGACCAAGTGAAAATAAAAATAATTATTAGTCTCTTTGATGCAAAATCGTGAAAAAATACAAATTCAATGATTATGCCGATGTCATGGCAATTTTCAACACAACGATTCAAAATGGCCACCACGAGACAAAGTCTCTTCAGTGGGCGTAATAACAAAAACTGCATTCATTTTTGCTAGTGCTCTTTTGGCCTCCAAGCATCGAAATGAAAATAACAAATACGGTGAAAAGGCTTTTCGCTTCCGATTGATCCGCGTGAATATTCAATCAAACCAATCCAGCCCCCATCCATTAAAAGTCTTACGTACTCCAATTACTGTTATGAGTACCTCTCATTATTATTATTTAAAGTGGTATTATTTTCATAATTATTATTGTGTTTAATATTTTTAATACTTAAGTATATATTACTGGGAAGTTGACCGTGTGGACCTCAAGGGTTGCACCTCCCGGCTTGTTTCTTATTGTAGTTGAATTGTATCCTGAAAGTTTTTTGGCCCTTATCTCTTGACGAAATTGAAATTGTCCAGAAGTTTATTTTAAAAAAATTGGATTGCTTTGATGTTTTGATAACTAAAATTCTTAACAGAAGTAATCTTCAATATTAGCTTCAACGGAAGAAGTGGAGCAGGCTTTGAAGCTAAAGGTCAACCCTTGATTATGCCATTTTGTTTAAAATATTTGCACAATCTGCATCTTTAGAAATGATAATTTTCTGTTAAACATGAATCTCATACATATCACTAATATATTTTTTAACATGCATGTAAATTTCAACATATTCCTGCTCTCACGACATGTCTTACATAACCATTTCGAAGATAAAATAAAAACCACACACACATCATACGTACAAGTAATTCAAGTATTCCCACGCAACAATCATACCAACAAAAAAAACTACTGTCATAACATCACACCCGCTTTTATTGTTCTTTCTGCTTTGTTGCTATTTCTAACAAGTTTTTTTACGATTTCTTCTTACCTGGCTGAATGTAAAGTATGCGAACATTAACATCATGAATATGAACATACGTAGATGTTTTGTTTGGATTGCGTCGACTTGATGAAGGTTATTTCAATTATTGGTGGTGATTTTTGAAACCAACCTGTTTTTCTTCCACGAAGATGGCACCAAAGAGAGAAATTTAGATATGGATTGCAAATGATGATGCTTTAAGATAACATATACGAACAATGAATTTCGTAAAGTAGCATAGTCATATGACCTTTTTGAAATTGAAAAGATGCAATCTCTATACGGATGTGAAATTAAGCATTAAGCATAAAATAAGACTAGCATATTTTGTTCTTGGAGATATCTCTATGTGGGCTTTTACACGAAGATCCCCAAATGAATCTTCAGAATAGAACAATAATATTCACTAAAGAAAAGAAAATTCAAAATTTCATATTTTCAATAGAAGATTCTGATCCTCTTCTAGAATAATTTTTATCCCTACTACACAATTTCAATAAAATTAATATAGGTGAAATTAAGATTTAACTAATCGAGAATTAAAAATAGGAGCTTTTGACAAAGTATTAAAAGTAAGTCCTTCCCAGGAACATAAATATTACAAAGATATAAAGATACAGTCTGGAGTAGTAGAAGCCTCCTAGAATTTTCTATGCAGTGCATCAATTTTGGGATTGATTATCGGAGGGATATAAGATCAAAAGATTTCGAAAATTCAGTCGCATAAAATCTTTTCTAAGTTTATAAAAAGGTTATTTTTTGGCTTTTTGACGGACGTTGGCATCTTTCCTTAACAAAAAAGCATAATTTTCCATTTTTGTACTTTCTGACCACTATTTAAAAGAAATTTAGGTTGTTTGTATCCAAACAAACATGCTATCGTAAAGCAAAAACGTTTCTCTTGATATTTTTTTTTCATTGAAATCTATATATCCATTGAAATGGCACAAATTATTAAGTGGTGTATACTTTTATGCTTCAATATTACTGTAGAAAGTCCTTAATTAAGAATAGTGAGACAAAAAAATGGTATCTTGATTCACTGATAGGAGTTTCTGTATAGTCGATTGATCTTCCCTGTTGATTTTCCGACAGTTACAGAAAAGTTGGATGTTGAGCAAAAATATCCAAAAACTGAAGCGAAATTCTTTATCTACAAAGAAGTATGTATAGCTGCTATTCAAATTGAAACGCTCTTTATTTAAATCATACTGGATATCTCAACTTCAGGGGCAATCAGTGGCGACTTTAGGCAAATTCTCCAAAAAAAAGTAATCTAAGCTTTCATGCTGAAAAATCTTTCTTTAGTTTGACTGACGGTGGGAGCAGCTAGGAATTTTGTTTAAGGACTAAAACTGGTAAGAACCCGGCACTGTCCGCAGAAGTGATGAATGCATTACTAAATTTTATTTTATTTTTAACTTCCCAGTATATGGGAAGTTCTTGTAATCGACTCGAAAATCGAAATTTTCAACATATCTTTACGTTTTGAGGTCTTTAGAGTATATTTTAAGTGTTTTTAGAATGAAGTATGTATGTGTGTGTGTGTATGTACGTACGTATGTGCGTTCGTGGACAGTTTTTTCAAAGAACGTAACTCACGTAAACAAAGTCGTATCGACTTCGTTAAGGTGTCAATCGAAGCGTCTTTACAATCTTAAGAGCTGATTAGTTTTTGGGATACTTCGGTCGGGGGGGGTTTGCTGTTTTGACCCTTTGAAGGTCATTTCTGTCATGCGTTATATATCGCGAACCAAACATACGATTTGCATGATTAAGGTGTCAATCGACGCGTATGAGCATTTGTGTGAATCTATGAAATTTTGAAAAAACACGGTGGAGCCGTTTTTTAATTTTTTAAAAAAAGTTCAAAAAATTGTGATTTTTTTCAAAAACAATGAATTTTTAACCTTATTGTCAAGTCCAAGTAATCAATCTTTATATAATTTATATACTCCAAACAGTTTTTATAAAAATGCCATCAAAATTTTTTCTCATGACTACGAAAAAAATCAAATAAAAAATAAAAAATCATTAACAGTCATCATGATCTTCAAAGTCATTGCTGACATGCGTTATATCTCGCGAATCAAACATAGGATTTGCATTATTTAGGTGTCAATGAACGCGTATTAATATTTGTGTAAATTTTTCGCATTGTTAAAAAAATCGTTGGAGCCGTTTTTTAATTTAAGAAAAAAAAGTGCAAAAAATTAGGTTTTTTTCATAAACAATAAATTTTTAACCCGATTTGCGAAATGTAGTAGACAATGTTTATAAAATTTACATACTTCAAATAATGTTTGTAGGAACATCATCAAAACTTTTTCTCATGATTACGTAAAAAATTAAATTAAAACTAAAAAATCATTAAAAGCCATCATGATTTTCAAAGTCAATTTTATCATTCACGATATCTCACGAACCAGATATAATATTTGCATTATTATGGTGTCAGTTGACGTGTAATTACATCTTTGTGAAGTTTTCAACATTTTAAAAATTCGTGTCAGCCGTTTTTTTTTAATTTAATAGAAGAAAATGCAAAAAAGTATAGTTTTTTGCATAAGAAATATTTTTTTACCTGATTTGCACAGCACAGTAATACCAGTTTATAAAATTTATACATTCTTATCAGGTTTTGAAGAGAAACTGGCAAATTATGAAGAAAAAAAAATGAAAAATAAAAAATCATTCAAAGTTACCATTTAAAGAGGGTTCATACGAATGCTTTTACTTTATATCTTTTATTCTAAAAAATTGTTGTAAATTCAATGTTTTAAAATATTTGCATAATTTGAGCAGATTTTTAATAGTTTTTATAGTCTTTTAATTAAAAAAATGCTTAAATTTTGAAAACCAACAAAAAATTTCAAGACCAAAAAGGCGTGAATATTCAATCTGTCCTCATCGACCAAAAACCTTACGTAATCAATGGACCCTCCCGTAGACGATATGATTCATATTAACTCATTCCTGTTACTGCTATGATTACCTCTCATTGTTGTAATGTTGTTGATGTTTATGTAGATATTACTGGGAAGTTGACCGTGTGGACCTCAAGGGTCGCACCTCGCGGCTTGTTATTACTAAAAATCATTGAACATCAAGATGGTTAAAATATTCAAAGTCATCAAAAATTTTGTATAACTTTCTGAAAGAAAAGCACCCATTTACATGGTATATTTTGACAATATGTAGCTCTCTTTTTTCCCTTCAGAATTGTAAAACATATTCCAGAAACCATCGAAAAACATTTATTATCTAATTAGTACGACAAATGTTTACGGTTTAAGAAATGCATAAAATATTCACTGGCATTTCAGTTGGCTAATGTGAATATCATAATATCGACAATGAACTGATATCGATGAAAAATTGAATATCGTTCAACAATAAATGAAAGAGAAGAGCAGACTAAAGTCTACCTCTCACGATACGCATTCCAATATGCACTCACATCATTATTGAGCGATGATAGTTGCACTATCAAATTATTAAGCTAACAAAGCATCTACAAAAAAATTAAAAGCAGCATCTGTTTAACTTGCTATTACGTGCCTCTTGTAAGAAAATAAAAAACAAAAATCGAAGATACAGTAGCGAAAAATGAAATGTTTCCAATCAAAAAAGTATGTATAAGTGCGAAATTCTAAGGAGTATTTTGATTCGAAGAATTTTTTTTTAAAATAAAGTTAAATAATAATATTAACTATATAAAATATATAGTTTTGTTTTTGTTTCAGGAAGTATTGACCGCTTAGATAGATCATTCATTTTCTAGTCAAATTTAATCGAATTCGAGTAATATCAAAGATTTAATAACTTCTCAATATTTAGTTTGCTAAAATTTTTTTTATTTTTTTTTATAGAATATTAAATATAATAATTTTAAAAAAACAGTTTCCATATTCTTTGATGCTAAAGAGTGCTTTTGACTACCGCCTTTATTCTTCTAGGCATAGAGTTCATCAGATCCTGAAGTGTTTTATGGCTATGTCCTCTATTTTTCGAGCAATTTTATAAGCTCCTGCTTTGAAGTTGATTTTGCTTTTGTGATTTTGACCTTCATAATTGACCACATATTCTCAATAGGGTTGAGCTCGAGGCTATTACCGGGCCAGTCGGGGGTTAAAAGTCCAACTTTCGAAATGAAATCGTTAATCTGCAAAGACAGGAGAAAAAAAATTAAACCGTTTCTAATGAAATCAATTTAGAACATTGTCAGTGTTTGTAAAATATGTAAACTTACCAATTCGGCGCGATTTCATGGTGCAGAATTATCTTGGAATATGCACTCGTCGGCGAACGAAAAATGGTTTTCTATTGGAGGGAATAAATCTTAATAAAATTTTTAGTAGGAAGTGTGGTTTCGGCGTGTCGGATGGCATCCTCTTCAGATGCTGTCATTTGCCATCCGACACGAGACAGCACGACCACGGCTGGCTTGTTGATGGATTAAGCTCGTTATATTTCAGCTATTTTATAATTTACATCTGCGAATTATAACGACCGTCAATGGGTTCGTATATATGCCTACGTTTGCTATTTTATAACATGTGTTAGAACCTTCTTCTCAACAACATTGCCTTCTGGTGTGCAATTTTGGTTTGGTTTGGTTGAAACCACACTTCCTACTAAAATTAATTAGGAACCAGCCTATAATCTGGAACAAGAAAAACCTCCATTAATGTGCATTAAATAGTGTTAGCAGAGTTGCGAACCAAAATTGCACGCTAGAAGATAATGTTGTTGACTAGAGTAGGAGGTTCTAACACATGTTACTTAATCAAAATGTTTTTATAGGCTATAGCATTCACAGTTCCTTCAAGAAAGACAAGTTCTCCCACGCCGAAAAAGGAGAAGCATCCCCAAACCATATTCGCGGTCAGATATTTGACTGTTTGTTTGATGCACTCATTGCTGTATCGCTCTCCAATTCTTCGTCTCACGTATTGCAGTCCCTCTGGTCCGAACAAATTAAATTTCCTCTCGTCAGAGGAAATAACACTTCTCCAATTCATCTCAATAAAGTTTCCACATTTTTTTTTTTGCCCATTTAAACCTATTTTTGCGCACTTTTGACATCAAAAATGGTTTTTTGCGAGGTTTTAAAGCGATTTAGAACTGTATGAACACTAATTTCAGTTCCACTTCTTCTAACGTGCTCTGCTCGAATGTCCATTGCAGTTTTGAAGCGTTTTCGAAGGCTGGCGAATTACGTGTCCGAGTATGTCGTGAAACTTTTTAAAAAGGAACAAACACTTTATTTGCAAAATACAAAATTAAACTTTATTTTAAAATATTCGTTTTGAAATACACGATCGGTCTATTCGAAGAGGTAACTGTACGAAAACTGGCGGCGGGAAATTATGCGTAGGATTATTTTATAACATAATTTTGCTGATCTAGCGTCTAGACGTTTACTTGGTTCGCACTTTCCACAAAACTTCTAATGTTACGCATAGTGGTTTCATATTTTGCGTTCCCAGACGCTGATGGATACATAACTTCCCCCTCCTTACATTTTGAATTCTCCTGAATTCGATTAACAATATTAATTTTCCAAAATTTTTGATTATATCTTAAATATATTACAATACCAAAAACTACAAGTAAAATTAAAACAACTATTCCAAAATTAATTGCATATGAGAATTTTCTATGAGTTTGAAGTTCTTTAATTTTATGAATGTTATCAATGTTTTTTAATATGATTTCATCTAATGTAATTTTTTCTGTGAAGTTAGCATAGTTTTCACTTGTTGGATAGAAAAAACGATCGTTAACCTTTTCCTTTATGTTTGAGAAATAGTGACCAAGAATTTTGATTTTACAATTATTAAAATGTATCAATATATTTCCAGATAGTATTAATTTTCTTGAATCGCAAGTTTGATTAACTTCTAATGTTTTTGCGTTTTTGATTAAAATTGTTTCAGTGTCTAGTTCTAAAATTTCTGTATTAGGATTGTGGATAAGATTACAAGTTTTGTTATATATACAATGTTTACTTATCTGAAGCTCATTTAAAGATTTAGTTTTTTCATATTTATAAACAATATCTTTAAACTCGAAAACAATTTCTTTTGGGGAATCAATTTCTTTCGATTGATTATTTGGTACAGGTAATATGACATCCAATTGTACTTTCGCAAGTTCCTTCGGAATTTTGATTGCAAATAGTAGAAGATCATTTTCTGATTTTGCCAGACCAATTCTAATGTATGGAAGTTTACTTAAACTAATGTCATATTTTTGAATCTCTTCATCAGTAAGGATATTTGGGTGCAACATGCCATATTTCGCGGAAACTATGTTATCTTGAATGTGCTCGATTTTATTTCTAAGGATCTGGATTTTAAACATCTGATCGTAATAAATGTTATTGGTCAAAGTGCTACTAGAAAGATTATTGATTTTGTTTAGAATAATTTCCCGGTCCCTTTTGATTACGTCTCTGAGTTGCCAAAATGTTTCGTTAAAATTTTTGTTAATGTCCACTTGTTCGTTTAAAGTCGAGATTAGATTGTGATTATTTGCGTCTACGGTTTTGAGATGTTCGTCAATATCTTGTCTGTCTTGGTCGTCCATCGTTCCAAAGAGCCATTTATGTGCTGTTCCAACGAGGTTAATGAGTCCTCGTTTCTGTCTTGTTTTCCTAGGTATTAGAGTTTTAACCTGATTTGTCAAATGTTCCAGTTCTATCATTAGCAAAATTTTGTAGTTATCGTCTAACTTGTCTGCGTTAATTTTAAATTCGTTGATTAATTCCAAAATTTCTTGCGTGTTTATAACATGAAGTATTATGTTTGTTTTAGTCACTATTTCTGTGTCGTCCAAGTGGATTTTTACGAATCCCGTCTGTTCTGCAATGTTATGTACGTTCAATAAGCCTTTGGCCGGATGTATGAAGAAACAGGTCATCAATAGGATCAAGAGTAGCTGTAAATTGTTTGAATTCAAAATAAATTTTTGTTTTATTTAATTAAGAATTTAGAAAAGAATGAACTTATGACAGTAATTTTCCTTGAACTATTTCGAGAATCATTTTCTCTCGTAGACTTGGTACATTTTGTTGCGTGAAATTGATTTTTCCATTTCTAGATAAGCATTCCGCGACCATACAGGTAAATACCCCACAGTCACTATTATTTGTTTGTTGTGGACTGTCTGTTACATTTTCTAGAGTTAATAGAGACGCATCGAATATTGCATTTCGTTTATCAAGAGACTCCTCTTTGAGGTATTCTGCTAATAGTTCTAATACAGGAGAATTCGGGTTCCCTAATGAGTCGTAGTACCTTATTGTTTTATCCTTGAAATTTATAATTGACAAGCACCAATGGGCATTATTTACGTGAACAGGAACTAATAAAAGGTCATATGAAAATATATCTACTTGACGAGTCCACCTGCGAACTCCATTGTAACCAGAGTTTCTAAGTCGTGGTATGAAAAAGGTATTCATGGCATATATTTTTGACGTATCCCCATTAGCCTGTTCTTTGCTGCGTTCTACTAGGAGGTTAATATAAAAATTAATTATATTGTCATTGAGCCAATTTTCGCCTACTAATGTCTTGATATCTTGCCGGGTTATATTTATGTTAAATTTTGATATCAAAATTTCTTGTTGGGATCCACCATCAATAGCATTTTCTATTATTTTCCTTTCGTCGCATGTAGGGATAAAATTAATAAATTCACTATTATCAGCATATTTAGGTTTTCTTTTGATGTTAATTGGATGGACGTTCGCTAGTTTTGCTTTCCTATATTTGGGCTGATGTTTTTGTCGGACTGCTTTATAGTTTTTTATAAACCCTGTTGTTCTAGCCTCTTCGTAATGTTCACTATTTATATTGAATTTGTTTATGTTTTTCTCTTTTGTTTTAGTTAAGTTTTTCCTGATGTTATCAAAGTCAACTTTTCTGTTTTGTACTTCATGTGGAGAACATTTTAGAACTGAATGAAACCTCTCGTTGTAGCTTCTTATTGCCCGCTGCATAGTTTGTTTTGTTGAGAACTTAGTCTTTTTGAATGTAATGATTCTAAACTTCTCGGCTAAAGTGTTGTGCATCCTTTCCACATCTGCGATACCTGTGTGGCTATGAGGCTTTGTTAGATGCAAGGTAACACCTTCAACCCGTAAAAACTCTTTTATTTGGATTGCATTAAATTCATTTCCTGCGACTATTTTATCAGGCTTGCCTATTTTCGCGAAATGTTCCTCTAGCGTTTCAATGATCGTTATGTGATTTCGGTCAGGTAGATAGTAAGCCGATCCGAATTTTGAAAATTTATCAATGGCGGTAAGGAAACAATATTTCATTATAAAGTATAAATCAACATGAATAACTTGGTTGATATCTGCAGGTGTTTCCGTTAAAAGGAACTTGGGTTTAATAGGATTGCGATCGTATTTCACCTCCTGACACACATCACATTGGTTTATAACTATTTGTATCAGTTCAGCTAATTTCGGGTAATAGATTTTGTTTTTTAGTTTATTAAATGTTTCCTGGATGCCTGAGTGAAAACTTTCTTTGACATGATACAATGAGATTTGTTTTATAGCTTCAACTTCTGTTTTAATATCCATAGCTCTGAATGAGCATTTGATGAATTTAATCTGTGAATCGTTAGAATACATTTCTCTGATTTTTTCTTGCACCACATTGTATTTAGTGTCTGGAAGTTCGGAATAAATGGCTGTAATTCCCTTTTTAATATATTTCCTGAGGATATCACTCAAATTGTTAAAATCATATTCGGCTATATATATAATTCGTTTCTTATGTACGATCTCGATTTCTTGGGTCTTGTTATTTGTCAGGATTATTTGGGTTTTATATTTGTTAACAATTTCTTCTTTTATTGCAATATGATCGAGAAGTTCCTCCTCTGCCGAGTGTTTTGTTGCCATCGTGACATCTTCTTCATTAACCAACACTTGCAAATCTGAGTAGGAATTGGTGCGATCTTCAATATTCACAGTCTCCTTACAGAACTCTTCCGTGTTTGGGATGCGACTTAAAAAATCAGCTACATGATTTTCTTTCCCTTTGAGGTACTCGATTTCAAACTGATATTCCCCCAGTTTTAATAGCCAGCGTTGATGGCGGGGTGAAAGATCTTTACCCTTGTATTTCGCATGTAGATATTTAATTGGTTGGTGATCGGTATAAATTTTAAATTTATTTCCGTAAAGGTAAGGTCGGAAATAATTTACCGACCACATAATAGCGAGAAATTCTTTATCGGTGGCAGCATAGTTTCTTTCGTGCGTATTCAATGTCCTTGATGCAAAACAAACAGGGTGACCATTTTGTGACAAAACGGCGCCTATTGCGTAATTAGACGCATCGGTGGTCAGTTGAAATGATTTGCTGAAATCAGGAAATCGAAGAATTGGGTGAGAACTAATCAGAGCTTTCAGTTTCTCAAAAGCATCTACATAGTTAGGGTCAGTGGCATTTATTTTAATGCCTTTTCGAAGATACTTGGTAATGGGCTGGGCTACTTTCGCATAGTCTTTAATGAATTTGCGGTAATAACCCGTCATACCTAGAAAGCGTTTAATTTCTTTTTCACATCTGGGAAGTTTTAAATTCTCAATTATGCTGACTTTATCTGGATTAGGCTTTAAACCGTCTTTTGTGATAACGTGGCCTAAAAAACTCGTTTCCTTTTTCATAAAATTGCACTTATCGATTTGCACTTTTAATTGATGCGCTTCAAGGGTTTTTAACACGTCCGTTAAGGATTCTATGTGTTCTTGCAATGAGGTGCTAAAAATGAGGATATCATCTAAATAGACCACACAGGTTTTATTAATAAAGTCTCTAAGAATGTCATTCATAAGCCTTTGGAACGTCGCGGGGGCGTTCTTTAGACCGAATGGCATTCTTATAAACTCGTAAAGACCGTGTGGAGTTACGAATGCTGTTTTTGGTCTATCCTCTTCTTTAATGAGGATCTGATGATATCCTTTTGCTAGATCGATTGTTGAGAAGTAGTGTGACCTACCAAGTTTGTCTAGAATAGAGTCTATATTGGGCAACGGAAACTTATCGTCCACTGTAACCTCATTAAGTTTCCGATAGTCTATTACTATTCGGAATTTTTTTTCTCCCGAATTGTCCCCCTTTTTCGGTACGACAATTAGTGGGCTTGAATACTTAGAATTGCTTTTTGTTATAATTCCTTGCCTCTCCATTTCGGCTATTTGTCGCCTAACTTCCTGCTCATGTTTAGGCGGGTACCTATACAGCCGTGAGTTAATTTGATTATCAATCGTCGTTTTAATCTCGTGCTGAATACTTGAAGTACTTGTGAGCTTATCACCCTCTTTAAAGAATATTCCCTCGAATCTCTTCACGAGTTTAACGATTTCTTTGTATTCTTCTGGGTTCAAATGATTTAGTTTTAAGTGTTTTAAATAATCATTTTCTATTGCTTCTAACACACATATTTCTTTAATAGGATAGGGATTGTTCGTGAATGATATATCCTGCCCATTGAGTGTAATAGTTTTATTTTCAATGTCAATTAAGGTGCCTAATTTGTCCAATAAGTCTATACCAATTATGAAACTGTATTTTCTGTTCGGTAACTTTCTTACTTTCCATCTAACATAGGCATCTGACGGGAGCTTAAACTCAATCGGAGCTGGTGTGTGAATTTCATGTTTTATGCAGTCTTTCCCTGTGATAGTGGAAAAGATCAGAGGTTTGATTGGGATTTTTGTAAAATTACTTAAATTCTCATCTACGATGCTAAGAGAGGATCCAGTGTCTATCAGAGCTATAAATTTCTTTTTATTAATAGTAATATGTATTAGTGGAAGTTCATCCGAGGCTAGTTTATAAAAAACTCTTGCCCCTCGTGTTCACTAATAAAATTTGATTCTGGTTGATATTCAGAATCACATTCCCTTTTAGGAAAACCATGGACCCTATAAAATTGGTTGGGATTAAGTTCTACATTATCAACTTCCATTGCATTATCCTGAGGTTGTTGTAAGTTTCGTAGAGGATTTGCGAAACTCTGCCTGGTTTGCTGTGATCTATTATAGTTATTACGGTGAAAATTATTATTGTAAGGCTGATTCTGATCCCTTGATGGAAAGAAACTTCTTCTATACTGATTAGAATTATTATGGACTTGATTATACAATCTCAATTGGTCTGAACTATTGTGATTATAGTTTAGCCGTCTGTTATGATCTGGGTTTCTGTATTTGTTTCGTCTATCGTAATTTCGATTAGCTGTAGTTTCAAAAGTCTGTTGTCTTTGGGTTGGAATATTTTCTAAATGTTTTGCATTATAAGAATTATTTTTACTCCTAATGGCACCCAAATTTCCCACTGAATTAGTGTTTTTAAATTTTCTATACTCTGGTCTAATACAAGAGTCTTCGAATCTACGCAAATGCATGACTTTTAAAATATCGGATAAATCATTTAGTTCGTAAATTTTGTCCAATAACACTCCTTGTGTCATTTCTTTTATGCTATTTACAAGGATTGAGTCTACGTTACTTAAATCAATGAACAAATCATCTTTATAAAACAAAATAAGCTCGTCTGTTTTATTTTTGATTTTTTGAACTTCTATTGCTAATTCACTAACCGTATTTGATCGAAGGTTATTTATTTTCCTGTATATATCCGCTGGTTCTGTATCCGGTTTGAAGCGAAGTTTTAACGCCGCCTTGATCGATTCCCACTCGTCTGGTGCCGGGATGTTTATAACTGCTTCTTTTGCTGCTCCTTGAATTTTCTCGTAGAAAATCGTCCTGGTGGCTGCCCTTTTCACATCGTCGTCGATAATACAGTTTAAATAGAATTCCGTAGCACTGATGAAAGAATTCAGTGAAATTTCACTTGTCCCCGTAAAACTCGCCATGTGCTTGATTTCTTTTGGGATCTGCTCTCTGCGGTCTGCTGGCGCCCGATTAGCGATGTGTTGTAACGCTGCCGCCAGTTGTTCTACGTAGTTGTCTCTGTTCCTGTTGGTCATTAACTCCTGGATTGCTGCTGCTAATTGGGCAATCTCTCCTTCCCTTCCTTTCAGACGTTCTTCCAACTGCTGTATTTGTTGCTCCATTTTTACTGGAAGTAAATTTCTATTCAGGGAAAAGTACTTATCTCGTTTGGATTTCCACTCCGTCATCCACTATAATGTACTGCTGGTTTCTTCCTCTTAATTCACTGTTCAAGTTGCTTGGTTGAATTTTCTTCACAACTCTTTTTCTTTCTGTTTTTTTTTTCACAATATTGTTCACACTTCTTTGCTTTCGCTGCACCACTCCTTTTTTCACTATATTCACTATTCTTTATTTTCGCGGTACATTCTTCCTTTTTGCGTTTGGGTTATCAACCAGCCTCAGCTGACTTATTAACGGACTTTAGGCTTAATGTGTCCGCCCAAACAAAGGTAAGATTGTTTTTTTTAATTACGCGGTACCTTCGCGGTATCGCGATTACGATTAAAGGTGTATATAATTGTGCTTTGGACTACCTTCGCGGTTTATCCATTCACATTAATTCACCTATTGCACTTTAAATTCTTTTCAGTTTTTCTTCTCGACTTAACTGAAGAATTTAAAGTTTGACCGACTGCGCCAATTACGTGTCCGAGTATGTCGTGAAACTTTTTAAAAAGGAACAAACACTTTATTTGCAAAATACAAAATTAAACTTTATTTTAAAATATTCGTTTTGAAATACACGATCGGTCTATTCGAAGAGGTAACTGTACGAAAACTGGCGGCGGGAAATTATGCGTAGGATTATTTTATAACATAATTTTGCTGATCTAGCGTCTAGACGTTTACTTGGTTCGCACTTTCCACAAAACTTCTAATGTTACGCATAGTGGTTTCATATTTTGCGTTCCCAGACGCTGATGGATACATAACTGGCGCGCTTTATGGCCCGATCTTTTGCGGCAGTCATAATTTTTTTTCCACTGCCTTTCTCACGCGTCAAAGAACCAGTTTTCCTGAAATTTTTCAAAAATCTACATACATCGGTGTGACGAAACCCAACCTTAGCTGTTATCGCACGGGTGCTTAAATTTTGCTCGGAAAATGTCACTATTTGACATTTCACCAATTCGTTCATTTTTCCTTTTCCTACAATTTCACTTTATTTAATTATTTTCGACCGACCGATGCTCAGCAATTTTCGCAAAATTTCTTGGGAAAGTTCACTTCAAAACGATTTTTTTTACCTGGAAACATTTCATTTCTCGCTACTGTATATGAATGGTTGAAAAATATCACTTACATTGCTTCCACAATCCTCATCCAAAGAACGATAGCACGAATAAGAATATGGTTCTCTATTGTTTCAGAATAGCCTTAATAAATTTCTTCAAAAATCTGTTCATAAATTGTTTAGGTCAATGAGAAATATTAATCAAATAAATTTCAAAATTGACTCGGCAGAGGAATACTTCCTCTACTTCCATGGTAAAGTCGCTACTGATCACAAGATTATATGCCCCGCAATCTCTATACATAAAGTCTTCCCACGATCTCTGAAATCACGCGCCGCGCCAACACGTGGTAAGGATGGTATAGCGCTCACCGGTCCATCCACAGAAGTCGGAAACTTGAAATGCAGGCAGTAGCCCAAACTATTGGCACGCGAATTCAAAAAAAAGCGGCTTAATATGCTCAAAGTTTTTTTATGTAAATATAGTAGGTAGCATGATTAGGTAATCCATCCGATAATTTTTGACTCAGTCCATTCTACTCTGTTAGTCCGGAGAAGAATACAATTCTGGGACTCTCCATTCTGAACAGCCTACAGAACTGTCCAGTGATAATATCAAAGACAAATTCGAATTCAGATGGGAGAGCCTCAAAAGGCACAATCTCAATATATTTCGGAAAAGAATTGTAGATAACAATAATGTTAATGTTATGTTTTTCTATGCTTCATACAGCAAATGTATTTTTAAAGTGTGAATAAATAAAGTACTGCTCATAAATATTACGCATCAAAAAGTAGTTTCAGAACGATGAGACATAAAATATCGAGAATACCCACGACTCGCGTATATAATCATGTGATTCGTAAGATGATGTAAGAATTTCATTTAACTACAGTTTTTTTCTTCTGAATAATATTCACACAAGAACATCATATTCAAAGCTACATATATTACAAAAGCCATCAAATCGGGGAGCTAACTCAATAAAATTAATTATCGAGTTCGACCCAACTTGTTTTTCTGCTACCAATGCCACTTAACAAATTTACTTGAGTTCACACCTTTTACTTTCTTCTCGAGTACTTCATGAATATCTTAAGCAAAAGTGATTATAAGTATGTATGGTATTTAACTCGATCCGATCAAACGGGCATAAATGTGTACACATGAATGTATGCATATCAGAAACCTAACACTACTGAATTGTTTCATTTCACCATCCATAATGAATTGACCCTATTTTTTGCCATCTTAATAAAATTGCATCTGTATCTGATTCGTTTAATTCGATCCGCGTAGATACGTTCGATTTGCGCGGTTCATACATACGGCAAATGCAATATATCATTATCGATCGGTTGCGTCTTATTTACTTGGAATGAAGCGTACCTAAACGCATATATTCGCAATGCACTTGCTCCTGAAAATAGACGTGATCAAGATTTTTTAAAAAACAACAAACAATCTTGGAATCACATAAGATGCCTTACTAGTTTATGAAGTAAACTGCCTTCATGTTGCGACTGAATTGTAAACAATCGATAAACACACGATCGCATGTGCATGCGAGTGCACATGTAAGGATGAACATTGATCATGCTTCATGCATATGCAACATTAAGATGAGCTAAGACTTTGGAATCAATGATGTGATCGGAAAATGGCTATTTGAAAATATGTAGTCATAAATATTTTAAAATGTGGTATTCTACGTTCCTTGCTAAGATTCTAACTAGATAATATTCAATTGTTTTTTTTTCATGGCATGTATATTGACGACCGTGTAGTGTTGCATTACAACTTTGAAGGTTTACAAACTTGACAATGTATTTTAGCTTTTTAAAATTACCCCATTGTAAAACTTTATGGCATTTTTATGTGAGTAATAAGTTTTGTCAAACATCATCGAGAAACTCTTTGAAGACTGAAATATAATATAAAGTATGTAGAATTTCGTCAAGGTAAGCTTCTAAACTTGAAATGGTAAAACGGCTTACAAATTGTCGCCTTCTTCGACGTGATAGACTAATGAAGTATTTTGGAAGAAGATCACTGCTCAAAAAGCATGATCAAAGTTTGTTTTTGGTTACTAATAGCTACATTATTGGACAAAACTAAAGCACCCCTTTGCGAAATATCAGTTATCCTCTGATATTATCAGGAAAACTTGATGAAAAGAGTTTGTTCTTAGTTTTTATTATTTATTTGTATGTGTATTATAAACAAGCCGCGAGGTGCGACCCTTGAGGTCCACACGGTCAACTTCCCAGTAATATCTACATAAACATCAACAACATTAAACACAATAATAATTTTGGAAATAATACTACTTTAAGTAATAACAATGAGAGGTATTCATATCAGTAACAGGAATGAGTTAATATGAATCATATCGTCTACGGGAGGGTCCATTGATTACGTAAGGTTTTTAGTCGATGAGGACAGATTGAATATTCACGCGGATAAATCGGTGGGGGCCTTTTTGGTCTTGAAAAATTTTGTACATGCAGTCAAAAACAGGTTCAATTGCATGTAAAAAGTAAAATGTATTACAAATGATGTTGGTTATTGAAATCTTACGATTACTAAAAAATGAATCTACTAAAAACTACAATTTTTTATTCGATGAAAACTTTTTAAAGCATATGATCTTGCAAAGTATTGACTACAAAACATTTTACCATTCAAAGCGTTGATACCGCAAATGCAAATTTGATTGAAATTTTGTTGGTTTTCAAAATTTAAGCAGTTTTTTTTAATTAAAAGTCTATAAAAACTATTAAAAATCTGCTCAAATTATGCAAATATTTTAAAACTTTGACTGAATTTACAACAATTTTTTTTAGAATAAAAGATATAAAGTAATATCATTCGTATGAACCCTCTTTACATGGTAACTTTGAATGATTTTTTATTTTTAATTGATTTTTTTCAGAATCATGAGAAAAGTTTTGCTGGTTTCTCTTCAAAAACTGATAGGAATGTATAAATTTTATAAACATTTATTACTGTGTTGTGCAAATCAGGTTGAAAAAATATTTTTTATGAAAAAAACCCTAAGTTTTCTCATTTTTTTCTATTAAAAAAAAAAACGCTGAAACGGATCTTTATAATGTTAAAATGATCAAAGAGATTTTAAAACACGTCGATTGGCACCATAATGATGCAAATATTATATCTGGTTCGTGAGATATAGTGAATGATAAAAATGACCTTGAAAATCATGATGACTTTTAAGGATTTTTTATTTTTAATTTAATTTTTTACGTAATCGTGAGAAAAACTTTTGATGATGTTTCTACAAACATTGTTTGAAGTTTTTAAATTTTGTAAACATTGATTACTATATTTCGCAAATCAGGTTAAAATTTTTATTGTTTATGAACTTATGCACTTTTTTTCCTTAAATTAAAAAAAGGCTCGAACGGTTTTTTTAAAAATTCGACAGATTCACAAAAATGTTAATACGCGTCCATTGACACCTAAAGGATAAAAATCGTATGTTTGGTTTGCGAGATATAACGCATGACAGAAATGACCTTGAAGATCATGATGACTGTTAATGATTTTTTTTTTTTTTTTTTTGTAATCATGACGAAAAAGATTTGATGACATTTTTAAGAAAACTGTTAGGAGTATATAAATTTTATGAACATTGATTACTTGGACTTGGAAATAATGTTAAAAATTTATTGTTTTTGAAAAAAAACAACAAATTTTTGCACTTTTTTGGAAAATTTAAAAACGGCTCCAAGATTTTTTTTTTAAACTTGATACACATACATAAATGTTAATACGCGTCGATTGACACCTTGTTCAAGGAAATCGTACTTTGGGTTCGCGAGATATGACGCATGATAGAAATGACCTTCAAACGGGCAAAACAGCAAACCCCCCAAACCAAAGTTTCCCAAAAACTAATCAGCTCTTGAGATTGTAAAGACGCTTCGATTGACACCTCAACGAAGTCAATCGGACTTTGTTTACGTGAGTTATGCTCGTAGAAAAAAGTGTCCACGAACTTACAGACGTACGTAAAAAACATAACAATGACAATTCAGTCTATTCAATATCAAAAAATAAAACAAAAATATTTCTCAGTACTCAAAGTTGCCTGGACAAAACTAAAGCAACATCTAGCTGACGATCAGAATTTATACCAAGTGTTGGGTAGTTTTAGTATTTCGTCGCCAGTCCTTTATTTGTAATAACAGCAGCACATCTTTTTGGCATAGAGGATATTATATTATCAATGAACTCTTCAGGAATATTTTCCCACGCTGTCTTAATAGCTTCGAAAAGTAACGGTTTTGTCCTGCAGTTTTCCCTGTTGATCCTCCTTTTGGCAAATGCCCACAAGTTCTCAATCGGATTGAGATCAGGAGATTGAGCAGGCCAATCCAAAACTTCTATCTTATTCGTTTGTAGCCAAGTCTTGCACAGCTTAGAGGTATGCTTAGGATCATTGTCCTGCTGAAATCTCTACTTTAGTGGCATCTACTCTTCAGCGTGCGGCAGTAGTATGTTTTGTAAAATGTCAACGTATACGAAACGATCCATAATACCATCAATTCGATGAATTGGTCCAATGCCTTGTCCAGAAAAGCAACCCAGACTAGGACATTACCTCCTCCATGCTTGGTTGTTGGGATGCAGTACTTAGGGTTAAATCTTTGACCTTTTGGTCGTCGTACGTGTATCATCAGAATATTTTAAATTAAATTCCGATTCGTCGGAAAATAATACAGTCCTCCATTTTTGAATAGTCCAGTCTAAATGGTCCTTGACAAACTTTAACCTGGCCCTCCTGTTCTTTTCTCTGATGAAAGGCTTTTTTGCAGGTTGGTAAGCCGGCAAACCAGCTTCTTCAACTCTTCTCCTAATTGCCCTTGCACATACTGGTAACTTCAAATCAATTTTAATTTGATTAGAAGAGACCGTAGGTTCAACTACAATCCTTTTTTTGATCAAAGAATCATCTCTTCGTGTTATTTTTCGAGGCCTTCCTCCAAAATGTGCAGAACCGTCAGCTCATATTTTTTTGATTAGTCGCGATATAATCGACCGAATATCTTTTACTAATATTATGTGGAGATAATCAACTTTTATAATCAAATATAATTTTATGTTTAATTTCACTACAGTACGTGTTTCTTGCCATTTTTAGTCTCTTAATGTCTTAGCACAAAGAACAGAATGCGCACCACTATTCACGACGGAAATTTTCCATAAATGCTGAAGTAATGATGAAATTTAATGATTCATATCAGACAAATGCATTTCTGCTGCAATAACTATTTCCTGCTAACTGTTCGGCAGTAGCGGTACGAAAAAGGTGAGTATAGAAGAGGGGTGCTTTAGTTTTGTCCAGGCAAATTTTGAGTACTAAGAAATATTTTTGTTTTATTTTTTGTTGTTGAAAAGACTGAATTGTTATTGTTATGTTTTTTTTATAATACACATGTAAATAAATAATAAAAACTAAGAACAAATTTTTTTCATCAAGTTTTCCTGATAATATCAGAGGATAACTGATATTTCGCATAGGGGTGCTTTAGTTTTGTCCAATACTGTACATCAAAATCTGGTATTGGCGAATGGCGTTGCGTACTAGCCATCAGGATCGATCACTATACATTCTTGCTTAGTAGAATTGGGCGTGTGCTCTAATAATAATCCTTCTGTACCCTAGTCTCGCTTCCCTTCCTCCAAGACTGTGTTCAACATCATAGGGTTATCCCTTGAGTCAAAGCAATATGATAAAAAAAGTTAAACCTTCCAGTGGAGTATAAAACTCATGCTAACAACATTTTCATCTGCATAATTTTTCCGAAACATCAGAAAAATTGTCAGCGAAAATTGAAAATGCACTAAATGAAAAAAAGATCGATAATTTTAGAAAGTTCATAGAAAATGTACCAATGTCTGTCCAAATTCTATTGTTCTCTGTATTTAGATACGGTTTTTTCCGATTAAATCGACTTGTACTAACAGAATTTCAGTTTTGAGGACATTTACCAGAAATTCACAAACGAGAAAACACTTAAAAAGGGCATAACTTGCGCTTGAAATATATGAATATGGAATAGCACAAAAACTTTATTTAAATTATTCTATCCCATAACGAAAGCAAACTCACTGGAAGCATTAAAATTCATGGAAATAGTCATTTTTACAGTCGGGCTATTTTATTCAACAAAACTGTTGTGCTTTTTTAAACAAGTACATTTTGTATTAAGAAAGCAAAATAAAAGTTCACCTAAGTTCCGATTTAATTAAAATATGGAACGATTTTTCTGCCGTTAAACCTTTAGCAGCTTTTCGTCGTTTGATATATTTTTTTTTGTAATGGTGTCCACTTATTCTTTGCATAATGTTTTGTTGAATGATAGACTATTCAGAGACACTGACCGTTTTATGAAGTGTCTTATAGTCAATATAGCGGAATGTATTATGAAATCTCTTGCAATTTTGCAAAAGCCTTTTTTTCGTCCATACTTGAAAAATATTCGACGAATATTTTGGAAGACAGTGGCGAACTTGATCTGCAAAAAAAGTAAAATCTAGTAAAATATGTGCAACAGGTGCTTAGTTTTAGAAAGATGTAATAAAATTCATTGCAATGCCTTCCAGTGGCGAGGGGTGAAAAATTACTGTGGGTAAGCCGATGATTTTCTAGCATCAATTTTCACAGATGATTCGCAAGCCGGGAACGCTACTGGCTTTTTGATTTGTTTCCATATCCTATTGAGGAAAACCGAGCTGCCATTCCAACAAACGGGAGTTGAATGCCCACGGCACCTTAAATTATTGATGAATTCGAGACTCGGAAAGCTTTGCTTCAACTCTTACAGATGTTGATCGCTTTGCTGGCTATTATGGAACTATGAGGATGTGTAGAATGAAGAGATAGGAGTATGATGGAATAAACACTGAGATCAAGTGGAACGATTGTGCATGTTTACAGTGATGGATGCAAGTAAATGAACACTTCATTCCCATATAAAACTGAAGTGTTAGACATTTTTGGACCATATTTGGAAAGGGAAGCCGATGGGAATCGGCTTATATGAACGCCTCGCCACTGATGCCTTCATGATTGCAATAAAAAAAGGCGATTTATTGTCGATTGTTTCCACGTATTCACTATACGACCTGAACACACGGCCACATAGTATACGAAAAAACCAATAGTTTTGGTAATAAAAGATAGCAATTAGAACGTATGCCTCCGCGCAGAGTCTTGACCCAACCGTGACACCTCGTGCTATTCCTTCCCATCAAATCAACGACTCGCCAAATTTGAACCACGCAAATCGTTAAATTTGGCGAGTCGTTGATTTTATCGCTCTAAAAAATTATTTATACTATTGGTTTCCCGCTGTGTCTTCGTAGTTCAGTCAAATACACGTCAATTTTTAATCCATAATGCAAAAATTCTCAAACTCTTAATATCGCCATTCGATGTAAGAGATTCTTGCCAAGAATATGACTTCGAAGCTTCAACAGAAATAAATGGCACTTGCACCGGGTGGCGGTATTTAGCGCGCTATAAATGGTAAGCTATCAATCTTAACAGAATTAAATTTGATCGATAACTTAACATTCATTCAGTACTTTTATCGGAAAGTTTAGTTTTATTTAGACAAAACCAGTTTAAATGAAATTTCGTAGTTTGGATGGATTTCCTAAAGCAAAATATTTGGTCGAAAGCAATGGAAAACAAGCCGCGAGGTGCGACCCTTGAGGTCCACACGGTCAACTTCCCAGTAATATCTACATAAACATCAACAACATTAAACACAATAATAATTTTGAAAATACTACTACTTTAAGTAATAACAATGAGAGGTTTTCATAGCAGTAACAGGAATGAGTTAATATGAATCTTATCGTCTACGGGACGATCCACTGACTACGTAAGGTTTTTGGTCGATGAGGATAGATTGAATATTCACGCGGATGAATCGGTGGGCGCCTTTTTTGTCTTGAAAATTTTTGAATATGCAGTCAAAAATAGGTTCAATTGCAAGTAAAAAGTAAAATGTATTACAAATGATGATGTTTATTGAAATCTTACGATTACTAAAGAATGAATCTACTAAAAACTACAATTTTTTATTCGATGAAAGCTTTTCAAAGCATATGATCTTGCAAAGTATTGACTACAAATAATTTTACCATTCAAAACGTTGATATCGCAAATGCAAATTGATTGAAATTTGCTTGGTTTTCAAAATTTAAGCAGTTTTTTTAATTAAAAGACTGTAAAAACTATTAAAAATCTGCTCAAATTATGCAAATATTTTAAAACTTTGAATTAATTTACAAAAATTTTTTTAGAATAAAAGATATAAAGTGTTATCATTCGTATGAACCCTTTTTACATGGTAACTTTGAACGATTTTTTATTTAGTTTTTTTTTATAATCATGGAAGAAAATTTTGCTGGTTTCTCTTCAAAAACTGATAAGAATGTCTAAATTTTATAAACTGGTATCACTGTGCTGTGCAAATCAGGTTAAAAAAATATTTTTGATGAAAAAAACCATAATTTTTCGCATTTTCTTCGAATTTTTATAATGTTAAAAGCTTTACAAAGATGTTAATACACGTCAACTGACACCTTAATGATACAAATATTATATTTGGTTCGTTATATATACTGAATGATAAAAATGACCTTGAAAATTATGATGACTTTAAATGATTTTTTATTTTTAATTTAATTTTTTACATAATCATGAGAAAAAGTTTTGATGATTTTTCTACAAACATTGTTCGAAGTATATAAATTTTATAAACATTGATTACTATATTTCGCAAATCAGGTTAAAAATTTATTGTTTATGAAAAAAACCTAATTTTTGCACTTTTTTTTCTTAAATTAAAAAACGGCTACAACGATTTTTTTAAAAATTCGACAGATTCATTAAAATGTTAATACGCGTACATTGACACCTTAACCATGCAAATCGTATGTTTTATTCGCGAGATAAAACGCATGACAGAAATGACCTTGAAGATCATGATGACTGTTAATGATTTTTTTTGTAATTATGAGGAAAAAATTTGATGGCGCTACTTTAAAAAACTGTTTGGAGTATATAAATTTTATGAACATTGTTTACTTGAACTTGAAAATAAGGTTAAAAATTTATTGTTTTTGAAAAAAACCACAATTTTTTGCACTTTTTTTTTAAAAATTAAAAAACGGCTCCAAGAAATTTTTTAAAAACTTAATAGAATTACATAAATGTCAATACGCGTCGATTGACACCTTAATCAAGGAAATCGTACGTTGGGTTCGCGAGATATAACGCATGACAGAAATGACCTTCAAACGGGCAAAACTGCAAAGCCCCTCCCCCTCCGACCGAAGCTTCCCAAAAACTAATCAGTTCTTAAGATTGCAAAGACCCTTCAATTGACACTTTAACGAAGTCGATACAACATTGTTTACGTGAGTTATGCTCGTAGAAAAAAGTGTCCACGAACGTACAGACGTACGTACGTACGTACACACACACACACACATACGTCTCCCTTTCTAAAAACTCTTTATATATACTTTATAGTCTTCAAAACGTAAAGAAATGTTGAAAATTTCAATTTCGATTTTCGAGGCGATTACAAGAACTTCCCATATACTGGGAAGTTAGTTAAGTGACTACCATCGTAAAACCTGAAAGATTAGGTCCAATTTGATTTTACATTCACCATGATATTTATACAACTTTAAAACTTAAAAGCAGTTGCCCTACAGGAAAGAATTTAATGGGTTTTTCAAACTTACCTATCATCTGGTATAAATGCTTTGACCTGAAACGTTCACGATACTTTTTCACATCCTTTCACGTTCAAACATTTTTCTGACCTTGCGTACAGGTAAATCAAATCAATCAATTCTTCGTATGTCTTATAGATGAACGGTCATGATTTCTGCACCATATAAAAGCACTTAGTGATGCATGATTTAATTGATCCTATTTTAATTTAATGGAAGATTATCCATTTTCGTATTGAAATGTCCTGAAAAGATGTTTCGAGAAAAATTTAATTGAAGTTTTGAGATTTTTGAACACGCGCTCAAAACCTGCGGCACATTGTCAGTTTAAGGGGGTAGTATAATTTTGAAAAATCAATTTTTCAATTTACTATACCTTCAGAAATCACGTCTCAAAATTTTATTAAGCGCTCACCTTTTTCGTTTTTCAAGCGATATTTTCGGTAATCGAAACTTTAAACGCGTTTTTCTTGAAATGACGTTTTTCCAACTGCGGACACTTATTCTTCGGATTGGCCGAACCGATTTAAGGGGGAAAACCACTGTAGGATTTTCGAGAAATCAATTTTTTTTCTGTTGCTCTAAATTATTCCTTATCATCCAAGAAATCATGTAGCAAAGTTTCATATAGTGGTAAACGCATTTATTTCGGAACAACGTTTTTCAAACTATGCCGGACTCTTTTCTCAAACAATTTTTATTCGATTTTTTTGTTTTTTACATATTTTTCAAAATGACAAAATTTTGTCAAAAATCAATTTGAAAAAAAATCCTGCGTACTTCTCTGTCGGTTATTATGCTTTATCGGCAATTTGTTTGATAACCATAACCTTAGCATTTCAGGAGAAAACGGTCCGGTCGCGAAGCCATGAAAAAATAAGGCATTGCTGGAGGAATGCTAGGGAGCCGCCATTTTGTTTTTTAAAGTTGTGAAAAATTCAAAGAGGATGTCAAATACTTGTACAATTTAGATATTTTTACCAAGTTTCGATATGTTGTTTGGTTTTTGAGAAACACATTCCCAAAAAATGACTTTTGTTTACCACTACAGCGGTGTTCCCCCTTAAGTCAAATTTGGTGTACTACTTTATTCAAGTATCTTGTGTGGTAATCTACACAACATAGGCCAAAAAACAATCACAAAAAAATTGGCAAGCGAAACAAACGGAGAAAAAGCGATTTTTCGGGAAAAAAATTTCAAACAACCGCAATTATTTTTTTGGTCATTTTTTCAAAATATTGTGGTAGATTACCACGTATGAAACATTCCTCTTTAAAATAAGGTTTGGTTTTTTTATTTGAAACTATTCTGTCCGCAGTGAGACGAGGTATTTTTCGGGCATCAACTTTGGCGCTCTCTAGAAATACGTAGAAAAGTGAGGAAAAAAATAAAAAATACGTTTTTCTGTAATTTTCAAAATGTGTATTTTACCCATGCAAGTTTTAAAATTTATACACAATAAAGGAGTTGAGAAAAAGAATATTGAATTGTTTTTTTAGTATTCTAACCGGTACTACCCCCTTAAATCTCTGCAACTTCGTCACCTCGTAAAAGTTTGGAATAATTTTTTAAAGAGTTTCTTAAATCTTAAATAATCATTAGAGGCAAAGGAAAAGACGATTCTTACAATGTTCTGAATGTATTTGATCGATCAAAGGACCAAACAATTGATTTTATAATACAACAACAATTCTTGTGGCTGGTATCTCAATCTGTCTGTATTCAGTCTAAATCATTTACCCATGCTCTTCAAAATGTAATATCGTTTGTCTAATGTCAACAGTTCATTCAATGTCTATAGTATCTATTCAAAGTTCCAGGCATTTATGTGATTCTGACGTATCCACTGGATACATTCTTTCTATTCTAGAAAGCTTTTTATCAATTTTCCACTGTATTGTCTTCCTCCTTCCGCATTAAATTTAATAATACTTCCTCATACTCAAATAATTCAATTATCTGTTCTCAAGCGCTAATAGCATTCTTAAAAACATAATAATCTTCAAAAATTTAAAGCCCAACCACTTCATATTGCTACACGAACTGCAAACAAACTTCACGATAAGATTGTACACATGTGATGGTATAATTAAATACATGTAATTTGCTTACATTACTATCGAATGTATGTATACATAACTGCTATTTTAAATACAAACAATCGAAAGACTACAAACAATCTGTAAACTTTCAGATAGTTGTCTATTTATAATCTGTTGGACTCTTCAAGTGTTGCACGAAGATGAAAACGAAACAGAGAATTTAAAAAAAAAACACAGAAAATGATTGCATTAAATCATTTAATTTTTTTTTTATATATATAAAGAATTAATGATGAGTCTAGCTGCGAGAAGATAGATCGGTAGAAAGATGCCGCGAATAAACTGTAAATATTTTCTTGGATTATGTAAAAGTTTAATAGACCAATCAATACCGATTGCGTATGGGTCAAGACCTTTGTTTGATCATTGGCAGTAAAATTTTGTTTAGGATGAAATTTCGCTTGAATGCTGAAGTGTTTGGCGTAGTTACGGTTTTGAGATCTACAATTTTCGGTTGGAATTAGAGGAATATTATATGTATTTTCAAAATGAAATATTATACGATTAATCTATGACTTTCATTATGACCTGCTTCTAAGAAAGAAGCTTATTTTGTTTTTTCAATATTTTTCGGCAATTCAAAACACTTGGACTTTGAAGAAGTTGGATAAATCCTTGGACTAAACACCAACTGAAATCGTCATCATTTGCAGCTATATCAACCATTTCTTGATGATGCAGCCTTCTAAGTGTACGAGTATGCTGTCTTGATTTGTGTCCATTTTTGACGATTTACTGCCAATCCAGATCAAGTTATGCATCTTTGTTTTTTGATGTTGTAGTTTTATCGTTATTTTGGACATCTCTTAGATATTTTCACATTTCTGTTCTAATCTCCTGGACCACATAGCAGTGGCGAGGCGTTCACATAAGCCGATTCCCATCGGCTTTCCTTTCTCAATATGGTCCAAAAATGTCTAACACTTCAGTTTTATAAGGGAATGAAGAGTTTATTTACTTGCATGCATCACTGTAAACATGCACAATCGTTCCACTTGATCTCAGTGTTTATTCCATCATACTCCTATCTCTTCATTCTACACATCCTCATAGTTCGATAATAGCCAGGAAAGCGATCAACATCTGTAAGAGTTGCAGCAAAGCTTTCCGAGTCTCGAATTCATCAATAATTTAAGGTGCCGTGGGCATTCAACTCCCGTTTGTTGGAGTGGCAGCTCGGTTTTCCTCAATAGGATATGGAAACAAATCAGAAAGCCGGTAGCGTTCCCGGCTTGCGAATCAGCTGTGAAAATTGATGCTAGAAAATCATCGAAAACTCCCAATTAGAAATACATATTGTTGCAATAGTCTATATGTCTTTACCTTGATTGTGGTAGCAGATCAGAAACAGAGGGTAATTCAAATGGGACAAACCAGAGCCTCTTTTTTTAGATCGACCCAAAATTTTATGCCACGAGCCATTACTGAAATCCATATCTTTAAACGAAATCAAATTCCTTAATTTCGTATTTGCTTAATATATACATTCCCTGCCAATAAGGCCAAAAACGATACACATAACATAAAAATATAAATATTTCATAACTGATCGTAATTTAAAATGTATGCAATAGAAAGAATGATTACGGTAGTATTCCTCTATATGCTCATAATATACTGCTTTGTCTGTTAAGGGTCCATGTCTCTCAAATAGTAAGCGGCTTACCCACAGTAATTTTTCACCCCTCGCCACTGCCACATAGTGCTTTATTCTTTACTAGATGTCCTGCTAATTGCCATTTTAAGGAGCTTTCTCCACCCCTATGGTTTTATGCATTGTCTATTCGGTCCTGTTCGGGTCTTTCCTAGTTATCCCTAACGTACACTTTGCCATAGATATCTTAGCGATCCGAATTTTCCTGGTTTTATCTCACATAGTTACTGTCGTTACAAAAGACACACTTATTACCATTATTAAACTATATCTAGATCTTAACTTGAGGAAAATATTAGAATCTTAGGATGTACTTTTCAAACTTATCCGATCTATCTATATTATCTAGAAGTAAAAGCTGGAAAATCTCTCGTAAGTATGATTTGGGGATCGATCGAAGAGTAACTGGGTGAGAGATGATAGGATATCTGATTCGGAATATGATCAGAAGGAGTATTCTTTACCGTACATATTTTCATGGACATATTTTCATGGACATTCACAAAATCTCTAAAATTAAAAAGAATCATAATTTATTTCACGGCTTAATCAATAATTCTACTTAAATGCTATACAAACAAATAGAGCTCCTTCAGTTAAGCTTACTTGAAAAACAATAAAATTAAAAAAATTGGAAATTGCATCGGACAATAGAATAGAGACACCGAAAAAAATCAAAAAATTCATATATTTGGGCATTTTATTAAAAATAAATAGAAAGTACTTCAATATTTGGGTGTGTGACCATTATTCTAAGTACATCCGCGCATCTATTTGGCATTGAATCAATTAATTGGTGGCATCGCTCAATAGGAATTTTAGACGATTCTATTTGAAGTATTTCCCATAACTCTGTTTTATTTTTAAACCGGTGTCCACCAAGAGCCTTTTTTAGGTCCCCCCCCATAGATGTTCTATCGGGCGATTGCGATGGCCATTCCATTAGGTGGATTTTTTGAATGAATTTGTTTCCGTATTTGTATGTATGTTTAGGGTCATTGTCCCTAGGACCCATTTAAAAGGCATATGCTCTTCTGCATAAGGTAGCATTGCATCCCTTCAAATATTGACATAATGAATTTTGTTCATATTGCCATCAATCAATCGAATCAGACCAATCTCGTACCAGGAAAATGATCCCCATAATTTAATACTCCCTCCTCTATGCTTCACTGTTTTTTTTGTATATTGGGGCCTAAATTATTGCATTGGTGATCTTCGGACGGTTTGTCTGCCATCACTTCCAAATAAATTTATTTTAGTTTCATCAGTCCACAAAACGTTACTCCACTTCTTGATTCCTATTGACCCACTCCAATCTCGATGGTCTTTCGCAAATTTTATTCGTTGTTTTATGTTGCGTTTCGTTAATAATGGCACTTTTCTTGCAATTCTACCATACAAATTACTTTCTATAAGCTTTCTACGAATGGTTCTTGAAGAAACATTCAATCCTAATTCTAATTTATATCTTTTGAAGACTTGTAAGGATCAGATTTCGAAGCATGCACAATTTTTCGATCTTCGTGAGCAGTTGTTTTTCCAGGTTGACCAAGCCTTTTTTAAATCTTTGGTGTTTTAAAGTTATTTTCAACCAACTTCTTCGAATTGACAATTGCAGCAATTTCCCGAAGTGATGTTCCTTCATTACGCAAAGTTAAAATAACTGCTTTCGCTTTCTCTCTTCTGGGGTGCAGTGTTTTCCTTGACCCATTTTTATCTACGAATGAATACCTTGTATCAACTAAATACATACATATTTATATCAAAATTAATAAAATCTTATTTCAGAAGCACCAATATAAAGAATTCAAATTTCTAATTCAAATTTCTCAATAGTAGCACTACTAATTCGAGCTATCTCTATTTTAATGACCAACATAAAACTTACTTTCACAAAATGCGGGGATTCCCCTAAACACATAGGAAACGCAAATGGAGTACAGCAATCATGTTTTGACAGCAAATTTAAATACGAGATGGCGTTCCCCACCTTCAACAGTTTTGTTCGAATTTAATGTTTTCATGGTCAACAATTAGGTGTCTCTATTTTAATGTCCATGACAGTATATCACCTTTGTCAGTTAAAAGAGATTAGGTCCTAAATTCAAAGGCCGTCGAGTAGACCGTATCAGTCTTGTACCGTGAATATGGTCTATTATGCATCAGCAATCGATCCTGGAAGGAGAATACCGCATCCGTATGGACTTCGTTTAAAAAATGGATAAAGGTTTAGTAAACTTTGAGTGCTGAGGGGGGAACATCTAGAACATTCCTGACTATTCAGTTGGGATGGTCAGGCAGTAGTTTATTAAAGAATTCAAGGCTTGATAAGTAAGAAACCGATCAATTCTTGAAATTTTAGGTTAGGAGTATAAGGTATGGTTGCTGCGAAATCTATATGAGTTTTGCTTACGGTGAAGGTTGAAGCAATCGCGAAGGATTTTTCTATGTCCAGTACGGAGTCTCTCCATCTCCAAGGAATGCCAGGTCTGACTATGCAGACAAGCCACTAGTGATAAGGGTTGCTGCCTTATCACGCATGACTTTCTTCCATTAATTGTTTTGTAATATGTTCTACAGGAGGTTAGAGGTGTGAGGGATAGCAGATGAATAATCAGATACCATTTTAACCCTGTTAATTTTGTTGATGTGTTTAATCAGGGACAATTTGTGAGTAAAAGTGAGCCGCCAGATACGTCTTCGTATCAACGTTGTTCATTTTGAGGAAATCCATGAAAATCGCAAGCTTCTTGCTCCGGGGGAGTCATGTTTTTCATCTTAACAGTATAAGTTCGGATTGGGAGGGGTTGAAAATGAGATGCCAAAATAGGAAGAAGTTATGCAGGACATTGAAAAAATATGATCTACGCTTTGAATACCTGAGAAGATCTCCTTGTTGACATCTAAGCAATGATGACTTCTGCAAATCGAAGAATTTTCATGGGAGACGTTAGTCGGGTTATACTCGTATCTGCTGCATATACAGATGACAAACGAGATTGGCGAAAGAGCAGACCCTTGAGTATTTAGCTGTGTTTAGATAAGAATTTGAAAGATAAGAATTTGACTTTCACCAACGAAGCTCTGCTCGAGAAGAAGCTAAGAATGAATGAAAGGGATGGAAACGCATTGTGCATTTTATTTACTAGACTTTCTTGTCACACGGTTTCAAAAACATTTGTATAGTCTTTCTCCATCAATTTAAGTGTTTTTAAGTGTTTATTAATTTATTTGAAAAGGCTGCAATTTAACTTACAAAAGTGCCAATTTGATACAGAAAACAATCAATTTAATTCGAAAAACTCCTAAATTGAAAGTGGAAATTCTATATATCAAGATTCGACTGAATGTTTGAGGAGGCCAACAAATTGAAAATAAGGAATGACTTTGAATGCGTTCAGCGATCCATAATGTGTTCTTTCACTGCACGTCCAAAGATCTTACTTGTGGTAAAGTAGTGGGGATTTTTGTGAGTGATGCAAAATACCTTCCACTTCTTTGGAAAGTAGCCATTTAACAAACAGTGGTCGAATAGGGTAAAAACTTGAAAAATTGGTGACACTGCATCTTTTCAGCATTATGTTGCAAATGCCATCGATGCCAGATGATTACTTTGTGTTTCAGAGCTTCATGATGTGCGGTACAAATTCGAGTGTTGTTTAAAAAATGACTATAAAAAGCATTAGGAAAATGATCAATTGTCTTAAGGGGTTAACCACACTTGTAGCGCCAAAAAATAAAATCGAACGATTAAGCACTACATTTTCATGTATTAAACAAGTTTGTCAAGTTTCAAAAAGATCGGTACAGCAGTTTTCGAGTAATTATGGTCACCGACTTCAAAAATGTCATTTCGAGAAAAACGCGTTTAAAGTTGCAATTTCAGTCGTTTACGTAACGAATTCTTCTCTTTCAACGCTCATATCTCAGTTAATTTTGTTCGGATCGACTTGAAATTTTAAGGACATATTCTCAGATAGTTATACTTTGAAAAAAATGGAACAAAAAAAAACAAAACTCAAATTTACAAGTGGGGTTAACCCCTTAATAGGATTGTTAAAGAGATTATTTGAAGTGAACGCTATGAGAAGAATATTTGTTAGGTGATGAATGGTACCAAATAAATTTTAGAACATTTTTGAATTTCATCGACGAATCTTAGGTGGTTCAATGTAAATTTAAACGACATAAGATACACCACAATACGTATTTGACTTTCATTGGAAATCGATCAATTTACAGAATTTTTCCTGTGTTTAACTTGAAGGCCTACCCAAACGGTCATAGTACAATATTTGTTCAAAAACATTCTAATTTACTGCTACTGTTGGCCTTACAAACAGGAAGAAGCACCACAGGCAGAGGTGTCGAGTTTATCTTGATAAATGTGCAATTGAAGTTACCGCAAAATTTTAAGGGTTCACCGCAGAACTTCCGTCATCATTAGCAATATTAATAAGGTATATTTTTTTCGGCGTTGGAAGGTGGAAATCTTCAAAAGATACTGATCAGCTCCTGCCTCTCGGCATGTCGGATTTTTACCGACTAAAACCACCTCCGTTTCCTTTAATCACTCTCTCCATCAATTTTTAGCAATTCTCCGTGTTTAACTTTCAGTACATAGTACTTCACAGACGATAAGAAATCAGTATAAGGGATAGTACCAAATTTGTAAATTTTAGTATTCTTCAAGTTAAATTAATCGTTCAGACTCTATTTTCATAAATTATTTTATGTTAACTACATGTTTGGCTTTGACTTTAGTGGAGCTGATTGTACTTGTAGTTTGCTTGGAATGTTGATCCTGAAGGAGGTATTTTTTTAGTGTCGCTTTAAAGGAAGTTGGGTTCGCTATGTTTTTAATTTTGTCCGGCAGTGTATTGTAGAAATCAGCTGCTTTGTTGAAGGGATCTTCTTTTAGCCGATCAGTTCTGGCAAATGTGATAGCTATATTATTCATGTTTCTCATTCTGTAAGTGTTTTTTCCCTCAATTTTACCCAATTTCACGGTGGTGTTTTCATTACGGTGTAAATTCTTGTGTATGAATTTAGCTCTTTCCATGAAAATTCAATTCTTGGGCTGTTTTGAAAACTTCGCTCGTTGGAGTTAGCATAGGAAGATTGTAAATGGTTTTATATGCCTTCGTTACTAGTCTGGAGATGATTAAGAGGTTACCTTTAGAAGTTTGACTCCAATTCAAGATGCCGTAAGAAATTTGGGAAAGGAGATGCGCATATACAATTTGGATTTTTTTTTCTTTGAAAAGAAGTAGAAGCGACGTAGAAGTCCAATGAAGACAGCCAGTTTTTTCCTTAGCTCATTTATGTGTGGAGTTCATGTTAGTTTCAAATCTGAAAAAGAAAAGAAAGTTAAAGATCAAGCAATGTGTACTTGCATTATTGCTGAGCAATCCAGTAGTCCTAATTAATATTAATATGTCTGGTTTACTTACTTCCCAAATAGGAGTCATTTGAATTCTCGTCATTGACGTCTGTGCCTGCCTAACATACATCTACATAAGTTGGTTGCACATTACAATGGAGCCAATTACTCACCATTATTCTTTGATAACTTCGATTTTCTTTCGCAAATTGCAGCGATGTCTCTGACAGAAAGCCGATAACAGCGGCAAACACGACAAAAATCAACCGCCCGAATTCGTTGACATACATTAGGGGTCCGCATAATCGTTGCAGTAGAATACTTGACCCCGACCCGCACCACTGCCCCTTGACAAAACAAAGTTCAGCTGTGAAGCACACATGCTTGCATTTCCCCTCCTTTCTACTATTCTTCACGCCGTGGCGGTGTATTGTTGCTGCTATATGGCTGTATAGTTATTGGCCACGTGTTCGCCTAGTCTGCTCCAACTCCGTCACTGGGTGACCTAACAAAACCACACAAGCAGTGCAAAGCTCGAAAAGAGGCTATGCCAGCCCCACTATTGCTGCGTGTGTATTGGTTTACTTGCAAGTGTGGGAGAGATAGCTCACCATCTGAGGCGCCGATTTCAAAATTGCTTTGAAAAATTTCAGTGGAAGAGAAACAAACTTGATGGGTTGATCGCGAGATTTGTGCATGCGTTGAACGATGGAGAAGGAGATCTGAAGAGGATTTTATTTGGGAGTTGAACGCTTTTCTCTTAGATTTAGTCGAGTCAGCCGTTTCTGCTCCCCAACCATTAAATATTGTTGAGAGTAAATACTTTCAACAATGTGAGAGCGCGAAAAAATATACATGAACAAAACAAACAGTAGCGATTAAAAATATTTGTTCAGTCAACCTCGCCTGATGTCCGACACAAGCGGTAAAGTATTACAAATGTGATTCATTGCTGAAATGAAAGTGGTGTCAATCGATGCCTGGAAAGATTATTTTAAAAAATTTAATTTGGCATATTTATTTTGTATAATCTATTAAACTGAAATATTGTATTAAATAAAGTTGATAATCACAATTTTTTTTTTCATATTTATGAATTTTCTTTTAGACGTACAAACCCAATGAATATTGAAATTGAAAAGTCGTAATTTATTCATGATATGATGATTTGATGATTTATATGTAAAATAAAATATATCCACTAAAGTTTGAAAATTACTTTTGCATTCAAGTATTTGATTTTCAGTTAATATTAAGAATTTATTCATCAGCGTGTTTCATACCAAGTCGTATCTACCTTTTTCTAATGTCCATGCGTTAAGGACTCATAAAATAAACTCATGCTGACTATGATCAAAAATTATTATTATATATAACTAAGACTTGTCTTATTTGTTTATGTCCGTCAATGTCCTTAAAATTAAGAAAGTTATGGTAAAATTTTAGAGTATCATTGATATCAACGTCTAAAACCTTTAAGAGATCAAGTGTTAGAACAATATCTCGAAAGCGTTTTACCAATAAATTGTTCTTCTTTCAAAAACATTATTTGTGTTTATATGTGGCAAAAATCATAATTTCATTGAATCTTCGTTTTGTTAGAATCACCACCACCCATATTTTCGATGACATAGTTTTCAATCGTGATTTTGTAGCAATCTTCATTGTCTATATCACAAGCTCCGTTCTTAATTAATTAAAGTAGTAAGAAACAATTGAGGATATAGTAGGGACGTAGTAACGACGAAAAATAATATCAGCATGTTAATCTTATCAAGCGGTATTTTTTTCCGATATGAGCTCTATAGAGCATCTATCTGAATTAATCTGATCCTTGAAGTGACATTTGTTCTCCTTAACAAATCCTTAAATCTGAAAATAGTCCCCGTCACTAAATAAAATTACGAGTCGGATTGCAACTGATCTAAAACCCAATGAGTGAATGAATTTTGCAAACGATTGTCTTTCGTTTAACTTCGTCTACGAGCTAGTGGATTCGGTAGCATACTCATTTTCACACAACTAAAAATACGCAAAATAATAGAATTTTCCACTTGAGTCTCGCGAAGCGGGACAGGTCAAACTACGAGCAACGAGTTTTTAAAAAAGGACAAATGAAGCGCGTATATTTCAGCAATTTGTGGAGAATTTTATTAGCAGCAATGTTATTACTTCATGTCGCGGCAATTTTAAAAAAAGTAACAAGTCAAAAACGTCGCGAAAAAAGAGTTATCATATTTTAAGCGCCAGCACTTTTTGAAGTTTATTTTGTCAAAATTTCATCACAAGCTTTTCGCAGTATTCATTGATAAAATCAATGTACATAAACGGAAAGAGTGCAAAATCACATGAGAAACACTTTTTTTTGCAAACCCTCCTGTTCAAAAATTCACGAAGTATTCCGGGGGATAAGCAAATTTTTCGCAAGGTTTAAATAGTCTATCGGGAAGCCTAAGTTCAAGTTTCTAAGGTTGTAAATCTGCCGACCCTGCCGAAAATGACACACACTCATATCTCTGGAATTGTGGCTTCCACGACAACTTGCAAACTTATGTAACATTTAATATGCATCAACTTGTATATACATTGCTTTCAAGTGAAAGTAAGAACAACAAATTATAAACCAAAAACTGTGCCAACAAAAGGGCATCTTTATTCCAGGATTGCAACTTTTTTGTTGGCATTTTTACTGTCAAAAACATGCACAAGTTGCTGTAAGCCAAATTTGTCACGAGTCGTTTGCGGTGTAATTTGTTACAATAGATAAACATAGGAGCGAGGTACTACATCCCAAAAGGAGTCAAGTCTTGCAAAACTATTTGCCTGAAAAATTCATTTTTCGCGTGAATTGTCCACCTTCGGGATAAAAAACATTATAGTTTATGCACTATGAGGACATATGAATGTTGAGGTTAATTGCAAAATTCAACTAGGATTGTGGGAAGAAAATAATCCAGATGAACTTTGTCCATAAGTCAACCGACCAAGGGATGCAGAATGTATTCAACCGGAATGAACAGAATTTATGTAACACAAGCTGGTGAATAATTTTAGTTTAGACTGATTTATCCCACTTTGTCCTGTAGATGGGAAGCCATCTAAACCATCTCAGTTTTTTAAGAAAATCCAACAATTGGTCGATTCTAATAGTTCTTAGCTCACTCAGCTCCGCAAAAAAAAGCTATAGTCAGACAGAATGTGATCTACTAACTCTGTCTTCTCGTTGAATTGCGTTGGCGATATCTTGCTTATGGTGTTGAATAACATTTAATTTATCAAATTGCTTACCAAACTCTTCATCCATTCAGATTCTGTCATTCCTGATACCAAAAACGATAGTGATAGCCCACTTACATTATCCTGCACTGTTTGCAAGCTGAATCACTTTTGTGATTCCACTGATCCCTGCAGTTTTCAAAAAAATGTCGGAATACTTTGTCTCTAAAGCATCTTAAGCATTTTTACTAGAGTTTGATCTTTTTTAATGGAACTCAAATACTTTCCAGAGTAATGATTTTAATCTAGTGGATGCTAATAACTTTGAGATTTTATCGTCGTTTCATATGTACAGAAATTTACAAGTTCATATACGCACATGTTATATCATAATTTCATCATCATGTACTTGGATGAAATTCCTTCACAACAGCAAAATCGTCCCACTTGGATTCCTCTTGTATATCAATGCCTCTTTGAGCAAGCTCATGATTGTTGACAATCCTGATTCAATCTCGTCCAGCAATTGTTCAATATCATTGTGCTTTATTTTAAACTTTAATGTATGCGCTACCTCCAAAATGAATTTCGAAAATATTGAAAAAAATTCCAGACACTGGAAAGACTATACTTCAGTCATGTAGAATTTCGTCACCTCTTCCCAGGATCTTTATTTGCTCCGAATTCCACTTAGCACAATTGCTTCTAGAAATTTATGAACATCATCTTCTTTAGTTTTAGAAACATTATTAAACGGTTGTGTTGAATAAAAAGTAACAGGTCTTACCAGCACTTTAACGTTTTTATCCATGGTTGAATGGAAAGTGTATTTAGTATTTGAAAAAGTTCCAATGACGCGTTTATACGCTGTATATCCTTTTGCCTGCGAAGGCTTGCAACTTCTTTAATACAGTCTCCAAAAAGATAAGAAGGTGCCATAGTATTGTATTTTGATCGAAATCGTCGATTCTCATTGTGGTTTGTAGGAATGGGTTTAAGTTTAGAAATAATTAAGTTTATCACCAAAGAATAATGGCAATCCTTTGCGAATTTGAATCAATGGTTTGATAACTTTAGATGTTTAGCAATTTCCAAGCATTGATTATATTATATTATTTGCTAGCTGGATCTTATTGAAGATAAAAATTTGTTTTGGCAAGTAATGACCATATTTTATTGCAGTTTCAAGAGTTTCTGTTAATGTACTTTAACCATTATAGTCTGCATTTGCCGCTTTTCTCGATACATGCACTTTACACGCAGATCCATTTCCCTTCTTAAACCCTTCGTGACTTGCTGCAAATGCAATGCTGGTGTTGTTCTTCCGTTTCTTCAAACTTTGAAAAATACTTTCGGCTTTTCCCTGCAAAACATTCAAATTTAGAGGACATGAGATTCATCCAGTTTATTTTTCTACTTCAAAAATAAGACCAATCTTGGCGTTTGTAATGATTTTTGGTTTCATTGGCGTGGATTTTTTTGTTTAGCATATTTACCATTGCACGAACACTACTCTTGTAATCACTAGCGAATAATAGGAGAACTAAGGCAAATGACAAACGTTTGTGTATAGATGTATATTTAGATGAAAATTTGTTAGAGATCACGGCGGTGATGATAATCGATTGCTTGCTCAAGCTTTTAGGCTTTAAAAATCCAGTAAAACTTTGGAAAATTATCCTACCTTTTCAAAACATCGTGCTTTAGCCAAACTAGAAATTAAAAGAGCTATGCGTAACTACTTCGCTAATATCGAAAATTCACTGCACTCTAACCAAACGAAGCCGTTTTGGTCTTATGTCAATTTCCTTAAGTCTTCGTTCAATATTCCTAATATTATTTTCTGGGACAGTAAACAAGGTTCGACTCCTGAAAAATTCTGCGAGATATTTGCTGACTTTTTTTCGTCAATATATCCTGCTTCCACTCTCCCAATTCCTTTTAATACTCCTTTTTGTTTTCCACCTATTCTTGTTTGTATTTCCACTGACCCAGCTGGAATCCAAATAGTAACCAATTCTTTTGATTCCAGCGTAGGCCCCGGGCCAGACGGGCTTCCAAATGTATTTAGTAAATCCTTATACTCGTCATTATGCGTTCCTTTTTCTTATATTTTTAATGCCAGTTTATCCTCCGGTATCTTCCCCAATATGTGAAAGTTGGCTAACATTTTTTCTGTACTCTAATCTGGATCCTCTTCCAATACTTCCAATTATCGTCCGATTTCGTTACTTTCATGTTTTCCCAAACTGCTTGAACGCATTGTCTACAATAAAATATACGAAGCTCTTAATTGTAGGCTGTCACCATTTCAACACAGATTCGTTCCAAACCGGTCAACCAATAGGAATCTCCTTGAACTTACCCAAACTGTTGCACAGGCTCTCGCCAGTCGTTCCCAAGTTGATGTAGTGTATACTGACTTCAGTAAGGCATTTAACACTGTCAACTTAAATGTTCTACTTCTGAAGCTAGCTAACTTTGGCCTGTTTGGGCCATTACTCTCCTGGCTTGAATCCTATATCAGCTCGCGTTCATGTCGTGTTAGTCTATGTGGTGCATATTCCTCTCTCTTCCACCCTACCTCCGGTGTTCCTCAAGGATCTATTCTAGGTCCTCTTCTTTTCTTACTCTACATAAATGACCTTCCCTCAGTCATAGCGTCTCAGTGTCTTCTATATACAGATGACTTTAAAATTTACCGAGTTATTCGCTCGGAAGATTGTATTGCTCTCCAAAGGGATCTGGACGCGATCGATTCTTGGAGTCAAACTAATTTTCTCTCCCTTAATATCCAAAAATTCTCCCTAAAGCCCAGTCCAATTGATCATTTCTATATGTTACACGATATTCCTAAAAGATCTGGGAGTGTTTTTCGATCCGAAACTTAAATTTGAGCCTCACATTGTGGCTATAGCCGCACGTGCCTCTCGGGCTTCCGGGTTCGTGTTAAGACACTCTCAGATGTTTACTGACATTTCCTCCGCCGTCAACCTATACACTAGCCTAGTTAGACCCATACTTGAATATTGCTCGCAAGTATGGTCACCACACTACCAATATCTAGATTCTATGGTTGAATCAGTACAGCACAAATTCACTCGTTTCCTTATCTTTAAATTTAAAATTCCATATATGCCATATGAAGAGCGACTTTCCTTGCTGCAACTTTCTACTTTGCAATCCCGCAGACTCGTTTTTGGATGAATGTTTTCTGTTTCGGCTTCATCACCATCAATTAAACTCTAACCTCTCTGATTGGTTAGAGTATCGTTTTACAGAACGCCCTGCCACAGTTCCATATGCTAGAACTGAGACTTTGTACCATTCCCCGATGTTGCGGCTTCCTCGTAACCACAATAGCCTGCAACTTGGTCCGTTTCCGTACTCACTCTACATCTACAAACAAAATGTAAAACGTATTTTATGTAATCAGTTTTACTTTACTATATTTTCATTTTCTTTTTTGTTTAATTTGTCTTGTAATTGAGCTATATTAGTCTGTAAGATGAATTCCTAATAAATAAATAAATAAATTGCATTTCTAAGTAAAAGGGCAACCTCACGTAGATGAATAAATAACATAAGTCGGTTATTCGTCAATTAAGGAGCCACTGTCTGCCTGTCAAGGCAAATTTTTATGTAATATTTATTTTACAAAATTGGCCGCTTCTGTCCCAAGATTGTTCTCTATTGAAGATACATATTCTACAACATAATTTCCGAATTGATTTCAGCTTTTGGACATTTATTTCGACTATGCACTGTCATTGAGGCAGCACTTCCATTTTCACTTTGAAAAATCTTGCTCGTTGGTGAAGTATCTGAGTAGTTTGGTCTTACGTCAACGTCCTTGAGAACTATGCCAATCCGTGGTGTATAACATAGTGTATAATACTACTCTTTCTTAGCTCCTCCTCAGCTCACCTCAAGAATTATTCACTGCTAACCACACTACTTATAGCCTCACTGCATTTCATGTTGTTGTTTCCGCCACTACTTCTGCTGTTTTCCTCTATTTTCTTGATGTTTTCTCAAGACGTTTCGCAGTCACGCTTGATAAATGTTATTTCTTCTTTTATGCTATTCAGTCGAGAGGGAAGACAAAAGTTTGAGTAGCTGTTGGCTGTGAGCGAAGCTGTTTTCTTGTTGACTTTTCATTTGGCACGCCAGCTTTTTTGGTATCCATCCGTCTATCCACCAGCTAGCTCTAATGGCTAACACGTTTTCAAGGGGTTGTGCGAGCACACGGGCCAAAGCGGGAGGAGGACCTGTCCCAAGTGGTACATCTGCATTGTTGCGAAAAGGCCTTTATTGATTCGGTATAGGCCGAGAGTATCTAAACTACGCTAGATGTAGCTTTTTCTATGCTGTATGCAAGGAAAAGCACACAAATCATATATGATGGACGGACATACACAGCCCAGTTCAGCTCAGCTGAAATGTTATGCGTTCAAGGCTTCCCGGCGGACGGTATTTATGTAATAGCAATGGGAATTGTTGGCGTTCCTCTTCATTTAGAATTCTTTTCAGTTGCTTCTTTTGTGCTGGTCAAGGATGTTTTCATTGAAAAGAGCAAATTTCATGTAGAATTTTTTTTTTTTTGGGGGGGGGGTCGTGTGGAATGTAGCATTTTTCATAGAAATCTAAATTTCAGAAGAAAGTTCTGCTGATAATCAATTTGGCCATCATGAAAATATGTATACCCAAGACCTGTACATATTATAAATTCATCAAATTGTTGAATTGAATGGAATTTCTGTAGATTCGTCAAAGCAGAACGATTTCACTGCCAGTAGAGTAATATTCTAATGATTTGTTAAATTTTAGAATGCTATACAAATGACTAGACGTCATCCAAGATTGTAGGTGTGCAGAAAGCCATATTTCAAGACTTTTCACTCCAAACTTTACGAACTGAATTGGTCTTTTTACTTGTGAAAGGTCTTCCCCTGGCAGCAAGTTATAAAATCGAAGACCCAGGAGCGTTTAGAAGTCGTATTTGAGGTACGTTTTATGATGAGGTAGGATCGCCATGTGGTGATATACAATCGTCTTGCGTTGCTTGTGGTATTTTGTTGTCATGGTCCTTTCCATATCGACTGAAAATTTCAATGATGAGGATATGTAAGACAAAAGAAATTATAGAGAGAATGGTAAATAATGAAACGGCCGACATAATTCTTATGCTATTGGCCAAAGAAAACACATGCCGATTATAGGCATTATATGAAGTGCCGAATTATTGGCACAATTCAGGGAAAGTCTTAAAAGAGTGCCGAGAAGGAAAGGCACAAGTGAAACTACTTCGCATGTACTCAAAAGACTATATTTTCTTTGACTCTTACTTGCTGTTTATACAATTTCTTAACACTGCAGATCCAAAAACTTATCATTAGTAAACTTCCATATGACACTCGCAACCAAAAAGCCAATGTTCATGCTCGCAAGGAAAGATCACGAGGACATAAGCACTATCTGTCCATTCATCAAGCGATGTATTTATTGGATAGCCTTTCATAGAATTGAAGTGATGTATTTATTGCTGATAAATACATCAATTTAATGTTTGAAAGATTTTCTTTAATGTTTGAAAGGGATATATCACCATCGTCCAAAACAAGGCAGAAATTGTTGTTTAGTTTTTCTTGGTACAATTTTTTCATCTGCTCAATGAATTTTCTAAATTATTAACTTCCCAGTATATGGGAAGTTCTTGTAATCGCCTCGAAAATCGAAATTAATATTTTCAACATTTCTTTACGTTTTGAGGTCTATAGAGTGTATATAAAGTGTTTTTAGAAAGGGATATGTATGTGTGTGTGTGTACGTACGTACGTACGTACGTCTGTACGTTCGTGGACAGTTTTTTCTACGAGCATAACTCACGTAAACAAACTCGTATCGACTTCGTTAAGGTGTCAATCGAAGCGTCTTTGCAATCTTAAGAGCTGATTAGTTTTTGGAACATTTCGGTCGGGGGGTTTGTTGTTTTGCCCCTTTGAAGATCATTTCTGTCATGCGTTATATCTCGCGAACCAAACATACGATTTGCATGATTAAAGTGTCAATCGACGCGTATTAACATTTGTGTGAAAACTTTTGAATTTTAGAAAGTTGCAGCCGTTTTTTAATTTAAGGAAAAAAGTGCAAAAAATTAGGTTTTTTTCATACACAATAAATTTTCAACCTGATTTACGGAACACAGTAATCAATTTTTATAAAATTTATATACTCCAAGCAGTGCTTGTAAAAACATCATCAAATTTTTTTCTCATGGTCACAAAAAAAATTAAAATAAAAATAAAAAATCATTAAAAGTTATCATGATTTTCAAGGTCGTTTTGATCATTGACTATATCTCACGAACCAGATATAATATTTGCATCATTAAGGTGTCAATAGACGTGTATCAACATTTTTGCGATTTTTTTAATATTATGTAAAAATTGTTTCAGCCGCTTTTTAATTTAATGAAAGGAAATGCAAAAAATTAGACTATTACGGTTTTAGGGTTTTTTCATAAAAAATAATTTTTCAACCTAATTTGCACAGCACAGTAATAAATGTTTATAAAATTTATACATTCTTATTCGTTTTTGAAGAAAAAGCAGCAAAACCATATTTCATGATTATAAAAAAACTAAATTAAAAATAAAAAATCATTCAATGTTATCATGTATAGAGGGCTCATACGAATGATATTACTTTATATCTTTTATTCTAAGGAAATTGTTGTAATCCAAGTTTTATAATATTTGCATAATTTGAGCAGATTTTTAATAGTTTTTACAGTGTTTTAGTGTTAATTAAAAAAATGCTTAAATGATGGAAATCCAAAAAAAACCTTCCGTAGATGATACGATTAATTAATAAATTCCTGTTGCTGCTATGAATACCTCTCATTATTATTATTTAATTTAGTATTATTTTCAAAATTATTATTGTGTTTAATGTTTTTGATGTTTATGTAGATATTAGTGGGAAGTTGGCCGTGTGGACCTCAAGGGTCGCACCTCGCGGCTTGTTTTTCACTTATTTTTGGCATTTTTTATTTCTTGTATGTCCCTCTTTCTTGACTTGAATTTGACACAGTTACGCAATATCACGAGTTGATGCCGACCACGATTACCATGAACAACAACACACTGCACTCCAATTTCTTGTCACCGGACTAGGATGGCCACTTCTCTGTTTTTCTCTGTTATGGAACCCTCTATTATGAATTTTACAATTGCCCGTTTTACAGTTTTTTTTCCAATACTTTTACTTTTGTCGCAGTTGACTTCATTGTTCTCTACGGATTCTCCGTGAAAAGATTCAACATTATACTCCGTGCATTTTAGTTTTCATTCATTTTCACCGTATTAATGTTTAAACTTTTGAAGAACACGCCAACGCAACAGGCAAATAGTGACGTTTAGATTTAGACAAATGTCAATCATATGGGTTCTGTCAAAATACGTTGCGAGCAAAAAATAATTGGACAGAATTGAAGTGTTCAAACCTTAATTATCCAGTAAAGTTTTTGCATTCTCTGTCGGTTAATGGAATTTTATGTTGATTCAATTTTTGTCATTAATTCACTCCCCTTTGATTTTTTCCACTTTTCTCTACATATCGTGAACGTAAGAACTAAGAATGAAGGATTTTCATACAAATGTATTCTCTTTTAATATTATCGCATATTTGAATGAATGTTGAATTTCGTTACCTTACAGACAAAATTGGTCGATTTGGACCGTATGTAGAAATTTTTTTCAGTTTGCTTGGGATAATTATCGATTTCTCTATTATTATTTTTTAGGAATTTTTGTTAAAATAGACGACACCGGTTTCTGATGATTTCGGATTTTATTAGGTAAAATATGTTAGTGTTCAAAGAAAGTCACACAAGAAGTGACAGTACAAAGTTACATTAATTAGTAAGTAATAGATGAGGCGACTGCATCGTAGTAGTAGAAGAACGCGAGGCGCCAACAGCATTTGAATTCCTCAACACTTCCCCTCGAATCGTGTTCTGGTCTGCTACCTCGCTTATCATCTTCACCCCGAAAGCCTCAAACACTTCAGATGCTTCACTTTTGAAAGACCCTTCGTCATCATATCAGTAGACACATGATTCAGATTGATCTGACCTTCCTTAAGGACATCCCGAATGAAATGGCATGCCGAATGGCTGCCAGCATTGGACTCAAAAACCAATCCAACGCTCCTTGTTCCCTTCAAATACTGCAGCACCCGCTTCGCAGCCTTCCAATGAGTTAAACTGTCACAGGTAGCTCGCTGCAAAAGCAATGTCAGGTCTTGTCCAACTTGCAAGATAGGTGAGACATCCCACCAGTTCGCGATATGGCAAGGCCCGCATCTCATCCGACTGCTCTTCGGCGTTTCGATCAAGCTTGGCACCAGGATCCACAGGAGTGCTCACAGGATTGCACTGATCCATCTTGAAACGCTTGAGAATCTGTTCGATGTAACCGCTTTGTCGCACAGATATAGCATTATTGTCACGAGAGAACTCCATTCCCAGGCAGTGGCTGACTTCTCCTAAGTTTTTGATATCGAATTCTTCAGCCAAACGTTTGCAGACTCTGTCAATATCCGCCTGATGCCTTGATGCTCTTAAAATATCGTCTACATATATCACCAGGAACATCGCATTCTCCCCCGCATCGTAGTAGTAGAAGAACGCGAGGCGCCAACAGCATTTGAATTCCTCAACAATTTTTGAGTATTACAATGTGAAAAAAATTGATAACGATTAATTTGTTAAACTGCCCAACCGTGACTAAGTTCGGCTGCGATCAGTTCAAATTTACAAAAAAAAACCAAATCGATTGCAGAAAAACGTAGCAACTATCTTAGGCAAAGTAAGACAAGCCACTAACTCTTTTGATCCTTACGCCCTTTGATATAATCTGACTCCAGTCAATGGTGCATTTTTTAGGAATAAATATTGCAAAGACGGTTGAAATTTGATTTGAATTTCAGGATCTGTCTTATACATATCGTCGATAAAACCCAAAAAGTCCCTCATGCTTAAAACACATCACATTAAAGCATATTCATAAGCTGAATAATGCAGACGATCTTCAAACTGCATGCGCTGCTGAGTTAGATAAGATAAATTCAGTCTGTGTCTAAGATCCGTAAGGTTCCATTTCATGAAGGACATAAGCGAAATCAATTTCCCAGTCAATTCTGTGTTCTGTGTTCTGTGTTCTCCTTGTGTTGCTTACTTATCGAAAAATTACTTTAATAGCTAGAAACCTGTTTCAAAGTGAATTCCTAACCACACGTTGTATCCAACCTGACAAATTACAATCGCTTACTTCATCATCCATTCCACCAGAAATATCAGCAAAAGTGTTTCCCATCACGAAAATGCTAACGAGCGTCTTACGTAGTACTGTTTATGCATCTTTTTTTACTTAATGTCCAAACTATCTTTCCGTCTATCGAAAGACATAAAATTTGATGAAACCGAAATTTCTCAAAATGCTGCCAAACATGTTCCACTGTTGTTGTTAAACGCAAAAGAAAAAAATTTCGATTCGAGGAGCCTCGCATGTCTATAGATTTTCGTATCTTTTCTTGCACGAAGTTGGGATTTATTCGATTTTGTATCTTAAATTAAAATAAAATTACAAATGTATATTTGCCATTTAGCCTCGGAAAGGTGAGTCATAAGTTGTTGAGGTGAGTTTGAGTGCTCTTTAGACGCATGCAGCTTGGTATCAACGGAGTGCAGGCTAGCTGCTAGCTGCTGCTGAAGATTAGATCGATTAGATTTATGAAAAATTACAAGTGATTAAAAAGATATACCAAGTAAATTTAAGTGAAGACTTTGATTTCCATTTGAAGGTAACATAGTGTCACAGCTATAGGGCTTTATCACTTAATTTGAACCTTGAAATAGTTTTAAACGACAAGATACGTGTGTACAAGGTAGTACGTATCAGAAATATGAATTCATGAAAGTTGTACATCATAATATTTGCTGTTTTAGTATAAAATCAGAGCAATGGCTATCACACTTCAATTTGTGGTTTATCACATACAAAAAGCAATTTTTGTGTTTGATCCAATTATTAAGATGTTTCCATGGAAAAGATAGCCATTTATTTCAAAATGGCTGTATAGCCTTACCACTATTTTCTTAGATATTTGAACTAAAATAATTTCAAATGGCTGACTATTTCAAAACAGCTTATTTCCTTGAACTTAACAAAGTTTCCAGCCATCAACACCACCTCAAACCTAGTCCCGTTTCAAGGCACAAATTGCATTTCCATGATTTTATTCAAAGCTTATTCGAAATCACGTAGATGACCTTTTCTTAAACTCAAACTCAAAACTATATTTTGTAGTTACTTTTGCTATTGATACTCAACGTATCTTTCATAATTCGTAATTTCGAAATATGAAGACACACTTGCATAAGACGTTATCGCCGTTCGTTACCCAAAAAAAGTCTTCATTCCAGTTAGCATATGTAGCTTTGAGTCCTACACATAACAGCCCATCCCAAAATATGGATAAAACATAGTCATCTTTCCAGTTTGGCTGTGTGATGAAACCATTTGATGCTGCAACGAGGCACGGAAGTATCTGAAATTCGAGTGTCTCTATTTCCTGTGCGTAGATAGATTAATTGGCTTCAATAAGATTGAATCGTTTCGGAGACGATGTGTAGATTTTCTTAATGGAATGTTTGCTTACTGGGAATTTTTTTTTTAATGAAACAAATTTCAGTAAGTTTTTTTCTCTTAGTTTTCGCAGAAATGTCACAGTGTGTGATCCTAGAATAAAACAAATTACGTTCAAAATACTTCATACATTCAGGAATTGTTTGACTTGAATGTAGAGAATAAAATAATTGATGTCTGGTATCACTGGCTCATTTCGTAGTTCCGATAGTACCTTTCACAACTTTTTAACAAAAGCAGATGAAATTTTGACTAAATTAATTTATTATTTCCAGCCGTCCACCATTTCAATCCGTCACCTGAAGAGACGATTTGCATTGAAATGGACTTTATACTTTAATTCATTATAATTTTTGGCTTGATTATATTTCTTAGAGTACAGTAAACGTGGTACACATACAATTTATACAGGGCTCTTTTGGTCAACTATTATCTTTGGAGACCTAATTGACGCGAAGCTTTTTTGTACCAAAATAATTCTGTCTATTTATATCCTCGATAACTTGGTGCATTTGGCATTTTTACTTCAAAGCTTAACAATTCATTCAATTTTTAAAAAAAAAAACTATACAAAAGTGCAATTATGGCTGCCATTTTGTATCGCATTGCATTCTTATTTCACATGCCTTTTGATTGTGTTTGTTTGCTGCTGAGTTTAAGCTTGAATATTCGATTTTCAATGTGTAGATCATCGCTTGTTTGAACGAGGTCTGCAGTACGCTAGAGCGTTTGGTTCCCTATTCCAGCCTATAAGCCTGAGGTTCGATCTCCAATGATGACACCTTCGCACGATAAATGGATTGCGACCCGAATAAAGATACCTGATCAGTATGAATCACTTCGAACGAGACAGCATAGATATAGGATATAGTTGATAAATGAAAGATTTATTGATACACTACACGCTGAAATTCGTGGCTGAGGAATATCAACACAGTTATAATACTGTAAGCAGGAAAGAAAACTTAGAACTATCGTGACACTTGAATCAAAGTCGTTTGCCCATAGTATTTGTGAGGTCCTTTATCCATCGTACGCATAGACGTGGTGCGGGCGTCGTGCAGATAAACGCAATTTCATCGACATAGTGCGAACGTGCTGCAGGCGTGCTACGAAACGAAGCTTGCTGCAGACGTGTTGCAGGCCTGAAAATTTTGATTTTATGAAATAATTTTTGTCTCCGTAAATCCTGTCATGCCTATCTCAGCTTTCCCAATGATCACACCAGCTTGAAGACAAATAACTTGCTTGTGCGGATTGTTAAGATCGTTTTTTTAAGCTGTACTCGTATTCAAGCGATTTAAAGAACGATTTGCCCAAAACTTGTAGCGCAAGCAAATTAAAGTGTTCTCATTTTCTTTAAAAAAATCCAGCATATCTAAAAAAATTCAATGAGGTGAACGGCTACCAAAATTGAGCATTGTTCTGGTTTTCCTCATTTTCCGGGTACACAATGTTCTTTTATCCATTTTCAGAAGAGTTCGAATTTTCAGTTCATATAAACTCAAGACTGATTATATTTACAACATAATCTCTACTTCGGCGACTTCTAATGAGATGCCAAAGGCAAAAATATAATTTAAATTTCATTTTAATGAGTTAAAGGATACGCACTGCCAGTTGTTGATGTGAATCCTCACATAATTTTATTTAGGTATGAATTGCTAAGGCAACCTGCTTAGCAATCAGTTTACTTCAACAACACAATATAAATTTTACCATTAATTTCAGTGGAATTCAATGAGCTTTTAACTAGGATGATTCAGGTGAACATCCATACCTTTAGAGAAACGTTTTGATAGATTGTTGTAAGGTCGAAAATAAGCACAAGGCACCAAAATATTCGGGTAAACCTTCAGGAAATGCCAGCAGCACTTTTTTGACATTGATGAGAACAACTTACAAAACATTATTTTAATAACCTTGAGAATCAGAATTTCCCTTAATTCATCGCAATTTCTTTTTACTAACAATGTTTTTATGTCTTTTAGAAAAATAAAGTTGTTTATCTGCTGCACCTTATAGTTGAAATTTCATTACTTAAAATAAAATATACACTTTTCTCTGTTATTGGAAGACTTTCAAAAATATATTTTAAGACACTTTCTATTTAAAATGATTGGTTTTTCATTTTTAAATTCCCCGAATTTCCCGAATTCCACTGTGATTGTATGTTTTCAAATACCAGCGCTTGCTGTGATCAAATTTTATTGAACGGATTTCTAATTAAAATTGAATTCAAATCGAATTTCCCTAGAGCTCTTTATGTTGCCAGATTTTGATCGAAAACATATAATAAAAAGGACAGAAACCTTATCAGCAATGTTACTTGGCTTTGCTACCGAACGATTGTTGGAAAATATATAAAATGAAACAAGATTGATTGAACTACGTTTATTGTATGGATTAGAGAGAATTTATGCTTTATTAGGAATTGTGTTATTTGTCTAGAAAATTCTTCGCAAAGGCAATTTAAATCTTTATATAAAGGAGTTAATATTTAATTTTGAATTCAATACACGTAAAAACAATTTTGTTGAATAACATCCTCCAAACTCTGTTGAATTAATTCAGTTCCTGTATTACAAAACTAGTCTTATTCCACAAATAAACAAAAATTCTACAATGCATGACAAGTTTTCTTTATATAGAACGCATTGTTTCAAAATATCAAACTAAAAGATTTATATTTTAAATTTGTTTTCGTGCCATACTTCACTGAACAGAACTACTATGCCACATTTCGATGTTTCCATTTCTCAGCTATTTGCCGTAAATGCCATACACCATCTTGATTTATTGGAACATTTTATGTTCACATTCGAAAAGAATATTCAAAACCACTTGTTCATCTGTAAGAAATAATTTCTAATGGAAATTGAAAAACTAAATGGGGTTTTCAGTGAAAATAATATCCTTGTCGTAGAGAGGAATTTCACAACGTTTGTAAGAGCTATCCAATGTCCAATGAATGCGTCAATCTGATAAAAGTGTAAACACAAAAAGAAATGGATCAAATTGTTTTGGAATTTTGTCAAAAAACACATTTGTTACGTGTATCCGACCAGAACGGAAACACTTGAAATATTCATATTAATTTTTGGAAAGGTATTAATTTTCCCAAAGAAGTTCTTGATTAACTTAGAATTATATTTGTTTCAATATTCTCTCGTAAGAACTTCCTACAATTTTATTAGATTATTTTCCCAGATTAAATTCATTTGTTTTGGTTATCACTACTTTAAAAATGCTGGAAAATTTTATGACGTTAGCTGATTCATCCATACGGAACACAGCATTTGAGCAGTTACATGATGTATCTTAAATTGCTTGGAATAATTTATCTATTCTTTGACAGATTGTTTGCCGTATATCAAATACGCCCATTTTAATAGATTAAGCTTTGCGGTCAGGAAATTTGTTTGTGGTATATTTTAGCTGAGTCGTTGGTAAAACAGCTATGACAAGCTCTTGATGTGAACGAAGTTCAATCATAGTGTCTTGAGAATCAATTTGTGAAGATCATCTGAAATGCTTTTTGGAAAGTTGTGTTTGAATATAAGAAATATCAAATTCATTGAAAATTAGAGCTATATCAACCCTAATTCCTTCACTTAAAATGAAGTTTGTGATATTGTTGCGTCCAAACATATACGAGATAACTTGTTCCCTGTCCCAATGTTAAATAATAGCCCTCCTAAGGCTTGTGTGGCTAAATTCAACGAATCCATTGTTAAATATAAGATAAGCTCATAGCAGGACATTTGAACCTTGAATTCAACTTACAATCATAACGTTCATAGCTTCCATTGTAGTATTTATGAGACTACCATTTCCAGTTTACAAAAAGAAAAAAAACACAATAGAAAATACTTTCACAAACATTTGAACAAACACTACTTACATACCTATATCTAGTATATTTTTTTCCTTTTTCGTGGGTATTAAATGTCCATCTGAAGCAAAGGATAATGTCCATTGTTCTTATGTCAACATGACCTAATTTTTTCCTACGTTGAAAACGAAAACAAGAATTTCCCAGGTTTTTGCCTACTGAAAATATTTGTGGGCCACCGAGATTTTGATTACAGGCAAATTGCAAAAAAACGGCTGTCCTTATCTTGAGCAAAGATAAGGTGAAAAGAAAAATATTATTTAATAGGAAAATGTAGATAGAAAAATCGATAGATACTTATGACAAAAACATACAATGTTTATGAAAAGGTTAGTTACAGTTGTATAACATGCTTTAGAAATTTCTCAGAAATTTACGTAGACTGCTGCGAAGTAGATTTAACCCAATAAATTCGGTTGAAAACAAACTGTTTATGTAACGCCTGATTTTATGAAGCAAACAAACTTCTTTGGTTCGAACAAGCAAGTACTCAATGAAGCGGCTACAAAAGAAACGTTTGGGATACTCGGATTTGTTTAAAAAAAAAACCCGTGATTAAGATCAAGAAATGATTTTTTATCCAAAACATGTATTTATACGATCTCGTGGACAATTGTTTGAAAATATTTCAGATATACTCCACCGAATTCATTTGTTCAAAAGAAACAACACAAATCAATCCCAATTAATACATATAGCTTCTAATCGTTATTCACAATATCCTGAATTTCAAGTCAAAACTGTGCTGATATCAAACTCTAAACTCAAAGCACACGTAAAAGGCTTTGGAATGGTGACTATTCCTTTGAAAATAAATGAAAGCCTGGCGTTATTGCTCTTAAATAATCGTTATAAGGTGAGCAAGGGAAAATATCCTTGGCAGCATACATTTCACTGTAAATAGTTACTTTGATGTTTTCGAGAATTAAAATCCTGAAATTTCTAGCATTTTTAAATAGTTTTCAAACATTTTTCGACCCAAAAATATATGTGAAGTAAGTTCTTAATGCTTTTCGAATATAAAATATAAACCACATTTGCAAACTTATATTAGATAACAAAATATATCGAAAAAAATTGAGGAAAATTTGGGATTTGTCGTTAATTAGAAAATATTCGTCATTCTCCAATCTTTTGCAAGAATTTTATCACCATTTTTATTTCTAGATAGTTTGGTAAGATACTTTTGTTAAATATTATCTACAATTGTAAGTTCTAAACGATTTTGTCCAATTTTTTTTGCGTATAAGTCGTTTCCACTCTCCAAATTCGAGTCGCGTTGGAAAACATTAATTATGTTTTATAAAGCTTTTAAATCGGTTTTGAATATCTTGTAAACACCAAGGATTAAACTATCGTTCCATTTTCATTTTGAACTAAAAATTAACTCCCACTTGATATTGTTTTTCTATGTCAAAGCTGGGAAAAATTCTGAGAAACTCACTTGTTTTTAAATACCGTCTTGAATATTCAATTTGACAAGAGCAAAAGCCCACGCTGGGCGCGGTTTGAATATATGCGAAATAATATTACTTTTTCGTACGTAGTGCGTAAATTCAATAAGCTCTGTAAACATTTTTCTCTTGATTACTATTTGCGTAGTATCTAGTCTTCATTGGCACAACATTCCATGCAATATTGAATTGCATAAGGTGCTTCACAAACGTTTAGGAGTTAGGGCAAGGCGTAAAAATATAGGCCATATTTTTGATTTTTGAACTAAATCGGAAATTTTAGAAAAAAATTGTATCATCCAAATAATAAACTATAGAAAATCATTTTCTCAAGGCTTTTGAAGTATCAATGAAAAATTAGAGTTTCTTTGATTATTTATAAAAATTGCCAAGTAGCGATTTTCGTTTAGATGTATTGTACCTTGCAAAGAAAAATCATTTCTGAAAAAAGTCAAAAATGCCAGGAAAACTTACCAAAAATAAAAATTAAACCATGCGATTTAATAAAAAAAATGCTACACGGTCTGGTAGAAAATATTGTCTTACAAATGTAGCTAAATTTTGAAATCAATTGGTGAATGATTGTTTAAGTACTGACTCCACCCTATTTAAAAATTCGCGGTTAAAGTGATAAATAGTACAAGTCATAGAAGTCATATTGCGATGCATGCACCATACAATTGGCAGATTAATGTTTTGCTTGTGAGTTTAATTCTTGTACGGCTTTCACTGAACCGGGATTATTTTTCAGATAGTGACAAGCAAGCCTGACGCGCTGAGTTTCCACCTTCAGGAACATATTGTACCTATTCTTAGACGCAATATCGCGATTAAAAAAAAATCCTGAAAATTATCAGGATGCGGTCTGGCATGTTCAATGACAATAATGACAGGCATGTACAGCAAAAGAATACTCAGAACCTAATCTGGAATTCATAAGGTTTATTTGATCAGGAATGCACAAATACCCACACACACAGGACTCTGCACACAAAATAATAGCAGAGTCCATCATTCGATGACTCATTAGTACTCCTCATTTACAATGCCTGGAATCCATTTTTCGTGTGAAGTCGCCATCATCGGAAATCGAACCTCAGGCAGACATGCTGAAGTTAGAAACCAAGTGCTTTAGCCTTTTCCACTGAGATAGCTTATAAACTAAAAGTCAAATGAGGAGCTGCGGCCACTTTCATATCATGGTTACAGATCTTCAATCTAATTTTTTTTTGCGGATTTACAGGCATTTAAAATCATGGCGATTCAACGGACGGTTCGGTCGGGAAGTCCCTTTTGATATTTTTCTATCATTATACCCTACTCTAACATTCATTGTAAAAATAAATATGTAACTACCAAAAACATTATACTGAAACTATGCAAGAATGCCGAGAAAAACAATTATCGTGTGAATATTTAGCGTTTTTTTTCAAACACTCAGCAAAGCATAACTAACGCTTACCGAAAAAATTTATCGAATTTACTGAGCCGAAAATGGTATCTATTGTCATGAGGAGCAACCTCTAATAACCCAGCCTGCTCTAATCCTCCTAAATTACAGCACGCCGCAGTGATTATAAAAAAAAAACGCTCATGGCGGTCCGAGAGGAGCTGCGTCAGAGTCTAGAGTTCGAGTAATATTGCCACCCATAATTTGTTGGCATGTGATTTTTGAGGTACTATACCATCTTTATAACGAAAATAATTTGGAATTTTTAAACATCTCAGTGTGACCTAACCCCTACAAAAAATGTATTTTTTTTTATTATATTTCATAGGCCAATTCAACAAACATTTTCTTAATATGAATTATCACTTATTTTGAAGAAATTATCAAATTGAAAAATTTGCATAATTTGGGAATTCCGTCTTATCAAAAATAACGCATATGACGCATAGGATATTTTTCACCAATCTTACCTCATGCATTTCATTTAACAGTAAACAAATTTTACTTAATCTGCTCAATTTTTAGGTTTAAATAATTTTCGTCACAAAATTCTGGGTATTTTGTCAATTTTATTGATATTGTTGCTAGTAATCAAATTATTTGATTACAAAACAAATATTTACCCCAAAACAAAACATTAAACAGGAAATAACCCAACATGGGTTACTTTTTTCTCATCTGAATCTATAAAAATATGATAATTTACCACAGTTACAGGTACAAGAAAAACTTTTCAAACTGATACAGTATTTTGAGATAGTGTTTTGAAGATTTGACGAAAACTTAATAATATTATTTCAGTTGTTGCGCCCTAGAACAAGAAACGAAAATCAACTTATTTCATGGAATTTCCTTTGAAATTCTCATGAAATTATAATTGTAATTCAAAGTGCTTTTCCATGTCAATCCAATTTGGCAAATTAAATTGATTATCGACCATCAATCTTATCGATTTTCTTCATTGTATTCATGCGTTGAATACACAATTTTTGTGTGTACAAACTATTTTTAAGGCAAGTACTTAAGAACAGATACCCGTTTGTATTAATCAGCTCATTATGATAGTATTTTCAATGTTCATCAAATTGAATATCAATATCTTACAATTCAGGTTCTTATTTGCCTCGTGCCTCCTATTATCTGGAATCAACTTTGAAATTCATTTTAATCTTTCAGCAAAGATACAGTCGCGAAAAAGATCTTGACGTGACGTCGATTCATTATTTTTAATTCTATACTGCTAATAGTCGTCCATCAAGACAAGAGCTTTCGTCTTTTGGGGATTCATCACTAAGGCAACCGGTAATAAAAAAAATGTTTTCACCTCCCCTCTTGTTTGGTGAACAAGTGGCATATTGTTGCCGCATGAAAGACCTTGGCGTCAAAATATGTAATTCACACAAAACTCCCATACAATCTGAGATCTACTTGAATGTGAGTAAAAATAGATTTTTGTCAAAAAATTGTTGTGCGAATAGTTAATAGATAGCCGACTGTACTACAAAGTTAGTCAGTGTTACAGGTATTCGTTTTCAAATTTTGCGAAAATAGTAAATATAAACCTATTGTAAATGCGAGGCTATACGAATATATTAGTTAGTCTCAATTCTTTTCATGAAATTCATTTTATTCACGAACAACGCTTATAGATTTCTATTTACTAAAACTGTCCCATAGCACTACGATTCAGCAATCGAAAAACTAAATTTTTGCATAACGTACTATTCTACTTTGCTTTCAAAACGATGGACAGCTTTTAGTGGAACTAATAGCTTTTATTAGCAATAAATCTAAACTAGTAAATTTAATTATTGAAATATGAAAGGGACCACATTAGACAACTTGCCAATTTATCAACTGTCTCAAATTTCGACCTCTAATCGATTACTGACATCGACTTAGAGCCATCTTTTCGGCAAAGTTACTTTCCCTTTCGTTATTTCCGAAATGAAAATTCCATTCGAAAACTGCTGTCACGAGTTTTTCTCATTTTATGTATTGTACGAATATAAAAATGAATATATGTACATGCAATTAGCGGTATTTCGTGAGACGCTCGAAGGTGTATCTATGAATTTAGATTTCTCATTAGGTACGTTTGTTGGTTGAGCTTGAACTCATTCCCGTACCTGTGTTGAAAATGAAATTGAAACACGAACGCCAGCAAAAGTAGCACCAAGAGCCACCGCACAATAGCTAAAAATAAATATAAATACGTATTTGATATGTGTGCGTAAAGAAATGTAGAACTTTCAAGGAATCGACAGCAATTTCGATTAATTTAAAACACTTTCTCGGTCGAACTTCAATATAGTTTAATAGAATGAGAATCGGTCACGAAGTTAATAATTGATCAATGCATGACAATAAGTCGGATCATATTTGACCCAGAAACATTTAAGTGTTTTGAAGTTCATTGATAAAAACTATAAGAATAGTGATTATTAGCAAAATATGTCCATTTGGTGCGTTTTCGCCGTTTTGACTCATTACTTCAGGATCTTCAATCTAGATTCTACTTTTTTCCAATTGAAAAGCAACTAATATTTGCGACCCAGCAACCATATCTGTTTCTTCGGCTTGTGTCGCGTCGAAGTGGGAGAAGACCAGCAAACTTAAATATGTACAATTGCTTACACTGGATTTTTCACAAACTGTTTCTAGGTATGCGGATCACTATCACTTCCAAGCACTTGTTGCACTTGCAAAATTGTATAGGATATCTATAAACATGCCCAGCAATGAAACATGAAAATTCAGTCAGTTTAACTAAATTATTTTTGTTTACAACATATATTTAATCATTTTTAGAAGTTTGATAAAAACCAAACAAAATTAAATTCAATGCAAAATTTTCCATTTCCTTAGTGAAAAATTAAGCAAGATCATTTAAGGGGTTAGGTGGGTTTCAAAGGTTCAAAACGGGTACATTTTTACTAATTTTTTTTATATATCCCAATAAATATTTTATTTTAGTTGTAGTTGTTTTATTTTAGTTGTATTGAAATTTTTTGAAAATTAAGTTATTGGGACCTCATCTCCTGTGACCCTTAAAAAAAGAGTTCTTTTGCCGTAGTCAAGATAACTCATGACAGATTCATCTGAAATTAAAAAAACCAAAAACTTTCCGTTAGAAGATGATTATAACTCGTGCTTGAACGAAGGGCAAAAAAAGAAAGTAGAATTTGCATTTTTGACGGAGTTGTGAACCAAAAGTCCCACTCATTATTAAAATTTGCACCCAGAATGGCTTTGAAAAATTACTAAAATTAGAGAAGAAGAGAAATCCTTCATTCAAGCAGTAGCAAGTATTATATAGAAGAAGTGTGCAAAATTTGAAGAAGATCGGCACGCAAATTTTTGAGAAATTGTGACTACCGGTTACAAAAATAGAGTTTCGAGAAAAAAGCGATTAAATTTTTACATTAGAATGACACTGGGCCTGATGGGCAAAACTTCCAAAGGCCCTATTTCTTAGAATTTTACTCGGATCGTTTTAATTTTGGGAGAATATTCTAGACATATTGTATTATTAAACAAGCCGCGAGGTACGACCCTTGAGGTCCACACGGTCAACTTCCCAGTAATATCTACATAAATATTAAAAATATCAAACACAATAATAATTTTAAAAATATTACTACTTTTAATAATAATAATGAGAGGTATTCATAGCAGTAACAGGAATGAGTTAATATTATTCATATCATCTACGGGAGTATCCATTGATTACGCAAGGCTTTTGGTGGATGGGTGATGATGATTGATTACCACAAATGCAAATTTGATTGAAATTTTGATGGTTTTCAAAATTTAAGCCGCTTTTTTTAATTAAAAGACTATAAAAACTATTAAAAATCTGCTCAAATTATGCAAATATTTTCCAACTTTGATTGAATTTACAACAATTTTTTCAGAATAAAAGATAAAGTAATAGCATTCGTATGAACCCTCTTTACATTGTAACGTTGGATGATTTTTTTATTTTTAATTTAGTTTTTTTCATAATCATGGAAGAAAATTTTGCCGTTGTCAAAACTGATAAGAATGTCTAAATTTTATAAACTGGTATCACTGTGCTGTGCAAATCAAGTTAAAAAAATATTTTTTATTAAAAAAACCATAATTTTTCGCATATTCTTCTGCTAAACTAAAAAAACGGCTGAAACGAATTTTTATAATGTTCAAAACTTCACAAAGATGTTAATACACGTCAACTGACACCTTAATGATGCAAATATTATATCTGGTTCGTGAGATATAGTGAATGATAAAAATGACCTTGAAAATCATGATGACTTTTAATGATTTTTTAGTTTTAATTTGATTTTTTACGTAATCATGAGAAAAAGTTTTCATGGTGTTTTTACAAATATTGTTTGGAGTATATAAATTTTATGAACATTGATTACTACATTTCGCGAATCAGGTTAAAAATTTATTGTTTATGAAAAAAACCTAATTTTTTGCACTTTTTTTCTTAAATTAAAAAAACGGCTCCAACGGCTTTTTAAAAAATTCGACAGATTCATTGAAATGTGAATACGCGTACATTGACACCTTAAAGATGCGAATCGTATGTTTGGTTCGCGAGATATAACGCATGACAGAAATGACCTTGAAGATCATGATGACTGTTAATGATTTTTTATTTGATTTTTTTTGTAATCATGTTTGGAGTATATAGATTATATAAACATTGATTACTTGGACTTGACAATAAGGTTAAAAATTGTTTTTGAAAAAAAAACACAATTTTTTGCACTTTTTTTTTAAATTAAAAAACGGCTCCAAGAATTTTTTTAAATACTTGAAGAATTACGTAAATGTTGATACGCGTCGATTGACACCTTGATCAAGGAAATCGTACGTTTGGTTCGCGAGATATAATGCATGACAGAAATGACCTTCAAACGGGCAAAACAGCAAACCCCCCAACCGAAGTGTCCCAAAAACTGAACAGCTCTTAAGATTGCAAAGACGCTTCGATTGACACCTTAACAAAGTCGATCGGACTTTGTTTACGTAAGTTATGCTCTAAGAAAAAACTGTCCACGAACGTACGTACGTACGTACACACACACATACACATACATCTCCCTTTCTAAAAACACTTTATATAAAACGTAAAGAAAAGTTGAAAATTTCAAGTTCGATTTTCGAGGCGATTACAAGAACTTCCCATATACTGGGAAGTTAATAAGCAAAAAAAAATTGTTTTTTGAAATTTTGAAATCCACCTAACCCCTTAATCATAACAAACTTACTATCTAATCATTTATCATTTGACAGCCAATCTTAAGCATAACGCTTCTCAAATGCTGTTAATAAATTAAGGAATATGTTTCTTTATCGTGTTTGTTATAGAAAAATCTGATTTCACATTGGATTCAATATTTCTGCGTGAAGTTCTCTGTCTCAGGTCCAACATATGACAAATTGTTATAGGTAACCATAAGCGAAACAAATTTAGTACAAATGACTGTGCTTAAAATTCAATTCAAATCATTCTACAATACCTATCAACCTAAAAATAAACCCAATTGCAATTGTTTGCCTCTTAGTGGGATTTTTTCATGAAAAATTGATTGAATCCAAATAATTATTAAATATTTTTTATTTGAATTTGACTTAATACAAATGTATATTAATTTCAAATTTATAAAAATATCTAATTTTTATCTAATTTTACATACACAAATAATTGGAATGTATTTACTAATTGAAAATACAATTTCTTTTATTTCCAGACGACCTGACAGGTAAAGTTCGAATTACTTGGCTGAAACATTCTAAATTTCAAAAGTAGTGTTTTAAACATCTGAAAATTCAATTTGGTAATATAAAATTTATTATTATTAGTGAAATTTGAACTTACTGTCAATATAAGGGTTTTATTTTGCAATGTTAGAATATTCTGTCGCTTCGCTTGATATCGACCAAGTCAAAAATTTAACAACGAAGAAAAATAATATTTAAACCTTGATTGCTCTGTAGTATTCAAATTTATTGCAGTTAATCCTTCTAACCTTTCAAAAATAATAGATTTAAATGTTTCAAATTGGACAGTTTTTAGCAACATGATCAACTATTAAAGCTAAACTTCGCATTTTTTGACTTTGTCAGTCTCTGAAGTAAACTTTTAATGTTTTAAAGTGAGATGTATATTATTTACAGCTTATTTTAAAATAGTTTAACGATAAATCCTTCTTCAAATTTTGTTTATCATCTAGTTGAATTTTATTGTAAAATACCAGACACAATAACATCGGCTTAGAAACTAGAAATATCTTTGACGAAAATTAAAGAGCTTACACTGACAAGTATTTCCGGTTTTCCACCCCCAAAAAAATATCGAATTTCCCGAAAATCCTTGCAATATAGATTACAATTTTTATTTATCGTGGTAATTTATCTACTTCTAAATCACGAACGCTTCAAAACCATTTACAAGGCATCAATGCTTGCAACTCTCCTAAACCAAGACAATTCCATTAGCATTTGAATTTTGAAACCACCAGGGAAGGAAACCTGATCCATATACAATAAATCCCCGGGAAATTCTTCGAATGTTTTATTGTTTGAGTGCTCCTTTATTGTAAAAAACACAACACAGAAATCAATCTTGTTGCGTATTGCTGCTTGTTTCCCTGTCATTTATCGTTTATTCGTGGTAAAACGTAACATCCAAATCAGAAATTATAGTCCTGATGAAAATGCTATATTCATCATAACGTATGATCCTTCATCTTTAATATGTGGTAGTGACAGTGGTGTTTATAAACCCTAAATCATGACATTTATATTGATTCCTTTTTCAATAAGTTTGTGGCGCCAACAATCCTACTGTTCGATTCAGCCTACATCCCCGAAAAAACATATTTCCTTCTACAAACACCATTACATGCGACCCCATTAGATCCTACAGCTTGTCGTATGTACGGCAAGGATGCGGCAGAAGTCCTTCTTGGTCGAGAAACCTTAAGAAGAGCTCATTTATGCTGGAAATTAGAAAAGGGAAAAAAGTTCTTTGGGAAGCCCTGGGAATTTCTAGGGTCGTTTATCTGTAAAAAATTTTTGATAACAGTGTTTCGAGTGTCGAAAAGAGAATGATATTAATATTATGGATAACGACAAATTGAGTCTTTTGGGTATCGGCTTCCCAAAACATTATTCTGAATAGTCAAAGTTATTGTTTGCAAGTTATTGAAAAATGTCTTAATTTTAATGTGATTATTTGATGTTGAATAGCATTTTTCCTCAATTGTGCCTTGAGAGATAAAATTTCCTTTAGGTTTAATACACTTAAAAAATGTTGCATTTAAAAAGAAAGCAACCCCAAGAGAAGCAGCCTTCGGATAATATGGTGATAATGGTTCGTACCTACTAGAACGGGTGAATTTTCACCATGTAGCTAATTATTCCTTTATTTGATTTTAGCCCAAATGATCATAAAATACAAGATTATAATAAATAATTCCTGTTATCAAATCAAAACAAGTGTTTCGTTAATTTTTATTTCCCAGAAAAAATGAAATCTTTGTTTACTGCTAAGAAAAATGATTTGATAAGATAAGAGCAGGTCTTCAGGTTATTGAAAAATAATATTTTGAGCACTAAACAACATGATTGACTATAATTTTACTTTACTTACATGAATTTTTCAACGTTTAAGTAGAAAACAACTACATTTGATTCGCAATAAAAATGTATGTAATGTTTAAATATTCTTGAGTTGTTGCTTGTCTTATTATGCTCACTATCAAAATAAATTTCAGGGTTTTATTTGAATGCAAATAGTTTTTTATAATGAATTTTAGTCACTTTTGTCAAACTCTTCGCGCCCCAATCAATAACAAAAATAATAATTATTTCTTCAAACACAAGCATGTAAATGAAGTGAATAAGCTTAGGCCCTCCAACCAACCCAGCAGTATCAACCCACATAGGGGAACATCGTAATGAATTAGGGATGTTTGTTGAACAACAACGACGAAAGTCACCGGCAACAAGAATTTCATCACATTGAGCTCACGGACGTTCGTTCGCAGGGACGAAGCAACGAACATTGTACATAGTGCGGACAAATTTGTTCGCCCTCTCAAAGACTACAGGTGCAGTGACTGTTGGCAGACCAAACCCAGTTCGGCAGCTTATTTTGTTGTTTATCGTTTTCTTAGTGTGTGACCCGGATCTCATTACTGGAAATTTATTCACCGTATTCCCGGAGAGATTCCCTGCGAATTCTGAGGAAAAATTATGATCAGGACATATCTGAGGGCATCAAAATTCAAGCTACTTTAGACAGAACCAAATATCGTAACAAATGATCCAATACTACAAAAAGTCAACGCATAATAAACCAAACTTTCAGGTGGCCGTATTTATCTCGCATGACGACGAATGTGAACGGAGCTCGCCCGAAATAGTCGTGACTTCTTGAGAAATAAAGTTTCTTAAAATTTTCATCTAATTAGGAAAACACAAACCTTTCATACCTCTTACGCATCATGCAAACGATTGTTATAATCTGGGAAATTCTAATGATAAATCCTTATCAATTGTTAAATCTTTTTAAAGCACTTCCCATACTCGTATTCAGCAATATATTTTCTACATCTTTCATATAAGTATTTACATCTCCCCATTATATAATCCAGCTTTTTAACAACCATTCACTCAAAGGCAGTAATCATATTGAAATTGGCAGTGAAGCTGGCATAATTACATTTCTTTTGAGTTGAGATGAATCACCGCGTAAGTATCTAAATTCCATGATCGATTGAAAATCGAATGCGTATGTAGAACATATGTGTATAAATATACACACTTTTATCGTTCAATTGCCATTTTTTGGCTCTTCAACATGCTCTTGAGTTGTGCTACTTCTTTATTGATTTTTTTTTTATTTTGCTAGCATTTTTACCTGTATCTAAATTTAGTAGATAGTAGGCACATTTTCCGGTTTGTTTTCACGAATATTGTTTTAGGCTGTATGCAAAATAGCTTTTATATTGTTTATGCAATCCATTCCAAAAATATTAGTCATCGATTTGAATTTTAAGATCAACTTAGATTGGGTTAGAGGAAATTAATTGATATTTTTCCACAATTATGACTTTGTGGGCTCATAAACGACAATAAAAAATTTAAGTGTTTTATCGAAACTAATTAAAACTTAATCACTATCCATTCTGTCGTTTAACCAAAATGATTTACTTATTAAAAAATGTGCTATGTGTCTTTTTGATTTTTGTTTGAAATTTTATCAGTTGTCTTCAAACTGTACTTCAGTTTTTAAACCAAAAATTAAATTTTGAACTGATTAGCAAGGAAAAGCTTAGAATTCATTGTCATATTTCCCTCTTGTAAAGGTTATTCATATAAATCGTGATTTTGTCTCTACATTTTTACACACTTCATGCAGCTGATTGAGTTGTAAAGCATATTTGTAGTTCTGAACTTCCTCCAGAATCTATAATACTTTCAATCGTCAAATTTTTTTTTCTTAGTCCAATTGGTTTCAATAAATCGTCCACAAGAATAAAAAGTCAATTTTGTCAATTATTTTGTTCTACAAATTCTTATGTTTGTTTTTCTCAATGGCGTTTGTTTGCTACTTTTTTTCATCCTCAATTTTTATAAAGTAAAGATAATCATAATGAACTACTTATGATATAGAAACATATATCGTTCAGATGAAATTCAAAAGTAAAATTAATATGATGTCTTGTCTTGAATCTTGCTTAAAACATTTTGTAAAACATCATTCAAACACACACACGCAAATTGATGCAATATGTTGCTGATTACGGTCGTAAAACCATGTACATAAATTTAGAGTTTCTTAATGAAAATTCATACATACATACATTTCAATCAGGCGCCTGTTCGGTACTTTTCAGACCTTTCATCAGAAGAAATTCCTTTCTTGACACTGGGGAATAATTATTGTTGGATTAACTTTACCAATGGCCTTAATGTACATTAGCAGTGGCTGGTCCGCCTTTGGGGCTAGGGTAGCTTAGCCCCACCAACCATAAGTGAACATATCTCACTACTGATAGCTGATGTCCCTCAATATGTAGCACGCTTTAAGTTACCCAAGTATTCCTGTTTAAATTAACATATTAGAGGCAAGCTAGCGAACGATAGTCCTTCATACCTCATCGCAGTTTTTCTTGTATTAATTATTTGGGTTACGTATTATATGAAAAAACCATGCTATATGTTAAAGCATGAATTTTTGGTGTGAATGCTTACGGTTTTCAAAAGATTGTTGATTGAAAATTCAATTTACAAACGAATAAATCCCCACATTTTAGATGGAAGCGTAGTAAAGAACGGTCAAAATTTCAATATTCAGGCGGTTTTGACAGTCAAATTTTACTATGCGCTGTTTATTCACACCACTACTTTCCAACTTAATTTAGTTTTACAGATAAATGACTGTTTTACTTAAAGCACCCTCATCTATCCGGGAAAAAACCAATTTTGTCCACGATTTCGGCAATTTTCTTTTTGTTTATCGCTCGCTATAGCGAATATATTGAGTTTAAGAATTTCGCCTGAAGGAAACGAAAGAAGTAAATTGAGTATTTCATTCATGAGTACTTCAATCTGATATTGTAGTTACAGAGATTCTTGTTAATTGTTTCGATATGCTTTAGTGTGAACGTGATATTATATTATGTCGCCATGCTGTATAGAAAAAATAAGACTTTTTTTTATCAAAATCAGCTCAATCCATTTTCAAAAACTTATTGCGGGGTTAATTCGCACAGTAAAACATTTTGAAGGGTTATCTGGAGTTGTCATAAAAATGAGAATGTTTTTGGAACCTATTATACAATGTTTCTACAAAGTACATTTAATAATTGGTGAAGCTCATCTAATCTACAAAAAAAAAGTTGTGTTTGGGTTGTCCACGGTCACATGAAACCACCTTATCTGAAACATAACAAAAATATCATTCTGATGAAAAATGTTGACATGTACTCATTGAACAGAAGATTTTTCGAAATTTTAAAACATCACTTTTTTCGTCTTATAATATTCTCGTTTCAATTCATCAACAAGTTTTTATGAAAAGAATTCTTTTTATGTGGAAAATGATTATTAAAAATTTGAAGACGATCAATAAAATACTTTTTTAAAAAGGTTTTTTTTTTCAAAAATATTTTTCCAAGAATTTTTTTAATCCAGTATGTTGATAAAGTATAAAAGGTGAAATAGTATCCAGCAATTAAAATGCAATTTTTTATTACAGTATTTAAAAAAAGTAATTTTTTTATCACTTTCAAAGGTCTAATGAGTGACTTTGCGCATCAAATTCGGCATAACATAAAATTAGTGAGCCTTTGAAAACACTTGTAATGAAATACTTTTGATGTGAACCATTTTCGATTGATATTTCATAAGTTTTAATCGTTTTTGTCTCAAAATATTGCAAGAGACTTTAACTGAGTTCTCCGTTTCGGGAACAAAAGAAGAAATTGGAATCATTCTGTCATAATATTTCCTGAAAATAAGACATACACTGTTCTTTCCAAGAAGAAAAAGTCATTGTTGCTACACACGATTCTCTATTTTGCTTGTACAACACTTCCAACGAACGCACGTCATTTAATTCGCCCAAATACCATTAAGCTTATTTTGAACGAAGCAAAGTGAAAATGCATCACACTATAGAAGGATCCTTATTGAAAATCATAGCTGGTTTTCCACAAGAGAAGTTATAGTTGATTCCACCAATGTATTGTCCCAGCTGTGTGCCAGTGTAATGTGTGTCATTGTGCAATGCGGCACTACGAAATGCGCATAACTCGTGGAACCCGGAAAATGACAACAACCGCTGCCTCCTGTGCGAAAACTTTCCACACCAAACAGCTCGATCTTGTTCACTCCTTGGAGAATCCTAATCAAAACTATCTCGGCTTTCCGAATAATCCTCACAAAAGAAGTATTGAAAATCCGTTCCAAAAACAGCAAAAGAAAGCCGAAAACTAAGTGAAAATTTTGGGACCAACGGTGGTAAGTGGTAGGTCGTGCCAACTATGTCAAAGAAGAGGAAAACGTAGCCTTTTGGCTTGCATGTGTACAAACTTGCAAGTAAACTTCAAGGAAAAGCTCAACTGGAAAACCTTCCCTCGATTGATGTGTGTGTTTACATGTGGGAAAATTTTCCGTGTGCTTTTACAAGTTTCGCAGGAAAATCCACAATGCAGTTGGTGTAGCTTAGAATTCTACCATAACGGTTACGAAATACGGAAAGTATCTAATGGATACGTTTTTTTATTTACTCTGTGTTTCGGTTTTGCAAGACTCTCTAGTTTCGCAAACAAGCCGCGCTTTGTGCGGCACCCGTCAACGTAATCCAACGAAAAATAAAATATTGCTGAAGCACCTGTGCTAATTAAATGTACACACATTCATTTTTCAAGTACGACAAACAGTTTCATATCAAGTGTTCTTAGCTTAAATTGGATTGTTTTGAGTTTTTCTAGTGTTGATTCAATTTTAATGCATTGTGTAACGTGAAAAATCAGTGTGCAATTGTATGACTACATTTTGTAGCGTCTATCAACGCTTCTGTTTTTCCGGGTTGATAAAACGAAGCAAATCAATTTCGTAAGCGACACTGCTATTATGTATATTCAAGACGTTACGGATATTGAATTGGACACGGCTGTTGTTGGTAAATAAAATTGAGGTTTATTAAACAAATTATTGCAACCACCATATCAAGTGCTTCGAGCTTGGTTATTTTTTTTGCGAATTGTTGGTTTTTCCTGGCTCAAGAGGAGCTTCTATTGTGGAAACACGGAACTGATTAATTTTTTGACAATCAATAAAGTACTGATTGTTACAATGTTCTTCACTACAAAAAATCTGTATTGTCGCTATTCAATATTTTTTCATGTTAATATTAATTACAAGTGGCGCTGGACAACCGCTAATTTCAACTTACCTAGTTAGTTGTTAGACAATCATTCTAAATGTTTCCGAAAATTGTCGTTTGTTGACTATCTATGTATCTCATGTGAAATGGCCTTATTTTCACCACTACTCGGGCCACTCATTTTTTATGAACATGAATTAGCTCTGTTGAGTTATTTTTAACATAATTGCGAGGGAAAAAATCGTACATTATGCTCTCTCCATTAAAAATCGAATTTATTATTCACAACACAAATGTATGTTGTACAGTACAAAATGAAAAAGCCGGCTACGATTTTCAGCTCGCAAGGGAATAATGAATAATAATTGGGTCATTTGTTCAGTCAATGCAGAAAAAAGTATACGTTCCTCGTTTCTTAAATGAAATGATAAATTAAGGATGCATCTATAAAAAAATACAGTATGAATGCATATGAGGTGTTAATTTTTCGCGAAAAAATTATTAGCTACAAACAGTAATTGATTTTGCAAATAGCTTGACCCACGTTGGGCGCTGATATCAATATGGTTGAAACAATTTATTAGGATTGCAATGAAAAATGGATGGAATGATAATAATTAAGTACAATAGATTATACTTGTTCAACAAATGAAATTAAAAACCATGCAAACAAATGGAACTCCTTTCCAATTGCAACTAACATTATCAAAATCGAATCAATTAATTTTCATTTTCTGACAAGATTGTTCTTGATTAGATAAACACAGTCATATCTTGCAATCTTTGGTATTTATCTAAAAATTTGGAAAATTTTAATCGGTAGTCAACCGTTCAATTTCATGTTTGATGAATTTCAAAGATGAGCTTTCCAAATGTAAAGTAATTTTCTGTGAAGGTCACTATTATTGTGATTATAAAAAAATTGATGTGGCCTGATATGTATGCATGACTTCAAAAAATCCGGCAATTTAGCCAGAATAATTTCAAATAATCATAATTTAGTGAAGGTTACAATAGAATATTTTGCGTTTCAAATGACGAAATGCATCTACGGAAATGATTTTACACTTCACTTAAATTTTTAACAATTTAAAATTCATGCGATGAACGCATCGTTTGCTCAACTATGTTCAGTCACAGATAACATAAGTATAGTAGAGTGGGTTATTAAAAAAATAATATGAAGATTTCCCGGTAATTTACATGTGATTCAAATCGATAAACACGGAAAAAATTGCTTGCTTTATTGCTTTCGACATCAAAAAGTTTCCAATATTGAGTAGAATTTCATAGAAAAGCACAATTTGCTATCGGTAAGAAGCGATTGTTCATATTTCATTCGAACATTTCAGCATAAGAAGAAAAAAACTTGTTAAAATAATCTTGTTCATCTTTAAATCAATAATGACCCAGTCGTGACTTGAATGCATTTTGTCAGTCACGTTTCGAATATTCTTTTATAGTCATACTTGAACTTTGAAATAAGTATAAAAATGTTTGAGAATGGGTTGTGAATTCACTGAACAATTGATATTGGATTTTTGCATTTTATGCTCAGTTTCCTTGGAAACATAATATAAATAACTGAACAAGGATATCATGAAATCCAGAGAGAGATAATCAAACGAGTTATACTATTAGAAGTCATGCATAGGAATTATATTAGAGACAGTTTGTGTAAATGTGGAGGGTTATATATGAGGACATAAACATATATGTATATAGTCCAAGAAGTTAATGGCTGACAATTGCTTCAGTTTTGAATTTTTTCTATCAAAATTTCCCAAGGAAGACAGTAAGTTATAATCAGAGGGTCATATATCTGGGGAGTATGGTGGATGCGACAGAACTTCTTAGCCTAGCTCTGCGATCTCTTTACGAGTCAACAAAGTAGCACGTGGTCTAGTATTATCATATTGCAGTATGATGATCTAAATGTCGCCGGCTTCTTTTGTTTTACTGCTTTGTTGAAGTCATCCATTTGTTGCCAGCATCTCTTAGAATTGAGCTAGTATTGATCCTTGAGCGTTCTATCATATCAAAGCATTCTTTTATTCAGGCTTAAGGGGAGGGTAAGGTTAATTCATACAAATAAGGCATGTTTTTATGAATTTTTTGTGACGACACAGTTAAAATCTCTGTATCAAAACAAATGGTACATTAAAGTATGACCTTCGGAGAATATTATATAAAATTTTCACGAAGAAATATTAAAAAATACGGCAGTGGCAGCAATTATTCGGACGTGTCTCGGAAAAAAGTAGAATTGCGGTGCCTCTCATAACTTGCTGCTGAATCATTTGAAATCAAAAAATGAAAGTTCATTCTTTAGATAAAAGTTTTTCCCAGGTAACGCTGGGAGGGTTTTTTGAAATTTCAATTTTTCACTTTTTTCAACACTTAGAAGGGGAAAAAATCGGCTAATTTGTTATTGTAAATTAAAAATTATTAGCAAATTTGAAAAAAGCTCTCCCAACGTTACCTCGTAAATTATGTACAGAGATAATGTTCAAAATTTCAAAAGAATCGGTGCAGTAGTTTCGAAGTTATGAGGGGCACCGACTTTGAAAACGTGAGTTGTGGGGAAAACGCTTTAAAGTTTTGAACATTAATTAAATGTTCATAAGCGAATTTTATCATAACTCATAATTTCGTCAAATTTGCTCCAAACGACTTGAAACTTTGACACACTATTCTTGAGATATTATGCATTCAGTTTCAGTATTTTAAATTTGATTTAGAGACGAAGGGAGCAGGTTGTTTGAGCTCATAGTTTTTTCTTAAGTTAAAGATGTTTTCATTAGTAGTCCGCCTTTCATCACCCGTTATTACCCAGTCCAAAGAGGCAAGTTCTTGATTTGGTTACCTGGGTCTTCAAAAAACCATTGTAGATAACTCTTTATCTAGCAGAAGGCGAGACAGAAGCTGTCACGCCAAAAAAGTTTTGAACCAGATACAATGTAAACAATAATCATAGCCGTTGCTAAAAAAATTCACATAGTATTTTTTAATGTGAATATTGTTGCTGCAGTAGTGATGTCAAATGTATAAAAAAAAACTAGATAAATACCTTCTGTGGTACGTGAATCAAAATACTCCTTTGGAGCCACCCATAGACTAAGGGACAGATTTTCGTTGCTAATTTGGGTATATTCTTCTTCTTATTAAAAGTGTTTTAACAAATCAGCATTGATTATCCGTCTTTTATCAAGTTAGTTATATTTTGGACAATTTGACTTATAAATTTTGTATAGATACTCTAAGAATCCATATTTCTAGAGGTCTTTGCATTCTGATGCGAACAGTAGGTACCTTCACCGGATGGACGCTACCTGAGATGCATACCGACTTTGCTGCACACAATTCGAATTGTTTAAATTTTGAATATGCTTCAAATTTAATTTAATTTTAATTAGAAGAAAAAACATGCTAAAACAGTTCGAAATTTCCTAAAAAATTAAAATTGGTGTAGGTAATCATTTAAAAAAAACAGGTTATCCATCTATCATCACTATTCTTTTATTCGATATACTTATTTATCATTCAAGATGTTGCACCCAAAATATCGCATCATCGTATCAAAAATTCAATGATGATTCGAATCAACCTTAATTTTTTTTAAAAGCCTTGTAATTCAAATATACCAATTTATGCTAGTGAGAAATACTAACAAAATTAACTATCAATAAATATACATTTATTTCATCAGAAAGTATGCCAATGTCTTATGTAACTCAAAATAAATCATATGATTTTTTTTGGCAAAATTATCGCTTTGAATTCAAAATTTCGTCCAACCTTATTATACGTGGTAAGATTTATGTTCCATTCGAGCTGCACACATGTGACTGGATTTGCCAGGAACTTATTTTTCGATAGACTTGTATATTATCGTTTTCCCATCGAATTGAATGATAAATATTTTATGCTTCTGCCTACGATCAAAATCACGAAAGCATTGAATAGCGAAACAAATAAAATGTTACACACATGCTTCGTAATGCAGTTTTAAGCTACTAAAGTTATGTTAACGTGTGACTCTATATAAACCAGTTCATATATTGAGAACATGGTTACAAACTGACATTCCATCGTCTGCGTATCTTTATTGACTAATTTTTGCAATTTGCAACACATCTTTATGGCCTTACAAATCATCATCAAACAAGTTTAAATCAAATGCCACGTAAAAGGCTAATGTAAATTTATTCGAGTTTAAATTATATAATTCACCGTTTTTCAATAGTTCGAAAATTAAAATGCATGGCAAATCATTCATCTGCATTTTGTATCTAAATGTCCAAAAGGTGCTTGTATCTTCACAATCATCGACTATCATGATTTCTCAATCATTTTCTTGCATCATCGTCGTTGCTATCATCATTTTATCATCTTCATCATCATTACGATGATCATCGTTGGCTAAAATCTTGAAAATTCAAACGATTGATATGCAGGGATAATAAAATGCCACAAATTAATAAAAATGCTCACAGCTTGTTTAGTTCGGGATTGTATGGATATTTAGATATACTTTTTACGGAGCTGTTAACTTGCATAATAGTGATGGTGCAAAGAAGTTGATTGATTATTTAAATCAGACAAATGTTAAGAGCAAAGGTAAATATTTACTGAAAAGTAACTTGAGCAACAATTTGTTCAAGCTTTTGAAACGCATCGAATAATCGGAGCTATGTTCGCTGTGAAGATGACCATTTCGGTTGATGTCAATTGAGCCATGCATAATGGATACGAATATATCAACATATGTATATATTACTTAAAAAGATAGAAACGAGTTTTTCACGAAAATGACCAAACATGAAAAACACCAAACACAAATGATTAATTGTAATGCGCCTCTAGGCTAACCTTCAATTGCGACCAATCAGTAAACATAGTATGAATTTGTTTGGATGAACCAAGACATAACACTAGCTCTTGTGACTGGAATCAGCAACTAATTAAAATCTATAACCTTTCGTAGAAATCTATTCAAGCTTGGCCAAAGAATTGACATTCACTTGCAACGAAATGAACATTAAAGCTAACACGCGACACACGATTCCATATCAAAAAAGAGTTGGCAGGTGTTGCATGAGAGTCTGTATCAATTTACCTGAGACTCGCCAGCCAAAAGCTTCTCGTGTCAACAATTATAAGCTTATGTGTGCTTGATTCTGGCCAAACAGACGTAGATCCGTTCACAACTACTTTTCGGTGAGTTTGAAGCCGCCTGTAAACCACTTTCAATTGCAGCTACTTCATGCTTCCAACTACATATTTGCGTACTTGTGTATGTGGGCGCCGAAATCACGTCTTTTTAGCTTCTATACTTAACAAGCAATGCTGAAAGTGAAGGAGCGTCAACTTTAAGTAGAGATAATCACTTTTATCTATACACTGTACTCGTTAGATGTTCGCATAGTAGCCGGTTGGTAATAAGCTCACCGATTGTCCATAGAAACCTCTAAACTCAGTCTCAGGTGTGGAGCTTACGGGTGGTTGTACGAATCAAATTTGAAATATGTATTTTTAAATTTAAGATATTTGTTAGATGCTGAACGCGTTTTTCAAACAATCCTTTTTCACAGAGCATTTATTTGGTCTCTGGAAAAAATTTGAATCCATCAAAAAATATGTAGCAACCAACACCAACCGAAATTTTCAGATTTCACAATAATTGAAAACATACCCGTCTTAAAATCCAATCAAACATGTGGATTGCTCTTTGACTCTTCAAGACAAACTCACTTTGTAGCTCTTCGAAACACCGCAAACATTTCCAACATATTTAATGCCAGAGGATTAGAGAGATTACTAGTTTGGCTGAGATTGTAAGATTTTCTTTTTTCAGATACACTCGGAACAGCGCCGACCAACACTACGTAAGTGTGTTATGTCGGTTATGAGGCCAGTAGTCATAAATTCACTCATTTAGAGGTATAATTTGATTACATCACTGTACGTTTCGGTCGAGCGATTATGCGCTTCAGAAAAAGTCGTTTAAAGGTTAAAAACAGTGAGCTTATTTGTTTAACATTCACTTAAAAGCAGAACGCAATTCACAATAATTGCTTGTTTAGAAAATTTGAAATTGGAGGCAATAGTCTCGTGTCGAAATTTTAATGCTTGTTGTTATTCTGTGGCTGATCAAATTATCTTCATTTTTTTTTCGTTTAATTTAATCAAAAATTTGATGTCCCCAACATATGAGCTTGTGAAAAACGAAAACCAAACAGAAATCAATTTCGAATAAAATAAACCTACAGTTGTGTAATTTTAATATTTCCTCAACCTGAAATTTTTTTTCAAGCTAAACCAATATCCTAGAAAAATAACTGTTGAATTATAAATCCCAATATTGAATTTACTATATCACAAAACATAATGACTACATTTATTTGCAGAGATTGAATTATTTATAACGGAAATGTTTGCCCAAAAATCAGTCAAGTGTATGGTATTTGCGTTAAATCAAAGTTTTAGAAAAAAAACTATGCCATTTATATTTCTACAAGCCAAAAATTTGCTACGCGAATTTCGTATGTGCCACATAATGCCATCTAAGCTTGATATCACTTTCCCACGTTGGGCGCTATTTCACACTTTGTTGAACATCTTACACAAAGCGTTGGCATATGTCAATTTTTCGTTTATTCAATATTTGCACACCAATAAATACAATAAATCCATAACTGAGTGAATTTCCAATCATCAGATGTCATTTTAACTGAAAAGATAAAGCAATAAAAACAATGTTACATGATCGAAAATCGTTTAGCATACATATATCGACAATTTTATCCCGTAAAATTTATTCATTGCAAAATGTGGATAGATTATGAACAATAAGCATAATTTATCTGATTGTCATTAACCTAAATATTCTGAAACATTTCCGATTTCGACTAGTCAAAGTTTCAATAAAAAAAAAGCCGTGGACCATGTTCGTGCAACCAGAACACATGCAAGCATTTTTGCGAAAACTTTTACATACGACATGTTGCCAAAGCGTTCACCAGCACATTACCCATACTAAGATTAATAATTGTTAATGGTTTTTGTGTAGTTATGACTGTAAATTCTCCTCATATGTCGTACTTGCACGAAAGTCGAGCGTTTTTTTAGGTTTTTCAATAGAAAACGTGTATTTTGCAATGTCAACTGTCTACGAACTTTTTTATGATATTCTCATTAGCGAGTTACGACCTTACAACTACGCGAGTTTACTGTCAACAATAAGATAACTAGAAAAGATACATTTGAATATGTTGCATACCGTTTAGGCTGTTATTGCGTAGATATGATTGTGTGTACGAAACGGTGGCCGACTTGACTTTTATGTCTCAATTTTTGTAAATGCTACCACTTACTGTATTCAATGAACTTACGTAATTTTGTATAAATTCAATATTTATCTTTTTTTTAAACATCTCGTTCGTATATTTTAGCATATGTTTAATAAAACTATGAAAATCACCACCCATACTCTATAAAAACCATCACCCTTCGTGTAATCATGATTCAAACAATTTTTAATTATTTTAAAAGAAAATAAGGCAGCATGTTTTCCAGTTTGCCTTCAAACATTCTACCAAACATATTCTACATACAAGTTTACTTTGTCACGACAGGTTCCATAACAGATTTTATATAACATAGATGCAATTTTCAAGCAAACGTCTCTAAATCGGAATATCAATATAAACATTTTCAAATGAAATGTGATTTTGGTATTGGTTCACATACAATTTCGAATAGAGATTAACATCAAAATACTACAGCCACTTATCACTTAGAGTTTTCTATTGCGGTAATTGTTGACCAGTTAATCAGTTATTTCTTGAAAAGCCATTAAGTTATAGGTCATGTTCCACCGTCAAATGATCATAGTAGGCTTCTATCATTAATTCTGTTGACCTGTATTTGTAGCTTCTAATTTTGTTATTTATTGGTTTACGTTAAAAGTTTTTTTAAGTTTGAAAACATTTGTGAAAATATATGTACTTAGTTTTGTTGCAACATTAACAACCAAATTGCATGAAGTCATGGTTACGTTGTACACAAATCAGAGGTGAATTATAGTAAAAATTATACGCTACACTATGACGAGCAAATATTGCCCGATTTCTGCAAGGATGAGAAGACTGATGCAAATGAAAATCATTGCAAATTGGAGTGTTGAGAAGAAGCAAGAGTGTACACAGAAGACATATGTACGTCTAAGTAAAGTGTTCGTTGTTTCAACCCATTGAGGTTCAAGTGATTCAGATGATCGTTAGAAGCGTAAAGAAAATTGAACTCGTGGAAAAGATGACGAATTAATGAACCCTGAGTCGATTCAAATTGGTGAACAATATTCAACCACACTGCATACTAGAGGAGAAAATAGCCTAGCGCTAGTAGCAGGTCTGTTAACAACAATCGAATTTCTTAGAAAAAACTCAGAAGGGTTAGATGCTTTTAACGTAATACTAACAATGTGCCAGTCAAATTTTAATTTACCGTCGTATATTACCTCCAAATTGCGAAACTGATCAATCTCAGTAACTGTAATGTTATGTCTTGAGTAGGAAAACACAGTAGAATTATTTTTAAGGGAAAAGATAAGCTTGCAACATTTGGCTTCATTAATTGATAGATTGTTGAAGCGATTGGAGGGTACTAAGATCACGTTTACGAACTAGACAGTTTGTAACACAAAAAATCTCTTTAAATACATTGACGACCTCAGCATCGATCAGGAATGGAGACTCAACAAACGGAGGTAAATCAAGAGAAGAAAAAGCAGTATAGATCCTTTCAGAACACCTAAAGAAAGAAAGAATTGAACAAACGACTGTCCATTAAAGATTACAACGGTCAATCGTATAGAATGCAAACCACATGAATAAGGAATCATCATTTCCATATATTTATAACTTTCTCAACAGAATGGCAAGATCAACCGAATCAAAGGACTTTGAATAGTCAGTGTAGATGTAGTCTGTTGGATTTGGTGGTAAAATAAGCTAATTCCAAGAGACTGGTGAGAGTAAAAATTTACAAAAATTCTTGTTGAGAATCTGTGCTTGTTTGCCTGATAGAAAAAAATATCGTGTTATGGACGATTCGTTAAAGCATTTTTGAAAAACAGAAAAAGCGGCTATGCGACGAAAGCTGGAAGCAAGCAGAAATTACCTGTCTTAAAATAGTAGATACATGTAAAAGGTACCAGGATTCAGGGACAAAACCTTCAGAAAGGCTCTTATGAAATATGATAGCCAGAAGCTGGCAGAGAGAGAAATAAAGACTACTTGAAGACTAAGGTTCACGTTGGAGAGAAAAGCTGATTGTGGTATTTTCTCAGTACAGCTAGGGTAGAAACTTTTCTTATGGCTTCCGGATTACTGCAGCGTCTTTCAAGCATAGGTCGATGCAATTTAAAAAGCAGTAGGTTACTTTAGTGACAAAAAAAATCTATTTCTCTGACAGTCAAGCTGCTATCCAATCAATATCCAACGGGTACACCTCATCCAAAATTGAAAAGGTATGTCGTGCACAACTGAACGAGATGACGCTTCACTGGGAAATGACTTTATACTGGGTACCAGGGCATAGGGATATACCGGGAAAGCTTCTACGAATCAATCTTTCAGCTCTTATAAATGCGTGACCCTCTTCAGTCCTCATCCATTTTTATCGAATCCCATAACTTTATTCCTGTATTAAATTGCATCCAGGACTTCATAGACATCGAATGCGACTTCAGAAGCTTCTCACCATGATCGGAAATAATTTGCGCCAGCAATAAGCTTGCATGACACTTTGACTGATAAAAATATAATTATCGCCAGTCACATTAAAACGAAACGGCAACCAGTTGTACACGAGTTAAGTTCAAGTGAAAAAGTGTACATATCAAGATCGTTGTACAGGATTCTCATTTTGCTGTTGCACACTAACAAATTGCAATACGTGAAGCTTTGCTAGTCACGTCGCCAACGACGCGTTCCGGCAACGTGCGTTCGAATTCGAACCTTAAACCGTCGAATCGTAGAACGTTGGCTAGTCGTTATCAGCGCAATTATGTAAAAGCCTCCGAACGAGGGAAATCGGGAAAAGCCGTCGAGGCGAGCGCTTCCTGAGAAAATAGTTTGACGTAGGTTGTTTTGGTATCTGTAGCTGTTTCGCCTTGAACAACCATGAAAATTAGCTGAAATCAAAAACTGATATGCGTTTTCCGATTTCGCAAAAAAAGCGAACGGCACATCTGCAAAGACGTGTCAACCGCTAGCTTCGCTTGTCGCCACGCCACCGACTGGAACCCACCCAACCCGCTGAGCGTCGAGTGAAGCTGCTTCCTCGCTCCACTAGTTCCACTAGCTAGCTCTGCTTCTCCACGACACGACAACCTCCAGCTCCAGCCAGCTCCACTCGCCGTCCCGCCGCCTGGCTTGAGCCGAGCTTGCCAGCCCCAGCGCTAGCTCGCGCTAGCAATGTGGCTAGCTAGCAAGCTAGCTTGGTGCCGCCAGCCCAGCGACAACTAAATTTTTCACCAGTTTGCGTCCGAAGCGCCGAATTTCAATTTTATTACACATTTTATATTTGATATAAACTCGCGTCGCGCGGAGCTGCCTGCCCTCTAGCTCTGCTCTGCACGGAACACTGTCTCATTTCTCGCTCCTCATTCGGTACGTGTTTGTTTTCTAAGTCCAGCTCAGAAGCCCCCGACGAAAAGCCTCGCAACCTCGCCAACTTCCAAAAATTCATAAATCATATTCATATGTGTTTATTTATTTTTGCGTGTCAATTGTAATTGCTTGCCATGCATTAATTGTCTCGTCCTGGTCACTAATCGCGTGCATTATCGGAATAATATCGACTGGATTGTGATGTATTTTGTGTGTTCGTGGCGTTATCAGTGGCTTTGTTGTTAGAAACTTGGCTTTTTGCAACCACTTCAGTGCTGTGATTCGTTCCCAGTTTCGCGCGTTATCAGTGTGTGATTGAGCGCGCGGCTCCTTTCCGTCCGATAATAATCGTCGATCGATCAAAGAATCCTGTCGAGTGTTGAGTGATCTAGAAGTGTGTTGCTGCTCCCTAACGATGACGAACAGTCAATCAGTCGTCGTGTCCGTCTAGCGAGATCCTAGAGCTCTACCCCCAATTCAATCCTTAAAGCCATCCATATTCACTGGAACTTCTGAAATTCAAACCTTTTTTGGCACCATACATCATTTGTGCTGTTAGGTACATGGATCTGCCATGGGGATGGATGTGGTCACAAGATATCCGAGCGTTCTCTGCATGGTACGAGTCTAGTAGCTTTGCCTCGTACTGGTAGGCGTTGGAATTCAACCTAATGGCAAAGATATGGACTGCGCGGAATATCACCCTCCCTGTTCTTCTGACTCGCCACGTGATTTGCGATATCCGGGAATGTCTCGGTCTTATCTGGACAGCAAAGCCTCTTTGCAAGCGCCCGGTTTTTGTCGCAGTTCTTTTGCAATTCCAATAATTTATCATATTGTTGTTATTACCTGGCGATGATGCACATGTTCAGGCAAGTGTGCGCTTACGTCTTCACATACGCTTCTTGAAACGGGTTGACGAGTATGTTTGCCCCCTACGGATTTGCAGTGGCTGGACCCACTTGCCGGGGGTATTTACGCCTCCACGAAAAGTTTCCGCGCAATCATCAGCCACCAAACATGTCCAACAGCCCAATATTACTTAGCCAGCTAGTCAGTTTGTCGATGATGTGATTTGTTCCTACATTCGATCACCTTGACTAGGTTTTCTTGAATCTAAGCTACACATGCAGGTATGTTACGTTCACATGTGTCCGAAACACATATGCGCGTACCGCGTTCAACTTGACACGACGCATAAGAAACGATGGAAACATAAATCATGCCTCATTGCGGGAATGATCATTGGCTCACCTTTATATTTTTAAACATGTGATGAAATCGAAAATGAATGGAATATCGAGATCATTGCAACGAGGTGACCAATCCACATCTAGCGTCCACGCATTTGCCGTTGCTAAATATGCGCGTTTTGTTATAATAATTTTACTACTATCATCGCCACATTAGCATTTAACATTGGCAATAGCAAGCAGTTAAATGCTTACTGTTACTCGGCTAACTTCTTTTCGCCTTTGCGCCAACGCTGCGAACCAGATCGTTTGGAGCAATCAGCGCTCGGTAGATACAAAAGTAGATACTAACCAGTCCATCGATGCTTTCCGTTTCAGCTCGTCTTAAGCTTCGCTTGGAGTTATGCTAATGAAGACAATAACTTTTTGTCAAATATCTCCAACCAATGGAGGATCTTTCATTTGAAACGAATTAAGACGACGAAGATGATTGAAAAAAACTACTTAAAAATTCTAGATCGTCTTCGCACGAAATCAGGTTGAAACTTGTATTTCGGTTAATATGTTGCTGTATCTGCTTGTGACGATAGTCGTTTTCTATGACACGTTATATGCTCGATGTCGTCTTGTCGTGGTCGTGGCCGACCATGCTTTCTTAGCAACAGGTGATCTAGAAAACCGGGAATGTTCGAGGTTGAGCTCGCCAAGGGCTGCTAGTTTTCAAAACCAATGGTCGTTTCTTTAATTGGCATGCTGAATTATGTATGATATGAGCCGTTTCAATGTTTTCCAAGTTTTAGATATCGGACGATTACGTTAGATATTAGTTAGATAGCTGACCCAGCCCACTTGAATGCAATAGTTGCCTTCTTGCTGCGCGCCACACTAATGTGAAATGTGTATCTCGATAATCTAATCTTCACTATCTACGGAAACTTTTGCAATTCGTTTCATCAATGTTCAGTAGTACGAAAACAATTCGCAATTAAAAAGCAATGAGCAAATGATGTAGAAAATATCTTTCAATTAGTTTGGCGTGTGCATCGGTGGATTTCAAAATTACCACATCTCACATCACACAGACTGGAATTTACAAAAGCTATCGGTTGACTTGCTCCGCAACTACAAACTTGATAAGGTCTTATCGTCTGCTCAACACTATGCAAATATATAACTGCAGATATTACCCAAGCACACGTGCTCTTATACGCTTAATCTGAATTTCATCGTGATTTTTCTCTAAGCGGCTCAAACGTTGATTGATTTGATTTGAATGAACTTTGCTTCATCACAAATCAAAACTATACCCTTGTATTTCAGGAATCACCAGACATTTAAAAATTTACCCATAAATGGCATTTAGTGCAGAATTCACCTCGAACACCACCAGAACTGACCTATACAACAACCAAACGCGAATCAACCAAGTGTCTGTGTTTGTACTTAACTTAGTGATCTCATAGACAATCATATCTTCGTCACAAAGCACATCTAGTTGGAAAAACATTTGAATAATCCATCTGATATTTATTAAGTCATATCAGTTCCTATACGATTTTCAAATGTTAAACAGCCATAATCATTTGCAACAAAAATATCAGTACCAACTATCGGACTTCATCTCAAATAACAAAAGCAACCACGGCAGTGAGAAACCAAATTCAACAATTCCCTCAACAAATAGCCTCTTCAATGATTTCAACAACGACGACGAAATACCAACGAATAACAATCAATCGATGACCGATCAAAGTCATGACAAATCCATATTTTCATATAATGAATTGGAAACAGCTCTTCAGCAATTGGGCATTTCATCGGCATCATCAACAATATCACCATCCCTCTACGCGACAGCTGTTAATTTAGCCAACAATAATAGCAGTAATAGTGCTAGTGCAACTGCAATCAACTCATCGCATTCATCCTTAAATAATAGTTCCAGTCGTTTGGCATCAATTTCACCATTGTCCCTTTCGCCGCATTCGTCCACGAGTACTTTAAATTTGGGCAGTTCGCATAGTGGCTCACCAAACAAGATTCATGACACTTATCAGCAGTCGCAGCAGCAACATCATCATGGCTCCTATCAACGCTTAAACGCCTTTCATCACGGACTGACCATTAGCCACCACCATCAGCAACAGCTACTGCAACAACAATCGCCACATCAGCATCAATCCTCGCACCATCACTTCCAATCGCATTCGCCTAGTATAGTAGGTAGCAGCAGCAGCAGTAGATATATCTTAGGCCGAGGTAATCAGAATATCACAAATCAATCCACCAACAACATGCATCACCCACAACAATATCAACATCAACAATCGATCTCGTCCACATCTTCATCGATCACATCGATTCCGTCCATGTTGTCGCCGCAACTGCAACAACAACAACAACTTCATCAAAACTCGTCAAAGAGCTTTAGTCAGCAACAACACCATCATCAACACCATCGACAGCACAACCATCAAGCACATATGCAATCGTCGGATATGAATCCTTCGTCGCCAACATTTAAAGTCTGCTGGTGTTTTGGTGAGTTTTAAGGATATTCTTAAATGTGTGGCTGGGGGTACTGTTTTCAAACTACATAGCAAGGAGCGGCAGCTTCTTGTGCTCTCATACCTGCCTTTGCAAATTGAAAACTCTAGTGTTGAAAGAGCTACATCATGATTGCTATATATGCTCTCAGATACTTTAAAGTTATTTTAAGTGCTTCAAATAAAATTATCCTTGCAAATTAGTTGACTCTAACAGGGTGTAATTCTATAAGTCTTAGAAGCTTACTAAACGATTTTCTATGTTATCAATTGCTCCCTCATAAGCTTCAGCTCTTAGGCTCATTAAAAAGGATACCTCAATTAATTAAATAATGAATATAATCAATTCCTTTATATGAATCGAACAAGTATCTTTGATGCTAGTAGAACGAGCATGTATTCTGGTTAATGGTCGGTACACAGCAACGTTTTACTATGGGTGGTAGCTTGGAAAATTCTTGAAAAGTTCGTTTAAAACTGAACAAACGAACTGATTCATTGAACATGGTGTCTCCGTCTCTATATTATTTAGCATACTACTGTCGCAAATACTAAATTGTAACATCATTAAAAATTCTTTATCATCATCAAGAGCTTCAATGGACCCAATTTATTTTTATTATCTATTTCTTTAAACTATCAAAGTTAATTTTATGTTTTGAACAACGGATCGTATTATTTCATTACTATATGTCGATATAAATGATAAATTTCTTTTGGCAAAATAATTTGAAAAATGTTGCTTCCAAAACAAAAAAACAATTTCATAATGGATAGCTAAATTTCACCATGAAATCGATTTTATTATTGACTAAACTGCCATTCCAGTTTCTTGTATACTTCCCATAATATTAAGTCTTGTTGAAGAATTTATCAATTATATTTCAAAACAGATAATTGTTACGCAACAAATGTCGGCCAAATTCTATAACCCATGAGAAACGAGTGCAACTGGTGAATTTATTTATTTTACACCAAACAAGGCATCAAGTAAACAATACATAAATAATTAATAAGTTAAAGTAAAGTAAATTAGTTTAATTACAACTTAATCAGGCTCAGTTGGGAAGTGCGTGGTTATGATGACAATAGGGCCTTTGTCAAGTTACGTTTAAAGAACGATTTAGGGATACCCGGAGAATAGTGGTTACTAAGAGTGTTGAATATTCTGCAACATCTATTTATCGGTTCATTATGACCATAGGCCGTGTGATGCCGATATTCTTTAAGCAGGGTTGTGTGTCGAGTACGTCGTTGTTGGTCATTAAATTTTATCCTATCAGCGAGGGCTACTGTATTTACTGCGCCGCTGATAACGTCGAATTTGAAACTGGCACTAATTAGTGTTCTTCTAGATGAAAGAGGCATTAAGTTTAGAAGGTCTAGTCTATATTTGTAGGAAGACTATGAAAAACACTCGGGTTGTAGAGGTCCCTCAAGGCGAAAAGCAAGAATTGTTTCTGGATAGATTCAAGTCTGTCGCTGTGGAGCACAAAAACGGGGTTCCAAATTATGCGAGCATATTCGATCAGAGGCCGCACGAAGGTGGTGTATAAGGACTTGGTAACCCAAACGTTTTTGAATTCCTTGGCACGTCTTTTAATGAAGCCAAGCTGTAAGTGTAAGCATGGAACGAACCCAAGGTCCAATGAGTGTGACAACGTACAACGTCACGTCAACGTCTTTCAAAATAGAATGCAGTCAAATTTAATTGCGGAAGTCCAAAAACAATCGAAATTTACGTTGTGCATTCAATATCTATTTTCATGTAGCAGAATGCACTAAGAAAAAGCTAGGAAAACTCAGTAGCCACGAATAACGACTCGCTATTAAGATTTTCAAACTGAAAAACGCAGTCTTTGAACCGAGACTAGAAACCAAGGCTTCATTGAGGCTGGTGCGCCATTGATGATGCCTTGCTATGTATTTTTCTTATTTACATGGTTCTTCTCAAATTCTGGTAGTTGCGCTGTATGATCTTCTTGCCGTGGTATATTTTTCATATACCTGGATGGGTTTACATTTCAAAATTTGTCGAGATCGTTTTTGCAATCAACTTGATTTGATTGAATCTCAGTGTTGGCAGAAAGTTCATCCACTAAAACTTTAGATTAATTTCATTTCTTTCATACTTAAACACTCGGAATCAAGCTGATTTCGTCTATTTTGGTTCAAATCATAACATTTTCAAAAGAGAAATGAATGTATAAATGGAAGTTGAAACAATATATGAGCTGTGTCCATAAATTTACTATGCTATTAGTAGCCAACTGCTCAGTAAATCGTAGTTGTGTCATTTTTGCAGGTATTAACAATTGGTATCATTTGAATGGTCGGGCAGGTTTAATTTTTGGAAATTAAGTCTCTACTAATTAGCGTAGATGTAATTAAGAATTGAGAGAGAAAAATGTCTGAAATTTTTTGAAAAAAACCCTATATCCCGGTCCTGTTATTTCGCTATTAAATTTCGAAAAAGTGCCTAAATTAAAGGCGGCAAAGACTTAGATCTGGTATCACCGATAATCGTGGTGAACTAAAAAATCAACTATATACAGAAGTTTAAAAAAAATTTTACGTAACCTTCTAAAATACTTTATAGGATACTATTGAAAAGTCTATCTGACCTAAAAAGAAAAGTTTTGACCTGTGTTATTTGTTATCTTACTCGTACTATCTCAATCCTTAAGCTTAGAGGCAGACTGTAAATGATCATTGCATGCCATTTCAAAATTTGCTCCAATGCAAATTCAAGTTGACTTCCCATTTGTCCATTGAAATTTGCAGTTTTTACCAGAAAGTTATTCTTTCCAAATATCTTGTGAACATTATATTAAACAGATTGCTTCTTCTGTCTTACCATTCATGACTTTTGGAACCCAGACTTTCCCGAAAATTTATCAGACGCCAGTTGTACTTTCACATCTTCAACGTTGTCCAATTCTTATTTACAATCAGCCGAAAGAAAACTTAATAAAAACTACTCTCAAACTAACTATCAAAACTATTTTGGCATCATATCCCACTTACAATGTCCAAACAAGTCAAAAGTGCATACGGATAGCCAATAGGAAAACCGTCCTAGAAAATAAACCATAACTTACCCGAACCATGTCAGCACTCCAATAATCTTTTCTGCTGACACACATTCAACATACACTTCCGCATTCTGTCGCAAAAATAAAGGAAGATATATTACATATTCATCGTTTGTGGATTTTCAAGACTTTTATATCACGCGTGAAAAAATCGCAGTGGACGATAAAAAGGATACTCTAAACTGCCTTCATTTCAGGTCACCCAATTTCAAGTTTAAAAACGGGCTGTGAATCATTTGCATTTTATATAAAACAGAATTTACGTATGACTGAGTGGTGTATGTGTGGTAAAGTTGTCCCTACTAAAATTTAATAGGTCTGCTACGATTAGCCTGATTCAAGTCAGAAGCATATATCCTGACAACACTCGTATGAAATATACACGTAAAATCCACTTGCTTCGCATGAATTTTCCTATGGGTGTTTAAATAGTTGAGGATGTACTGTACCTAAGGGTTCCACGAAGATGACGTTGCAAATTCCCTTTAGGGAAAAGGCTAATTTTATTTGGATTATGTATCTTAAATAACAATCTTTGTGCGCCCGTAGGATATTCAATTTTAGAACGGACAGTGCCAAGAGTGGGTGAAGTTGTTTTAATTAACAGATATTATCTAACATCCAGGTTTTGTATAAATAGATACAATTTACACCTAAGTGACTTGCAGAGTTATGTGGCGAAAGTGGTTGAAGTAATTGCTTTAAATAAATGATCGTATCTATATGGTGCTATTAATTTAATAAAGAATTTTTCCTACTTTAGCGAAGAATAAAAATATTGAAATTATTCTTTCGGAATTCGATTTTACTTGGGTATAATTATCGGATAATTTATAAGTAACACCAATCGCTTACATTTATCGACCACTTTAAATAATATGCTTATTACAGATTTTATTCCATGTGACACAAAATTGATTTTATACGGTTATTATTATAAAGACCGACAAATGTTATATTTACAATAAATGTATAGCGTTAGACGTTTGTACTTCGATCAATTAGTTAAAATATATATTCCACTGATATGTCGTGCAAAAAATTGTCAATATAGAAGCGTGAATCTTAAAGGCATCCCTTTTTCCAATGAAATCCTTAATTCTATTTATTCAAAGCAACCAATATGGGTATCAGTGCATGTAAATCTTTACGATAAATACAAATTTGCGTTTCCAGACGAAATTTTTTCAGATAAATATAAAATAAAATGCTTCAGATCCATCTTGAAGTTCTAAGCTTGTTTGCTTTTCTGATACGTCTAACTCTTATATCATTCAAAAATATTTTTTATTGCTTTCCCATGTTTATCATGTATCCTGTTTTATCGACATTCAACGCTGTACTGTTCACCAATGAAAAATGTAATAGAGAATTTGTTTCTGTTTTGATGTTTGTTTTTAATAGAATATTTTCGATTAGATGCAATCGAGTGCCATTTCTATTTCAAACACTTAAACCAATTCAATCCAAGCAATGTTTCTATCGATTATCGAGTTCTATTTTTGATATCTTTGGCATTTATCGAAATATTCTAAAAAATAAAGAACATATTAATGTATCGTACTAGTGCCACTTTAAATAGCTCATCTGCTGCTTGCCAACTTTTTAAAATGAGTTCAAATATTAATTTCTGTAAAATTGCGAATCGGATAATAAAAAATGTTATTGGACATACTTCTCTTACAATTTAACCATTTTTTAGATTAAGTAATCAACTTTTTAGATTTTGTCTCTGTGTTTTTCAACACAATTCAGAAAATCTAGCATCATTCCTTTTTAAATATGTTGATCAACTCGATGTTTACATATACATTATAACTAGCTGCAAGTATCTTAAATCAAATTACATCATTTTAAACTATAAAACTATATGTAAGTCTGTAGCGCATCGAAACGACTGAAATTTTTTCCAAATTAAAAAAAGAATCTGCTGGCTTTTTTGATAGAAAAATAATGTCAATGCTAAATAGGTTGGTTAATTTTACGTGAGAGCATATTTTAAAAAAAAATAGGACAATTTGCTGCCTTGTGGCAACTGATTGGTCTTTTTGCCATTGCTCTAAATACTATCATGGTTTCGACGTCCTATTATTCATTCCTTAATCCAGCCGAAGTCTAATCAACGACCAACGTATTATTTGAGATTCCAAATAACACCATTAAATGTCCGAACAGAACTGAACAAGGGATGCTTTAAATTAACTTAAGAAGCTTGAGCTCCAAAGCATTTATTGTTAAGAAAAATGATATGCGTATGATTATTAAACAGTAGTGAAAAGAGATGTTTGGATCAAATCGCATCAGTATTTGCAAGTATAAGTTCTTGGATAGTAATACTTGAAGAGAACAATCAAAAACCATTCGAATAAGAAATTCTTAATAATAAAAGTCGTGACTTTTTTTACCAAATTTTATTTTTGATTTTTCAAATATATATTTCAGCTACAAGTAGTAGTATTATTATTAAACCAATTTAACAAAAAGCCCGAACAGACAACCAAGAAATTCTTACCATTTTTTTATCACTCCACCCCTGGCTAAGCAAGCATTTATTTATTTTTATCGGCACCGAAAGATACCAATTACTATTTTTTGCAAGATATCGTGTGTTTTTGTCTTTTTAAAGGGAACTAAACACACTTGAAAAAAGGATCCAGCAATTTTAGAAATAACTTTTTCAACATCAGAGTATTGGGTGAAATTTTACAGTAATTGACCGTTCTTTAAATCACTCATCTGTTTAAAAATTTGAGATTTAATCAAGCATAACTTTGTGCAAATATATGTATACGATATATCTACATATATGCAAAATGTTAATTTCATTACAAATTTGACACTTATTGGCTCGTCTCCAGAATTCCATCAAACAAACATAGATTATATCAATCAATATAATACCTAATCAATTTCTCTAGAACTTCCCTGTGTTTCAGTATTATGCAAGTCTAATCAAACTGAAGATGGTATTACTTACCCTGAAATCAACTAAGAATGTCATATGTCATGTGTTGAGTAACCAAAAAATTCAATCTGCCCGCAACAACCTACGTTGACCCAAAACCTGTCATTCCTAATATTGGAATTTGCATTCATCTTGTCCACATATCCTTTTCAATCATCAGAAATCTATATATGTATTATGTAATATGTAAAATGATTTGAATGGAACGAAATCTGTATATCGTTCCATGTCAACATCCTTTTGTGGGTCGCTACGTAAGAGCCTACACGAGTCATCTCAATATCACAGCTTTAGATCCTGAAAAGTTTTCATGGAAAAGAATTGATTTTTTCGGTCATGAAAGTTGTGAACTTCGACTTGAACGAATATAATTCGGCTCGTAAAGCCACTTGAATTTTGCGTCGATATTTTCCCTAATAGATTCTTTTCAACTATTTTGCAAGAAAAATTTTATTAGAAAACTAATTTTCCCAATAATTAATTTACACATTTTCGAATCGTGTTCACCTCCACGGAGATTATTATAAAACCATCAAAAATCGTTTAATATTTTTATTTCAATATTGAATTGCTCAACTGTAGTATCAAAATGCCATCATTTAATTAAAATTGTAAATATGCACGAGTCATGTTTAATTTGCAGTTGAACCTCCATAATTGTAACATCAAAATAACAACTATTAATTTTCATTAAAATTTGAATTGCCAAAAAATTATTGGGTTTAAAATACTCAATAAAATTTTGGCTGCAAAATGTTTCTGTTGAGATAAAGAGACAATCAGAATTTTGTTGAATGCAAAAATAAGTTCAATTTATTATTCACAAGAAAACAAAATCGCTGTTGCTTTATAGCATTATTTCGTCAATTTAGGTATTTTACAAATGCAATTATTTCTAAGCATCATATTTTCAAATGAAATTCGAGTTCAACTAATCCTATAATATTGTACCAGTGCCCATTTGATTTGAAAATCCACGAATTTGATTTGAAAAATCACTAATTTGATTCGGGAAACATCTAAATTCAGTGGGAAATCTATAAATACATAAACATAATGTTTTAAAAAAATACTCGTATTAACACTCCCATATATTTTGTTTCAAAATCTAGCCAAACACATTGAAAATTTTATTTTTTTCCAGTAATTATATACATATATATAAATATTTATAATCTATGTTTTTTATAAAGGTTACCTTATACTAATAAATGTTTTTCTATTTTTTACAGGTAAGCTCCCGTTTGTACTACTATTTTTAGAGTGAATTATGTAAGTGACATTATTGAATCAGAAGTTCTCGACATGTTTCTTTATAAAAACAAAGTAAGAGGGAATTTAAATTATGTTCGGTATTCTTTTCACTTCACTAAGAAAAATTTCAAAATTTTTGTCAAATTTTTGATTGTTTCTCCAAGACGCCAATTATCATTTTTAAGAGGCAAACATCAGTTTATTTTATTCAAAACACCATTTTTGAACGTGGTTAACTGGAGCCAAATTGTATCCAAATTTTTCTTAAATTAAGTTTTATTCTTCAATTCATTTATAAAAATCTTGACACTATCTTCATCCTTTTAATTTTGCACAAGTCTAGAAATCAAAGTCCGTATTTATAGGAATAAAACTTATTTATTTATCAAAGCGCAAAGGCTATTGACATTCAGAATTTTCTCAATAAATCAGGACGTGAAATTGAAAATTACAACAACATTTCATGCGAAGACATTCAAAATTATCTTTTTACATAAACGCTGGCACTTCGCAAGAAATTGTTTCAACCATTCTTCAACCCAATTCAAGTTTTCCCATTAATCTTTCCATTCTATTTAACGTAATTCTTTTCAACTCCTTCGTCAAATCAAATTTTGCTATGATTAATTGGCTATTTAAGATATGATCCCATGTTGAGATTACTATTAAGGAAGCTGGCTATACATGTATTCTGTTGTCGTTACTTGCACCTTTCTTCAAAGAATCTTTTTGTTTAGAAGGTCTTTTATTTTATTTGGAAGAAATTGAATGCAAGGAAACATAAATTATTCATGATACAATTGATGAATGTTCCTTTTCAACTGAAGTTTGATGTTCACATTTTTAATGTTGTTACTAGATTTTCTTAGCTTGCAGGTTCAAGAAAAGTGCTCGTGGATTATCGATTACAGAACAGGTTCCTCTGAATAGACTAAAATACCGCCAAATTCTTTAAGTTTCAAGACCATAACTATTACTACTCTAATATCAAAATTTACATTTCAAATAATGGGGTATCTAATCCCAGTTTATTGATGAAATTTTTTTAGCTTCAATAATTGGATTTTTTTTGCTTCAATGATGGTTTTCTTTGGACCTTCTTATGCTATTCAAATGTTTGTAAGCATCTTACGTTCTATTCCAGGATATGCATCATAAATTTGGTCGCTTCATTTTAAATATCTTATAAGTCTCTTTAAATCTGTGCAACGTAAATTTAAAGGGTTTCTCTTCTTCAAATTTAAAATTAAATATTTTTTTTATAATGAACGCCTTTTGTTACTTCTCCTACTTTCATTTGAGTTGAGAAGGATCTATTTCGTTTAAAGCTTACTCTACAAAATGTATCATAATTACATTTATGTGGATGTCTCATTACGGCAATGCTCTAAATTCTTTCGTGTAATATATATTTCTACCTTAGTATTTGCATGAATGGAAAAATACCAGGTCTTTGGGTCCATAAGAAAATAATACCTAGACATCACAGCGTTATATAAAAAAATGTGAAAAATGTTTTGAGTTAGATGTAGACTGTTTAAGGAAACAATTTTTTTCAATATTCTATGATTTTTTTATGTTTCTTAGAGCAATTTTCGGCTTCAGTTCATATGCGTCAGTAGCTTTACAGCACAATATGTGCATATCAAATTTCAAGAGTCGAAAATAAGATACAAGATGCTACGCTCATAATTTATTTTTTTCTGAACCATTTTCATCAATAGGCTAGCATGTTACAAAATGTAAATTCTATTTATTCATTTTTGGAAATAAATTAGGCACCACCACAATTTAGTAACAATCATATCGAAATTTCCAAACAATAGATTTTGTAAATTTGACATTAAAATTTATGGAAACCAATGAAACGATGATTGATCAACATATGCAAAAACGCGTCTAAAATAGCATGACCTATTGAAAAATAATATATTAAAATAGTTTTTCTAGTCCAAATTATCAAAAACTTGGACATATTTCCGCCGTTTCATCAAAACTACATCGCATAACACATCTCTGCACAATCAACAACGTATGCGGATTAAGTTTTGATTAAAAAAAAAATTGGTGATTTCCCGCGTTCAATAATATCGGCTATTATGAACATAGATGTTATATCAGTACTGTGCTTTGTCATCGTTATTTATATAATTTCGCAAACTCTCCCATAATTTCACATTTGACCGAATTTGTTTGTATTTTCACTTCCATTTGGAAATTTCCAAAATACCAATTTTCAATATTACTCATGCTTAATGGAAAGAACAACAAATTGAGTGAACGTGGCACCCGCAGCAATTTCGCCACTTATTTCATAAAACTTCAAAACGTGTTATAATTTCCTAGCCAATTAGTGTATTATCATTTCCATGTACTTTAAATGTGCTATTGATGAAGACATAATTGCTGAAATTCCAGACGAATAGTTTCGTCGTATAGTTGATATATCAAGTTCGCCACTTTAACGTACACGTTAATTGTATTTCCGACACGAAGTGCCATTTATTGATAAGATTGCGACCAAGATAATTATTTGATTAGGAACGGCATCTTGAGAGCATGCATGTGTTTTATAGAATGTAAGACACATATATGTATGTTTGTACGTGTGATAACATTTCAAGGAGATTGAAACTTATAAGAAGTAAAAATTGCAACTGAGTTTGTTTCCAAAGAAAAGTGCTAGCTAGTAGCTGCGATATAATTAATAGTTTGACGTCGACATGAAATGAAGAATGATGATTTATTCAATAGTTTTTATGGGTCGCCGCGTCAAGTGAAATAAAATTGTCAAAATCAATCAGTTCATCTGGCCCAAGTGATAAAAACAATCTAATGCAGTTTTAACAATTCTCTCCTTCACATAAAAGCAAAAATATACTTAGTCGTGCCATAAATTCTGTCACAACTTTAAAGTAGCATGAAATCTAAGAAATAAAAGATAATATGTTTATTGCAAAGAAATTTATTTTAGTATGGTATTGTTTATTGAATAATATGAACTTTATTCGAAATGACCTCCTTTTGCTTTTATGCAAGCTTTTAAATGTTTTGGCCACTGGTCTATAGCGGCACGCACGGTATCCAACGACATTTCATTTGCTGCTTTCATCAAGGATTTTTTCAGACTGTCCAAATTACGGTGGAGAGTTCTACAGGCCTTGTTCTCTAACTCTGTCCACAAAACATAATCCAGCGGATTTAAATCTGGGCTCCCGGATGGCCAATCTTCTTGTGCAATAAAAGCAGAAATGTTGTTGCGTAGCCACTCCTGTGTGCTCTTTGCTTTGTGAGCAGGAGCAGAGTCTTGCTGGAAGACCCAATGTTGTCCACCGAAGAGAGTGAACGATAAAGGTTTCACAACACCTTCTAGCACATTGGTTTGATACACCCCCGCACCAGTTTTGACTCTCTCTTCGCAAAAATGGAGTGTTGTGACACCTTTCTGGGATACACTCCACCAAACCATTGCAGAAGCTGGATGATGGCCTCGTTGCACTCTGGGAACCATTTTTTTAGCTTCTTCTGATGATATTGAATAAACCTTATCATTTTGTTTATTAAAAACTTCCTCCACAGTATTTTTTTTTCATCGGTAAAGAGGATGTTCTCATGCCCATCAGCTGCGAGCCAAAGCAAGAGACGCTTGCATCTTTCCAAACTATATTTCCTTTAACCGTGGAGTCAACATGTGGGCTGTTGACCGACGATAAGCCTTCATATGAAGATCATCTCGAATGAGTCTACTCATCGATCTTGTGGAGATTTCCAATTTCCTCGACAAAATTTTTTGTTTGCGCAGTGGATTTCTACAGATGCGCTCTCGGACAGCTTTGATGGCACTGGCTGTTCTAACGGTACGTGGACGACCGGTCCTTGCTCTATCATCTATGCCTGAGGTCTCATTAAATCGTTCTATTGCACGATAAATAAATCTTTGTGTTATTTTGAGTGGTTTCAACCAATTCAAAATTTCAGAAGCACTTTTGCCACATGGAGTGCTATTATAGCAATACGATTTTCTTTCACGCCTCATTCCATAATTACTAGTCAAAAACTGTTACCAAACTGATCGGTATATTACGCCGTACAGTTCATTTGTTATAAATTGTAACATAACGGTACAGTTCCAGGGTGATTTCTGAGAAAGCGCGCATTTGAAATTGTGTGACAGAATTTATGGCACGACTAATTATAAACTACCATAAAAGCTCACAAAATCGCAATATAAATTTAATACTGTTGGTTTGCCATGTGATACAATTCAATTATAATTGATAATTTCCAGAAAATATGCATTATCATTTTCGAAATGATTCAAAACCACAAAATTCATGATTTTCTTGTCACAGCTTTAAACGTTAAGATATTTGTCATATTATTTTTAAAATCAACCCATTTGGTTTTCATACATAAAATTTGAGTCATTTGAACGTATGCTCAAGCAATGGTAATTTGATATTATTGTCAATTATTTTCAGTAGGTATGTCAGCATTTTTGCTCCTACGGAATCTACTTTTGAATATTTTTTTCATGCTATCTGCTTCAGGATTTCTATTTTATCAGAATGTCGGTTGTCTAGACGTTCCAGAAAGCTATGTGATTTAATTTTATGATTTCACAAACGAAATAACAAGGAAAAATTTAAATAATTGCACAATACTTTGATCAAAAATAAAATGAGGCAGGAAAGAAATCGTGGGAAACATTTTTTTGGAATATTTTCTTCCTTTAAACTTGAGAATATATTATTTATAATAAGATTGTAATCCTTCAGGATATTCATGAATTTTATATGAAGTTATGAGTATCATAGCAGTGTAGAACCCTTTTTTACAAATTCTTCATAGTAATCAATAGTCTGGGTTGCTTAGGAATTAGAGCATTATCATACATTCCTTAGAATACGAAGTTTGAAGCTGCTTGGCCGAAAGTAGCTGTCGATAATAATAATTGGTGCCACACTATCAGTTCACATATCTGTAAATGATCAAGAAATAAGATATCTCTAAAAATACCTCTAAATCCTGGCTCAATTCGGGCGCTTGCGCCATCAATTCTCATACATAATTAATTTAGACGGTAATTTTTTAATGACTATTAAAGTACATTTACTTCTACAGAATAATGGTGCTCATAGCGTTTTCCTACTTTTTATTCATATTTTAGGAACATTACTGATCCTGCGACTTTCAGTATTGGACAAAACTAAAGCACTCCTATGCGAAATATCAGTTATCCTCTGATATTATCAGGAAAACTTCATGAAAATGATGAATTATTTACATGTGTATCAAAAAAACATAGCAATGACAATTCAGTCTTTTCAACGACAAATAGAAAACAAAAATATTTCTCAATACTCAATATGTGCCTGGACAAACTTAAAGCACCCCTCTTCTATACTCACTTTTTTCGTACCGCTACTGCCGAACAGTTAACAGGAAATAGTTATTGCATTAGAAATGCATTTGTCTGATATGAATCATTAAAATTTCATCATTACTTGTGCAAAATTTCTGTCGTGAATAGTGATGCGCATTCTGTTCTTTGTGTTAAAACATTAAGAGACTAAAAATGGCAAGAAACACGTACTGTAATGAAATTAAACATAAAATTATATTTGATTATAAAAGTGAATTATCTCGACATAATATTAGTAAAAGATATTCGATAAATCGGTGAATTATATCGCGACTAATCAAAAATTATGAGCTGACGGGTCGAATATCTCCTGTACATTCTGGAGGAAGGTCTCGAAAAACAACACGAAGAGATGATTCTTTGATCAAAAAAGTATTGTAGTTGAACCTACGGTCTCTTCTAATCAAATTAAAATTGATTTGAAGTTACCAGTATGTGCAAGGACAATTAGGAGAAGAGCTGAAGAAGCTGGTTTGCCGGCTAACCGGCCTGCAAAAAAGCCTTTCATCTCAGAAAAGAACAGGAGGGCCAGGTTAAAGTTTGCCAAGGACCATTTAGATTGGACTTTTCAAAAGTGGAGAACTGTATTATTTTCCGACGAATCGAAATTTGATTTAAAATATTCTGATGGAATAATACATGTACGACGACCAAATGGTCAAAGATTTAACCCTAAGTATTGTATCCCAACAACCAAACATGGAGAAGGTAATGTCCTAGTCTGGGGTTGCTTTTCTGGACCAATTCATCGAATTGATGGTATTGTGGATCGTTTCGTATACGTTGACATTTTACAAAACATAATGCTGCCGCGCGCTGAAGAGAAGATGCCACTAAAGTGGGATTTCAGCAGGACAATGATCCTAAGCATACCTCTAAGCTGTGCAAGACTTGGCTACAAACGAATAAGATAGAAGTTTTGGATTGGCCTGCGCAATCTCCTGATCTCAACCCGATTGAGAACTTGTGAGCAATTGCCAAAAGGAGGATCAACAGGGAAAACTGCAGGACAAAACCGTTACTTTTCGAAGCTATTACGACAGCGTGGGAAAATATTCCTGAAGAGTTCATTGATAATATAATATCTTCTATGCCAAAAAGATGTGCTGCTGTTATTACAAATAAAGGACTGGCGACGAAATACTAAAACTACCCAACATTTGGTAAAAATTCTGATCGGCAGCTAGAGGGTGCTTTAGTTTTGTCCAGGCAACTTTTGAGTACTGAGAAATATTTTTGTTTTCTATTTGTCGTTGAAAAGACTGAATTGTCATTGATATGTTTTTTTATAATACACATGTAAATAAATAATAAAAACTAAGAACAAATTTTTTTCATCAAGTTTTCCTGATAATATCACAGGATAACTGATATTTCGCAAAGCGGTGCTTTAGTTTTGTCCAATACTGTATATCCATTTTCTTCCTCTTTCATAGAGTATTTATATTATTAAACTCAAATAAAAATTGTCTTCATGAAAAAATGCTTCTCAGTTCTATTTATCAGCTCGAACTTTCTATAGGCTTTCGCATATAGTATCTTATATTTTGCAAAACAATAATTTTAGTGTTTATCAATATCCAACATAAAAACATTGTTAATGAAACCCAAATGTTCACGTCTTCCAACCTGTAATAAACACAGCTCATCTTTTGATTCCTAAATGGAAGCATGTTTTTGCCAGTATATTTTCTCTAGACCTTCTTGGACAGATTCCGATCGTAATGACCAATAAAAAGAGAGAACTCAAAAATCATCAAATTTAAATTTTTATTCTTAAAAGTTAACCATATTTGCCAGACACTGAGATCAATTTCACCAACACATAAGTTTTATAGGATATTTTGCCAAAAATGCAAAACAATCAGTGGTGGTCTTCAACAATTTCGAAATATCTGTTTAGTCACTTTGCCCCATTAAACTTGTGAAAAACTAGCTTACGCAAATATTGAATAACCTCCAAAGCTGCAAGCAAATCCATTTATATTTGCTGATACTTAACACTTACACTTTTCGATGTAAAGCCATTCAGTCATACAAAAAAGTCTTTGATCAAGAGTTACACTCAATTGTTATTTGCGAATACTTGTTTCACCTGCAGGCATGCTTCCATTGATTGGTGAAAAACATCAATTGTATAGAAAAAATAAAAAACATTCTAGAAAAATATCAGAAAAAAACAAATAAAAATAGCCGAAAACTATAGTAAAATAATAGTGAAGCAGGCGATCCGTGAGGCATTGCCTTGGGACCATTACTTTATTTGATGTCTCAAGAGGCTCAACTACTGGCTACTTGGTAACTATGAAACGCTTTGCGATAATATGTGAATATCACCTCGTTGATGTCATTAATTCTAATTCATATTTTTGTTTGGAATCTCTCAATTTCAATTAATGGTTCCCAATGCAACTGCAGCAAAAACCCAACCAACCGTTAAAATGTTCAATCAAATTATGACTGATAAAAATGTAACAGTTCACATTAGACCTTGTTTCTATTTCATGGTAATTTTTTCGTTAGCCTAGCAAGAAATGGTTTCGATATTTTTTAGATCCACCTCACGTTGATTCACCGTCGGTATATAAGTTTACCAGTAGCAGCATGGCGAATGCATTTTCTGGCCCAATTCAAAGCAAAACTGAATAGCTCATGGCAAACTTGTACACTGTTGCCTCGATTTTCAGTGTTTGCATCGAGGTCAAGCTGGCTGTAACACTCCCCAAAGTGTACATGTTCCTATGCAAAGAACAAACTTTCAGACATATACGTACTGTGAACAAATATACACAAACAATTTTCGCTTGTGCCTAAAGTTCAGCGCTCTACACAATAAATATAAAAGCTAATTTAATTTATTGATGTAGTTTTGTATCATTGAACCGACCCACCGACAGTCAAGATTTCTTCATTTTCTTCTCATGAATTGTATCTTTTTACGAGTTGCTTTTCTTGCCGCTAACATGTTTACTTTAGCGTAATATATGTTATGCTTATTGTCAACCATTTATGGTAATAAATCATTTTTTCTGTACAATCTGTTGGGATGTATGCGAATATAAAAATATAGATATCGTCATAAATATATCTCCTGAATATTACAAAAGGTATCAATTTAGAGAAGTTAAATAAAACAAAATTCAATTTTTTTATGCAATCGTCTTGCGCTGGATGTAACACATATGTCACTATCTTTTATGCATTTTTGCTTGAGATTTCCGCCGTTTCAGATTGAAATATACAAAAAAATAGTATCTGAATGTCAAGATTTTAGATGCGGACATAAAATTTGCAGTTTTGAACATTTTTTTAGACTTATAATATTCGTTTATTTTTTTAACTCTTTTCAAATGACAGGTTCAATATATTACTTTTTTTTGTAGTAAATACATTGAAATAACAAACCACCAATAAATATAATCAAATTATCTCAAAGGTCAGTGCCCACGTTGGGCGCTATTTTGAAAATACAAATACTACATAGTTTACTTTGAATTGAAAGATTAGAAATATAAATAAATATGAAACTGTTCTTTTAATATTATAAACAATCTTTGAAAATATCGAGTTTGTTTGCAAAATAATCAATTTATTTACTCGCTTTTACCCCCTGGATATATAAATCAACCAGAAACATTATTTGACTAATTTAAGCGTCACTTCATCCGATGGATCACAATTTTGGCTGCATTCCAGCGCAGATTTCATTGAAATTTTCACGTTATTGCTAGCATAGCTGCAGACGCCATTTTAAAGACAATTTTAACACCTAGTTTTCAATCTGCCAAAAATCGTAGTAAAAAATTGAATTCGAACAGAAAAGAATGTAAAGCAACATGTTGTCATATTTTAGTAAAAATACAATTGAATGTATTTTCGTATAACTGTTTCAACAGATTATTTTTAATTATAAAAATCATTAATGTTAGTAAACGAACATTAAAACAATATCCTACAAAATATTTTTACAATTGTTTGTACTCAATGCTCAAAAAGTAAGTGCATTTTAGAAGCGATTTTTTCACAAGTTTGATAACAACAAATTTCGAGACAAATTCTTAAATCCATCAAAATATCGAACAAATATAGGAAAATTTCTTGTTCAATTTTTTTTCTTGCTTATCATCGAAAAATACATAACTTCTATGTTTCAATTGTAAAGTTAAGTCAATCAATTTCGTAAATTTTGTAATAGGTTTGTCGACCAATTGTTCGAATAGCATTTTTAAGATACATATTTCATGCTTGCATGTTAAACAACTATTCAATCCAACGCAAACACTCTTACACGTGAAAAAGCAAACAACTCTATACGTTTTTGAAGAACAAACCTAAAACCTTGCCATTTTGGATGCAGTTTTAAAATACTAGCAAATACAAATGATTTAAAAAATACTATAAACTGAAAATATTAAAAGATGTAGACTTCTTTTGGCATTTAAAATCTAGGAAGGCAGAACGTAAACAATGTTAAATCTCGTATTCCAGCATCTTTCATTGTGTTATTTAAATTTTATAGGAAATAAGCTACTCAAAACTATTAGAAAACACTCAAACCATCCTTTCAGTGATTGTTTATTCAAATTCAAAAGATAAAATTTTCATTTCCTACAAACTTACAACATATATCGATTCAATACTTCTTCTTTTTCTATACAGTTCTATACTTCCTCAACAAATTGAATGTTCGATATATATTATGAAAAACGTCGTACATATTAACTAGCCGCCTTTCAAACTTAGATTGTGGCACTTCTAGTCAAGGTTAAAGATGGACTTAACTTCGCCAACGCGTCCAACGGCTTCCGCTTCTGTTGAATTAATAGAAGTTAACCTTCACACGTTTTCTTCAAAAGATTTTCATCGACACCTGAAGAGCCATGATCACTTCTTCATACTATGATGAATAGTAAAACTTGCCATATTGTTATAATATTTTCAAAAGTTATAAATAATTTATCATTGGGATACTAGCAACAAACATTAAAGAATGCACTTAAAGTGGATGCAACTAAAATTAGGGTGTGAATAAGTTAAAAACAGAAAATTGGTACTATCAAACTTGACCATAGTTTTTAACATTTAACGTATATATATATATATTCTTTTCTTTCTATATTTCCATTCCACAAGTAGTTGAAACCTTAACCCAGATGGATTTTTCGATACACGCTGCCTATTTATATGTTAACTTATTTTTCTAGGATCATGATCCCAACCTAAAAACATTTTTTAAAGACACTTTTTGAAACAAAAAAACATCAAATTTACTTTCTCGAAAATATAATGTTCATTTTGTATTTGTGCAAGGGTATGCGATTATCCAATGTAGCACCAAACCTTGAAGCCTTTTAATTGTTAGCTCATGAAGTCTTTAGGAAAGATCATGATCCTTCGGCACATGAGAGATGATCAAGTGCTACGGAAAGGTTTTTTATGAAAACCCTGAAAGCACTATCCCCAGCTTTTTTGGTCCAACGACTGTGTCCTCCTTTGCTTTCGACTTCCACTGAGGCCTTCCAGGATTAATGGATGGCTCACGATGGGTGCCTGTCAGCCTTTCATGGTTCAGCTGGTGGTTTTGTTATCTTCAGTACGCTCCACAGTTGACTCTTTGATGTCTGATCAGTTTCGCCAGGATCAACAAAACTGGCTCGACAAAAGTGCTTAGTTGTCATGGATTGAACAATCTGCGACAATCAATGTATATGAAAGTGAATTATATTTATACTATTTGCTTAACACAAAATCCAATAAAATTATGCCAAAAAATATAAAAAACATCTTCAGCATCGATTAAAAATAACCTGTATAGATTTTATAGAATAAATAATTCCAAAAATAAATGCTAAATATTTTTTTAGCAGAATTGCAAAGACTTATGAGTAGCTGCTTTAAATGCATAATGTGGCACAACATTTTCGCATATTATTCAAACAACAACTGTGACCGTTATCAGTGTTTAGTTTGCTACCCCTGCACCCTAGTATTTCTATAATTTGAATTATTCAACCGTTTTTAATGTTTTCGATGAATTCTAATTTTTGTTCTCTCCACCCAGTGTAACCAGTTCATATTTTAATTACAACGATCGTCGTTCCACTACAGTTGAATTGTTGACAAACAACCACAACACGCAAACTCATGGAAATCACGCTATATCACTTGATTTAATGAGCTTTTTCCTAGATTTTCCAGATTGTTGCATCACCAAAAAGCAGACCACTGTGCTCCCTGATATACTGCTTTGCATTTGTAAGTCATTACCAACACTTCATGCACATGATCATGAAACTATAGTCCACAGTACAAACCGATATTCCTATTTTCCACATTTTCCTCGTGCCAACCCTCCTAAGTATTTACCGTCGTGCAATACTTGCTTATAATCACGAGTGTTCATCAAGTCCAGTAATTTGCAGCAATTTATCTGTTTTTCGAAGCCACACCGACAACAAAGCCGTGACTATTTCTTCTTTTCTGAAAATATTTTTTTTAAAAAGCTTATAATATCGCTAACGCTGGGCTTTCATGTTATGGAACTGTAATTTCAAATGGACTTGGATGATAGTATAATGCCGGACTGTTGTTTCACGGTCCAGTATTACATTGCGTAAGAGCCTTGCTCTATAATTGATGTTGAACGAAGTTTTTTTTTCGATAAAAAAAATGAAGTTTGTAAAAAGATAGTCTGAAGCTGCGCGAAGCTTTTTGGGTCAGACTTATCTATCATCGTTCAATTCGATGAAAAAACATTGAATGTTTGTATCTCACAGTTAACAGTGCCCATTTTTTGCGACTGGCTCATCAGTTGGCTAATGTCTTTATAGCATGCAATCTTTCACCGACGATTTCGATAATTTCTATTCGAAACTTTTTTTGAAATTTATCGAAAACCTTGACACAGTGATTCAAATGAAGTTGCCATGGATTTCACTAAGTGAATGGCTGAATAGATAATGGGTAATAAAACCAAACAAAATCGATTACAATGTGTTTTAGATGACTTTTCAGTTGTTTTTTTGTGAAAAATTATGTGAAATTTATGAAGATTTGATAGTTTTTGTAGGAGAAAAGAGACTGAGTACATACTCTAAGATAAAATTTATCAGCCATCAGTTCAAACGTTCAAAATATTCAATAGTAATTAAGAATCATTTTGAATCCAATCATTTGTCTATTTTCGACTAACTACTTGCTACAAAGATATGTAAAAAGATGTTCCACCAATGACAATTTCGAATATTGCAAGGCATTATTATTTTAATCGTATTTAATGTTTCATGAATATTTTCATACAACTCAACACAATTGAAATGAACGTCATATTATTAACTTCCCAGTATATGGGAAGTTCTTGTAATCGCCTCGAAAATCGAAATTGAAATTTTCAACTTTTCTTTACGTTTTGAGGTCTATAGAGTATATTTAAAGTGTTTTTAGAAAGAAGTATGTATGTGTGTGTGTATGTACGTACGTACGTGCGCGGGCAGTTTTTCTACGAGCATAACTCACGTAAACAAAGTTGTATCGACTTCGTTAAGGTGTCAATCGAAGCATCTTTGCAATCTTAAGAGCTGATTAGTTTTTGGAAAACTTCGGTCGGGGGGGTTTGCTGTTTTCACCCCTTAAAGGTCAACCATGTTATGCGCTATAACTCACGAACCAAACATGGGATTTTCATTGTTAATCGACGCGTATTAACAATTTTATGAATCTATCAAATTTTTAAGAAAATCGTTGCAGCCGTTTTTTAATTTTTTAAAAAAAGTGCAAAAAATTAGGTTTTTTTTCAAAAACACAAAATTTCTAACCTGATTTTCAAACCTAAGTGATCAATGTTTATATAATTTATATACTCCAAATAGTTCTTGTGAAAAAACCAGCAAAGGTTTTTTTCATGATTACAAAAAAAAAATAAAAAATAAAAAACCATTTAACGTTCAAGGTCATTTTCGTCATTCATTATATCTCGGGAACCAAATATAATCTTTCGATCATTAAGGTGTCAATCGACGCGTATTAACATTTTAATCGTTAAAGCGGTTTTTCCAATTTATTAAAAAAAATTGGAAAAGATGTGTTTTTTTCATAAAAAAATTCATTTTTAACTTGATTTGCACATCGTAATAATAAATGTTCATAGAATTTATAAACTTTTAGCAATTTTTGTAGAGAAACCAGCAAAAACTTTTCTTATGATTGAAAATAAATTAAATTAAAAATAAAAACTCATTCAAAGTCACCATGTAAAAACGGTTCATTCGAATCATTATACCTTAAATCTCTTATTCTAAAGACATTGTTGTATAGTCAATCAAAGTTTATTAAAATTTGAGCAGATTTTCCATAGTCTTCACAGCACCATGTTTTAACTTTAATGAAAAAACTGCTTTGAAACCTGCCCTCCCCCTCCGATTGATCCACGTGAATAATCAATCAAACCAACGCACCAAAATCCTTACGTAATCAATTGACGCTCGCGTAGATGTTACGATTAATATTAAGTCATTCCAATAACTTTTATGAGAGGTGCATTTTTATTATTTGAAGTAGTACTATTTCCATAACTATTATTGTGTTTAATATTTTAAGTATCTATGTAGATATTACTGGGAAAATGACCGTGTGGACCTCATGGGTCGCACCGCACGGCTTGTTTATTTTCGTATGCAAACGCTCTTTGAGTTGTATTACACCAGAATCATAAAACAGCTTAACACCTAACTTAAATTGGAAAAAAATAAAATATAAGTGTGTAGTAAAAATTTTATTCGTAACATTAGCTTGTACTGTTTCGAAAGTCCAGGGCAATGTCTTCACCAATATCAATGAATAATAAATTCTCATCCATTTAAAATCTATTTTTATTTTTGAATTTCTTATAAAATAGCGAATTGCACTTCCTGTCCAAACTTCATGAAATAAAGAAACAACAAAATAGATTTAATGCCTGGTTTAGTATGGGCAATTGCCCACGCTGGGCGCTGTTTTGAAAATTTCGGAACTATTTTACTAATCTAAAAACACACTTATATATTTTCAATGCTATTCGTTGGTAATGATTTTTTTCTCATTTTGATTCAAAATGATTTTAAAATCAACTAAAGGAAATTTTAAAATATTGTACAGCATGCAAGAAATTCTCTTAAATATGATCTTCGTTTCCAAATTTCATAATTTTTCAATCAATTTTTTTCTACACTGTGAAAGAATAAGAATTTTTTTATTTCATTTTATTCAACTGTAAATATACCTTATGTTGTAGGTGAATATCGAAAGGTAGCTTATTCTTAGGGAAAAAATTTCTGCTGGTAAAGATTAAAGAAAACCACTCATAATATAATAATAATATCATTAATAGCTAAAATTTTAAACTAGATACATAAATTAAAACGTAAAATTAACTACGGATATATCAAACAAGGAATTAACTTGGCAATTCGCTCAGCTGTGAAACAAAATGTGTCAGACCAACAAATTTCGAATCAAAGGATTTTCAGCTTCACTACAACGAAACAATAACGAATTAAATTAGTGTTAATCGTTCATGAACTTCATGTCAGCATTTTTAGGAAGCAGTTTTTTAGGGAAATAAAAGAGTAAATTAAAAATTAATTTCAAGATTCTATTTGGCTTTGTGTTTAGTCTATTAGCATGTGTGATAGCACAATTTCCTTTTACGAAAGAGTCAAGAAAAAGAATTGACTAAAACATAAAAGGAAGTTTTGTTTGTTGTAGAAAGCAAAGATCACCGATTTATGAGCGAATATAATGATTCTATTTTGCTTTTTACATTTCCTCAATGTTTCGTCAATATGAGCTTTGAAGGTATCTTTTTTGTCAAAATAGATACCGAAGTGTTATACGGACTTAGTATTTCAGTTAGTCTGAGTTCCTTATGAATTTAAAGCAGAAGAGGGAAAGTATTCTACCTTACGTTATGAAGTAAAATGTATGAACATTATTTTGCTGAAATTTATTTTTATTTGCCGGCTAAGATGTAGAATAAGAAATATGTAATTCTAAAATATGACTCTAAAACCTAGGTTTCAACGTTATCTCAACACATTAAATTATAAATACAATAGTCAGTATAAATTTTATCTCCCTTTTTGAATTTATGAACCAATATTTTAATCATTGCATTCTTATTTACATTTTTTTTATACATAAATAGTCAATTCAAATTCCTTGAAAAGGATGTGCTATCGGATAATATGTGAGTGAAAAAAAACATAACATCGAATCGATTTGAAAATAGATGAAAAATTTAATATGCAAACAATTTACACATGTGTCCTACTGACATGAAATTAAATAAGCATTGGTGGCAGCCACATTGGAGAAATGTTAAAATTCCAACGAGTAAAGTGTTGGATTGATTTAATTTAATGTTCAATATGTACCGAAAGAATAGTTCTGTATATAGTGATATTTTTGCATTGTGATACATTGGATAGTTTAAATGAAAACCTATTTTTCGAAGAAAAAATGCCACATTTATTCAACTCATCTACTTAAATATGAAATTATCTTTTTCGCCATACATTGTGTTTAAGCATGAACGACACAATAACAAATAAACACATGCATGCTATTTAATTATCAGTTCATTTTCTTCGAAGTAGCTCTCTGAAACAATGAACAAATATGTTTTAACTTGTAAATAGCATTCTATTTGCCCACGTGATCCTCACAGTGAACGTAAAAGAAGGAAAATGTCGTATTGTTCAGATGCTTATCGCCAACAAAACAACTGTTCGTTCAAACATATGCAAACTTAAAACCCATTCATGTGGTTTGCTAACTATTTCACTTACAATATACGGCTATACACCTTCAAAACCATAAACGGATGGGCTATATATCCATTGTACAGCGAATCTAATGCATGTGTTGTGTAGTTTAATCGAATATATCAAATATTTGCACAGTTGTTGCTGTTGTCAATGTTGTGCTTGTCTTCAGAAACTGATGTTAAATAATAATTCCAAGTTTTGTCAAAAACCAAACATACATAGCAGGATGAAACGAAAGATATAGGTATATGTGGGATAACTTTCATGTATGTGACTATTGAAAGAGCGTATGTTCTTGTTTCTGGAAGTTGTTTGTTTTTAATCCTTCAATAATCATTTGAAAAGGCTATACAGAAATGTGTGTACCATTATGCTCCTCTGGAAATGCAAACAAACTAAATTGCAAAATTAAATTTAATAGGAAGACCTGTAAATTACGATGAATATCATTTTAACCCGTTCTTCGCTTCAACAATGTGAGTAAGAATGAGCTCGTATTTTCAGTTGAATCCTTACATTGATTTCTTGAATTTCAGAATATATCTTTCCTTAACTTCAACTTTCGAAAATTTGGCACGATTGATGTTGACTGAAAGTGAATATTCATGGAAAAGTTGGCTTCTTTGGTGTTTAGCAGAAACAGATAATTTTTCACTAAATGTTAAATAATTCTCTTATACGTGGTCGGAATTTTAACAGGATTTTTCTGCCACAACTGTAGCACGAAGTGTTTCCATTCATATTTCTAGTTTGCTTCTTCTTTATATTTTTTTAACTATCAGAAGCACTATGTACTTTATATTGGGTCTACAATTTAAAAACCAGTCACCGACGTTAGATGGAATCATTTGCTTATGCGTTGTTTGTATGTCATGAGTTATATGTCATTTGAAAGAGGGAGTCATAAGCTGTCAAAATCAGTCAACGGTGTTTGGTTTGTTTGTGCATATCATTTTTTTTCACTATGGGAAATTCTCCAAATGGGCGGAAAAAGCAGCATTTGCGTGTAGTTTTGCTAAGCTACTTTTTTGCAATGAAAACTGCACGTAGGAGTCATCAATTGCTTGTGAAATTGTATGGTGAAGATGCTCTATCTAAAATACAGTGTATCGAGTGGTTTGCGCGTTTCAAAAATGATGATTTTGACATCAAAGACAAAGAGCGTCCAGGCCAGCCAAAAATGTTTGGAGATGAAGAATTTGAGACATTACTCGATCAAGATTCATGCCAAACACAAGAAGGACTTGCAGAATCGTTGGGAGTGACTAAACAAGCCATTTCGAAACGATTAAAAGCAATGGAATTCTGTCAAAAGCTAGGAAAGTGGGTACCGTATGAATTGAAGCCGAGAGACGTCGAACGCCGTTTTTGCATGTCTGAAATGCTGCTCGCTCGCCACAAAAAGAAAGCATTTCTGCATCGAATGGTAACGGGTGATGAAAAGTGGATCTAGTACGATAATCCAAAGCGCAAAAAATCGTATGCCAACCAGCCAAATCGACGCCAAAGCGAAATATTCACGTTTCAAAGATAATGCACTCTATTTGGTGGAACCAGAAGGGACTGATGTACTGGGAGTTGCTTTCAAGTGGCCAAACAAGCAAAGGACCTCTCTACCGAATACAATTGATACGTTTGAAGCGAGCGTTGAAGGAAAAACAGCCAGAATGGGAAACCACAGACGAGTCATTGATTTTCCACCATGGCAATGCTCGGCCACATATTGAAGCATCGGTCAAAACCTATTTGGAAAATAGCGGATGGGGAATTTCGCCTCACCCGCCTTATAGCCCAGACCTTGCTCCTTCCGACTACCACCTATTTCGATCGATGCAGAACGCTCTTACCGGCATACGGCTCATTTCCGTCGAAGGAATCAAAAATTGGCTCAATTCATTTTTTGCCTCGAAAGACGAGGAATTTTTTTTTGGAACGGAATTCACAAATTGCCAGATTTGTGGGAAAAAGTCGTAGCTTCCGATGGCCAATACTTTGAATGACATGTTATTTCAGTAATTTATCTGAATAAAGCATTTGTTTTCAGTAAAAATGACCGGTTTTTAAATTATAGATCCAATAAGTAGGTAGGGTTTGTAATGTAATTGCGTTTAGTATTTACATAAACAAAATCATATCGTTTGACATTCATTTTGTCTGAAGGAAGCATATTTCTATTTATTAGCGTTGTATTTTTTTGTTCTAAATCATTTTTAGTACTGATCTATAATACCATAATGCATATATAAAATATTGAATTTCGGTAGTTCATTTTGCTCATTAACCTCATTCACATATGGATTAAAACCAGTGGTGTACCCAAGGGCAAGGGGGATTACGGGTTCAAACCCCCCCCCCCCGTTGAAGTGGTCAGGAACACGCTCACCCGTGATTATTACCCTGATTTGATTCAGGTTCTCATTCACAGCTGAGTGAAATGATAGTGCGGCATCGAATCTCATTCCCGAAAACTATTTGTCGACAAGGAGCCTTGAACTAGCGTTAACCACTAAGTCATCCAATTTAACAATTATTCGCCGAGACACTCTGGAACGTGGGAGTTGAGTGAGATTCAGTATCTCTACACAATTAGATCTTTCATCTATTTCACAGTAAATCCATATGGGCCTGATTTACGGCCTATGGTGCTTTAGAGATCGCATCTAGGGGTGAAACGGGCATAATTTGCACAAATTGGATCCGTGTGTGCCGTTATCTTTTACTTATCGTATGAAGCCTAGCAATTTTATATATAGATAAAGAGTTGGTAGGAACATTAGAATATGGTCACCTGATTGAAAGTTTTCGAAGTAAAATTCCAGAAAAGTGTACTTTATTTAATTCGCACCCATATCTTAGTAGCAACAGTTATATTTTTGAATGTTTCTTTCTATCTTTGATCAGAACCCTCAAAAAATGGATGGTTTTATTTTGTCATATGATTTGTTATCTGGGGATTAGGACTATTGGGGACACCTCATTAAAAAAAAGGGGAAAAAAATCTACCTCATGGGTTACGTGGAAATGACGACAAATTTGCTTGAGAGCGCAGAGTTGCTTCCCTGCATGGGCTGCAAACAAGCTTAGCCAGCACTGATTACGATAATACTCTGTCTGTGCTTAGTGAGTTAGCTAGTTAGTTAGTTTCACTTTCCCACGGCATTTACTTCATTAGTTGCTTTCTTTTCTGGTCTGTAGGTATTGAAGGCGTTTCAATATATGTACTTGCAAACATGCATATACACTTCACGGTTCCAAGGAAGTCTACAAATACAGTGTAGATTCTTTCACACGTCAAGCGCATAATTTTATAATTTGAATGAAAATGTCATGAATGATTCAAGTAAATGAAACCAGACATGCAATCCGGCTAAAATCTGCCAGAATTATTTTTGGAGGACTCCAACTTTGACCGTTGAAAAAGTATGATTAAGTATGATTACATAATTATATCTTTATATCTACACCGAAGCACTAGCAAACGTACCTAGTCAAGACTTCAAAAATATGACCCCCCTTATCAAAATCCTGCGTACGCTACTGATTAAAACAAAGTCCATCTATGAACAACCACAATTGCATCAATTACATGAATACCTACTATCCGAAACGCTTTTCCATTTCCTCATCAACCCAAACAAACCTAATAATACCCAATTCAACGCGCTATAACAAATGTTCACATGAGATTGACCTTAATATCCAGAGCATAGATATCAAGATTGCATTACGTAAGATTGTTGTATCTAGGCACGAGACTGAATGCAATGCGGTGCGTTTCAGTGCAATGGTAACCGCAGTGTTACCACACGAATCTGCTGCACATCTACCTACCAACCAGCGTTACACATAAAAGCATTGATACCTGGGCAAAGTGGCGCATAATCGAAGTCTACGAAGTCATGTCGTGAGCAGAAAAGATACCAGGGCATAGCGCTCAAGTGCATTTCTAGCGACCATGACACAAATAGACTCCTGTGTGTCTACATGCAGCCGATCTATCTTGTATATGAAGCTCGGAAAGTTTGTCTATCTGCTTCGCGTTATAGATATTTAGATTGCGGGAAGCCGCTTCAAGTGTGCCAGGCTACTCCTGCTAATCGGTGGTCAGCATATTATCACAATCAAGACGATACAGTTATGCTGAGGCAAAACTAAGATGATGACTCAAAGGGATTGAAATCGACTGCATTTCAGAACATGCTTAAAACTGATTGGCAAAGAATTTTCACTTAAGTTTCAATTTTTTCATCATTTATTTCAAAAATGGCTCTAAAGATGGAGAAGACTTATAAAATGAAAGAAAACGTCAAATTTTAAGGATAATTTATTTATTAGATATTCAAGGAGTATAATTTTGAAGATTGTAGATACTTTGGTAAAATTACATTCGTACAACATAGATGCCTATAATTTTATTTTTTGCATTCAGACATCATTACGTTCCATAAAATCCATAATTCGCTAAAAGACGTCAAAATTTTTGGAGCCGAACTTCGGTTAGGTAGTAGGTCTTACTAGATCACATATATACTGCTTACACAATTTTGAATTATTGGCAATTATTCACACATACTAAATAAAGCAAATATGCCCATCCTCATTGCTACCCACAATAAAGCTAGCTATAAGCCGGTGCGACCATAATTTTTAACAATATATCATTTTCAGTGTGCTTACTGAACAAAAATCAATACTACGTACATTTAATGCGGAAAACTACAAAACTAGGTATACCTACTTCATGTGAGCCACTGCATTTATGCACATGCATTTAGCTGGGCCTCGTCTTATTCGACATAGATTCAGCAACATAGAATTCTGTGCAAAGTATACTTTACATCCCCTATCCTTTTCCTCGTCACTTGATTCAAGCATGTAGAAACTGGTGCACAACTCAACACAAAAGCAGACACGGCAAAAGAGGGCTCAAAATAAATTGTTCTAGTTTTTATTCACTCCACTACATGTGGATATATGTATGTTCTCTTCGTTTCATTTTGTGCTCTCCACTTCATGAACTAGGTTAAATAACGCTATGTATAGGGGTAGACTAGATTTGCTTTGATTCACACACGTTTTAATATGTACACTGATGTGTGTACTATTATATCATACTAGCTTTAAATTAGCTTTTCTCACTTTTGCTTTTGATTTTTTTTCGCCGTGAACGCTTTGCTCGTTAAGGAATTTAAAATGCATGTCACTTTGTACTTTGTTAACCTACTCATAACAACAATAGGATTAAATACCGAACAGTTTAAGATATATTATTTGCCATAAATCTTTGCTGGGTTATTTATTTCATCCTTAAGAGCAGGAAACCTCTGAAAATTCGCTAGTAAAACATATCACTTAGTGTCTGTCATTATATAATTGAACATATTTCTATCAGTAGAGAATCTTTTCTGGTAAAATGGGTGTGTTGATCCTTTTCGTGTGATTTGACTTCATTTCATTGTTTTCATTGAAACAATTTCAATGTACTACATTTATCCCTTCAATATTAGGTTATATAAAGCTACGGATTATAGACCAGGGCGGATCTGTTTTCAGTTGGACGTTGAGAGGGGGCACACTGATTTTTGCAGGAAAAGTTGGGAAATAACTCGTATATCAATACTTGATTTATGCTCTCTCTCAAAAAAGTCGGGAACATTAAAAAAAATCGAAATGTTTAAAAATTTGAAAAAAATTGTGTTTTTTCCGCTTGTCTCACTCCTAACTTTAAAACGGTTCATTTTTGGTCAAAGTTGTGTGACAATAAAAGTTGTGTAATAAAATTTTCTATAAGATAGGATTGGTTAAAAATCCTCAAACATTTAACCCTTGTCGCAAATTGCAATTAATATAAAAAACAGGGGGGAAAAGTCTTTTTTTATTTAATTTTTTTTGCCACTTCAAATGCACCTAGGACCTTTATATTCTGCTTGAAATTTTTTTACATCATAAAACGGCCAACAATTTTCATCAAAATCGATTCAGTAGATTGCCCATAATAATTGTGCAATCTAAATTTATTTAAAAAAAAAATAAAAATTTTGAAAGCTGGCAAGTCAGAAACTTAAACTTAAAAAAGTTTGAAATTTTTTTCACATATGAAAGAGCACTTCACCTATCACATGCACTTTACAAAATTAAAATCGGACAATTATGGCGGTCTCAGCAATTTATTACCAAGTTTAGCAAAAATTGCTGAGGCTTTGAGGCTTGATAATAAATAAACAAGATGGCTTCATTGTGAGTTCTTGACTTGGCTTCTGCAGCTAATCATTTCAAAAGCATATGATTCATTCAATTCATCATTTTCAAAATATTATTGGGTCTATAACTTAATTCGTGCGGTTTTTTTCAAAATTTGAACGTTTGTTTAAGAAAAAAATTGTGCAATAGTATTATTCAAAGTATTGCCCATCTGAAGCTATGATCTTTTCCCATCTTTCTGGCAATTTGTGGATCCCATCCCAAAAGAACTGCGCCGGCTTGGCAGCCAAGAATGAATCAAGCCAATTTTTGATATCCTGCTCTGATGTGAACCGTATTCCAGTGAGGGCGTTCTGCATCGATCGGAACAAATGGTAGTCAGAAGGGGCAAGGTCTTGCCTATAAGGCGGGTGGGGTAAAACTTCCCATCCACTGTTTTCCAAATAGTTCTTAACCGAAAAAGCCACATGGGGCCTAGCGTTGTCATGATGGAAAATTATTGCCTCGTGTCTGGTCGCATATTCCGGGCGTTTTTCGGCTACTGCTCTCTTCAAACGGATTAATTGTGTTCGGTAGCGTACTGCATTGATGGTTTCACCAGGTTTTAGCACCTCATAATACAGCACACTCTTCTGATCCCACCAAATACAGAGCATTACCTTCGCGCCATGGATATTCGGCTTTGCCGTTGATTTGGCTGGTTGGGCAGTTTTCACATATGATTTTTTGCGCTTGGGGTTGTCGTAATGGATCCATTCTTCATCACCAGTAACAATCCTATGCAAAAATGACTTCCTTTTGTTGCATTCCAGCAGCATTTCGGACATGCAAAACCACCTTTCGACGTCTCTCGGCTTGAGTTCATGTGGAAACCAATTCCCTTGCTTTTGAATATATCCAGCTGCTTTTAAACGTTTTGAAATGGCTGCTTGAGTGACACCCAAAGATTCTGAGAGCTCTTCTTGTGTTCAGCAACAATCTTCATCGAGTAATGCTTCCAGTTCTTGATTTTCAAACTTCTTTGGCTGCCCAGGACGTTCATCGTCTTCCAAGCTAAAATCACCACTTTTAAATCGTTCAAACCACTTTTGGCAGGTTCGCTCAGCTAGAGCATGTTCACCATAAACTTCCACCAAAAATGCGATGACTTTCGGCAGCAGTTTTCTTCATATTAAAGTAATGAAGAATTCCCCGCAAAAACACTTTTTCAGGAACAAAGTTCGACATATTTGAGTGAAAAAAAATTATTGTTGTTAACGCTTCAAATGAATGGCATACACTGAAAAGACGTACAATGACAGTAGCTTTCCAACGCAGGTTTGGAATATTGAAACGATGTAATATTATACAAGTTACGCCATCTCTTAGCAAACCGCACGAATTAAGTTATAGACCCAATATATGAAACTTAAATGATTTTAATTCCATTTAATGTTTCTTCAAAAATAGCATATTAGCAATTCGAGCATCACTTTATCTTATCTAATAAAAACAAACGCCCACGCTGGGCGCTGATTGAGATAATATGTGAAAATTTGGAAATCCAGTTGCTCACATCTACATCATTTAGTGTTTCACTGTAAGAAACATTCACGAAAAATTCCATTAGAAATGGGGTGAAAAATCAAATCAAATTCAGCAACATTTGTCATTAAAAGTCTATTTAAAAAGACCACAAACTATAGTGCATAGCTAGATAGTATAGACTTAACAATAATCAATAATATATGTGTTTGACTATCTCTAGACCAGCTTTAGTCTCGCGTTTATATACTACTATACCTTGATATATTTATCAGTTGTGTATCTTGAAAAAATCACCTATATTTTTATTCGCTATACAAAAAACTGTAATTTTAACTTCTAAGTAGTAACCTGCTTCAAATGAAAGTCACTTAATTCTCTAGCCAAACAAAACAAACGAAAAAAATCAAGTATCCATCATCAATATTTTTCCACACCATAAAAATTGATATATTTAATTAAATTCCTTTTGTTTTCTTACAGGTGAATTCTCCGGAAACAAAAACAACGACACAAATAGTAAGTACACAACCATTCAGTGTTTAAAAACCTAAATCAAAATATTTCAAAGAGATTATGAATAATAAAATGAAACTTTGATTATCAACGAATTATTCAAAGAACATTAAAGCAGAAATACATGTAAATTTTTTTTGAAAAAATGCAAATTTCAGATTGATTTAAAAAATATATGTTGTTTATTCAGAAGATTCTAAACATGAAATCCTTAAAGTACATGTCTCAAAGTACCTACTTGGAAATATTTTTTTTATTATAATTTTTCAACACAAAATGGCGGCGATGCGAACGAATGAAAAAAAACACCTCAAAAATTGCCTCGTATAACTTGACCCCATTTCAGGAGAGCCTGCAACATTCAGAATAATAATAATACGTAAATGAGATGAATAGTTCCTAGGTTGATCAATAAAATTTATAAAAAAAGTGTAATTTTTACATGAATTTTAGATTCAACAAAAAAATCGATTATTTTTCAAAAAAGTCACGTTTTAAACATTAATAAACAAACTATTTCTCCGAAATTATAAAAATATGTAGGTTCAACAAGTACATAAGACTCTTTTGTAGATTGTGGTATAAATTTGAGCCGGATCGGTTTAATATTTTTTGAGATATTTTGTACGGAAGTTGAAAAAGTACCACTTTGAGAAAAACGCGTTTAAAGTTTGCAGTAGATAAAAACAATTTATTATTAGCTTTTATTATAACCTACTCATTAGTCAGCGATTCCAGGTCCTATTTTCTTAGAATTTCAGATTTATAAGATTATGGTAGGGATACACAATTAGAGAACCGCCCATAGCGCCGGAGAGAAAGTAGGCAGAGATGCGTGGCAGGTGTGCTCGACTTACTGGGGAACGCCGCGTTGCCTATAATGGACTTTAACTCGAAACTAATACGAATATCGCTTCAAATTTTTTTTGGGGTATTAGAGTATTTGGAACATTTTAATGTAAGAGAAAAAAACGATTTTTTCGAGCAGTTACATGTATTCCCCCCCCCTTAACACATTTAGATTTCATATGATATGCAAAGAAACATCAAAAAGTACAAGTTAAAAATAGTTGAAATGTTTAATTTTCTTTAGTTAGGGTCTGCATTTCTTTTGGTTGAAACGATTGTGATTATTTGAATTTTTCATTGTATTATTGAGTGCAGAAACTGCTCCGTTAATTTGTAAATGGCAACAAAAAATGGGGTTTAAGCAAGAAGTGCAGACTATGAGGATCAGATGAGAAAATATGTTGAACCTTACAAATCTTAAAATGCATATTTAGCACAAAAATACTAATATGCTTCCATTTATGTTGACAAGCGCTGCCTAGAAATAAATTCAATTCAATATTCGTAAATGTATCATCTCAAATAAACGATTAATCATTTTGGTTTGAGTTGTAACAAAAGGAAGAAAAATTCATTATTCATCAATTAAAAATTGTAATCATACTGTCGATATTTTCACTCCTGCATTGTCGAGATTTGTAACCTTCGTCAAAACTTTAGGAGAAATTCATCACAAACGAGACTCCTCAGATAACTCGATCCATGTATAATTTATTTCTGCAAAATGATAAATTAGTTTAAATACATTAATCTGAGAAAAGACAATATTATAGCCATCATCTATCAATCATTTTTTTTTGATAATTTCGTAACATCAAGTGTTCTTCCGACGCTTCAGTAATTTCAAAATGAAATATGAATACTACACCAGCTGAATGTTTTAATGAACTACCAACGAGAGAATGAAGTTAATTAAACGTAACACAAGAACTACGTTTGTGTATCCAATTGCAGATGGCACTCTGCATATGCATGGTTCAAAACAATAGAAACACGTGTGTCTATACGTTGGTTGTATAAATTAAACTTCTTTTCAAACTCATCTGACCGTACTTGCCCGGAAAGTAGTGAAGGAATATATGTAGCGTGTATTCAGGCAACGTCAACCAAATGTGTAAATTAAACGAACTGCTGAATGAAGTAACTGAAGAAGCTCATTAACCGGCCTCGACCTTACTATTGTTACCGCACTTGGTACTGTTTCCATTCAAAACCGTTTACACAGTATGGTAAACGTCGTCGTTAGAGTCATCTTCAGACTGTGTCTTTTTCGGTTGTTCAATGTGAAGTGTTTACAGACGAGACATTTCCGTTGATTTACCAAACGTAAATGTCTTACGACATACAAGTACTTGTCTTTAATTATTGTTTGACTTGTTTGCTCAGCAACCGAAACAGTTTGCGCATATTTTTCGTGATATGTTTTTCGGTCAAAATGTTTCTTTATACATACTTTTGGTGTATTAGGCCAAACAAATTGGAAGCGTGGAAGGTTCTTTTGAGAAAGGTCATGAAATTTCTGGGCTACTTCTTCTACAAATTGTTCAAATCTATGACCCAATCGATCAGTTGTTGGCTTCTCTTCCAAATACAGAAATTATGGCTAAACCTATTATGTCACGAATAACATCTACTATCGATTGCAATAAAATCAATAGTCAATTGTTCACTATATCAGCTACCCGAGGAGCAGTTAGTTGTTATTAAAGATAAATAACCAACCATGGCGCAAGCACTACAAACCTGTTCCTAAAGACTTGTTTACCTTTCGGACCATTTCATGACACCTTAGAGACCCCACCGATTAAGGAAAACATTCAACGTCTTTCCACTATTTTCATGCTATTGCCTTTGCGGGAAGCATGAATTCAAGTACAAATATTCACTTCCAGTTAGAGTACACCAAAAGGCTCAATGGCTTTTCAAAGTTGTCTATCGATTGGTTCCATGTAACCAGATTTAAGTCGTTTATACCGAACAAAACACACATGGTATACCTTGACCGGCTAAACTATAACATCTATCTTATACGATTGTTGCACGTCCAAACTTCTTGTGGTCGTAATGGAATGACGAGTAGGTCAAACAAGATTCGACATTGTAGGGCCATTAGTAGAAATGTGAAGGAGAATCAGGTGTACAATAATTGAAAGTTGTTGGGATAGAATAAGGAAATACCAACGCAAGACTACAATTTCGTTGAATAAAAAACGATGTGGCGGAAGTGATGTAATTGTGTTGTGTTCATTAATTTTTAATCTTGATCAGTCGATTATTTGAGTTAAATGGGGACAAAATCTATTTTTGAATTGACCTACATTGAGTTTTTATTGTACAATTAAATTTAATTAATTTTCCATGGGTTAAGCGACGTGAATTAAAACAAAGATCTTTCTATGAAATCTATTGTTGCAGAATAGGCATGTGATCGCAAAATATTTTATTTCATATGATATAGTTCCTTAAAATCTTCGGTGAGTTGTACGACTTAGCTAGACTCAGCAGTGTGGAGGTTCTTTAAAAGAAGGGCCACAGCATCGTGTGATATTTATAGTTAGCAGCTTAAACGTTCCAAACTTTAACTTAATATTCTTTTATCGACAAAGTTATCATTTCATTGGATCCATCAAATTCTTTAAGTTCCTTGTCAATTAGTTTCATCGAATTTCTTACAAGGCATTCCAATAAAATCTAGCTCCATCATAATAGGATAAAAAGGCATTATATTGATAGTACGGCACTAAATCTTATTTCGAAAAACTACTTGTCGCCAAGGAGCCTGTTGCCTGATATTCGCTGCATAGGTACCAAGCGTCCTAAAAACTAACCCCCCAAACTAAGTTTCCATTGCCGTATCAGAAATGTAACTTTTTTTTAAAAAAAGCATATTTCATTGCCATTGCCAATCATTAAAAATAAATAATTGTTTGTTCCGTATTTCAATCTCGTTGAAAAATATGTTATTTCTTATCAGAGCAAAGTTCGTATTTCTAGTGAATCCATACTTTAAAAAATTTATTTACACGGTTTTTATACATAACAATTTCAGGCAAACGTAAATTCCCGAAATGTAGGCTGGTCACTTTGACTGCCAACTTTCATATTACCTGATTCATTCAGTGAGATTATGTGAGTATTTATCGATAAATAACAAATTCGTGGACATTTTACAAAAAATACGAAAAAATGTTTTTTTTATTTTTTTCGGCTAAAAACAACGTTGTAAAAATTAAAAATGAATTGACGTTTTTTTTTAAAGTTTCAAACAAAATAATATATGTTCAGAATTTGTGGTTTAAATGATATGAGGATCTGTTCAGTAGTTTTGAAAATTTCCACAACAATAAACAAAAAAAAGTAAAAGTTGATTGTTTAAAAATTTGCAAAAAAGCATCTGAAATAAACTAGATAAATACACTTAGACTGCTCATTTTTTTTAAAGTCTTTTTAAAATTTTAACACACGTTTTTAGATACGTATACTTGCGGAAAATTTCAAAAATCAATTTTCTGATGCAATGAATGTTATATAATCCTGTTATTTATATTTTGCCCTAGGTTTTTTTGTCGGTCACCTTTAACCATAATAAATTTTAAATGAAATTTGTAAGATCTTTAATCGCTGGCTAATTTCGTGTGTTTTTTAAGCTGTGAATCTTATCGCAAAATTTCTTACAGACTCTGTCACTATAATCGATCTTTTTCAATTTTAATAGCCTGCGTTGAGAAATCATTTCTTCTGTTTTATGGTTTTTCAAGAGGTTTGAAAAGTCAATGGCAATGGCAGTATTAAAGACTGTTCTGATATTTTCTTATTTGGTTGAAGGGCAGAGAATAATTGTTCTAAGATCTTATTTCTTAAAATCAAAACGCTGCAGAATATTGTCATACGTTTACTTATTACTTCTACGAGTAAATGAATAAAGCACAACTTTGAAGTTCAAAATATGAAAATTACAACTTTACATTTATAAACTACAAAACTTTCACATTTAGTAAACAAGTATCGAAATGGAACTTAAATAGGCTGGTCGCGTCACTAAACTGAAATAGCTTCAAAAACAAAAAGTAAGCTGACACACTAAAGATCGAGTGAGGAGCTCAAAAAACAGAAAAAAATTGAATTACTTTAGCAGTAGCCATGGTCCAACAATGGGCCTAATTTCAAAAAAGAGAGATCTTTTTTGGTTTGAAAATAAAAGAAATTTGAAAAATCTTCCAAACAAATCCGAAATGCTCAGCTAGTTTTTAAGCTTTTACGTTCCTATCTTGCACATACGTTGAGCACAGCAAGAATCTCATTAATTAGTTCCATCATCGTTTGTGTTTGCTGTATTAAACCCAAGCAATACCTGCAACAATTGTACATTGCCTATGGAAATTAAATTATACGTTATAATGTGATTGCTATTCAATTAGAAGGCGAACATTGCAATTTTGAAGTCATGGGCATTGCAATGGTATCATCCCTCAAGGGATATATGTATATGAATGCACCTTTCCGTAACACATTTACTAAATTACTACTAAATAAAACCATCCAGCTCTATGTATATAATCATATTAGAAATTCGTCATAAAAAATGCATTCAGAAGCCACGCTTCGAAGCTCTGGCTTTCATCCCATTTGAAAGTATTTTATTTAATCACAATATCGCGTCATCCATCATTTCTAAACCATCAGGCATTCATTAATCACCCAAACATTATAGATATTTTGTCATGAATTTGGTGGCAAATGAATGAAATTGTTCTTAATAAATTATATAAATAGGTATATCCATCTATTTATTTGTCGATATTTAAATATAACGTTCTATTAACCTACTTTCCAATGTTAAGCCACTTTCGATTCGCTCCGTTTAATAAATTTGTCATTAACTTCACTTTCATACCCGACCACATGACGATGGTGTTCTCTCAAAATAGATATATTCCCGTCTAGTCATAGTCGATCAGTAGAACGTTTGTGGGTTTCTGATGCAATTGATGTCAATTTACCATTCCTTCTACATGCAAATAATTTATGATGTGCCTACACATATCGAATAGGGTATAAAGTTAGGCCAAGGGAATCATGTATCTTGTGGCTGCTCAGTGCTTGAATGACATGATTATAATAATTCAATTTACTGGGAATGTAGACCAGTTCTTGCTTATGATGTAGATAGAGTCAAAATGAGTTGATATTTGACGATCAATATCCATGAAAGTGGTTTTAATTCAAGAATCTTAAATTGAAATATGTTCAAGATATCAGAATTGTATACCGTTGAAGTAACAATATTTTCTTTAAAACTTTCTCTTCTTAAAATTGACCAATTGAAAATGTTTATTGTTCTTATAAAATTAGCGCCCAGCGTGGGCACTTGCTAGTACAAAATTAATACGCGATTGGTGCTATATTCTTTTCAACCTGTTTAACAAAGTCAATGTAAAGTCGCAGCATCTTATCATCAAAAGCTTATATCATCATCATATATTTTAAATTATATTTGAGGAATTATCATGTTTTTGGCAGACTTAACTACTGTTGACATATTCATTTATGGAAATTATGTATATCTGCACTTCACACACTTAAGTGTCGCAATCTTTATTGAATCTAATTAGGGTATATGGTTGCCCATTTGAAATAGTCCACCTTATTTTATTTATATATCCATCACGAAATAGTTTTGAAAGTCACTGTACCTCGACAATGATTGCTATTAAAATAAAACTAAATTTAATATTTGCAGAGCTTTCATTCCAATGTTTATCATCAACTTAACTCAAATCCAAGTTCAATTTTTAAAAAACTCTTAAATGCCACCACACAAAAGCTAGATTCATACAATGTAATTCAATCAATAGTCGATTTAATTGAAATGTGTCTGGATATAGGACGACACAAGCAAAAAGGACACAGGAATAGAAATAAGGTTAATTGCATTTGGTTTGAAGTGGGAATTCACTTAATTGAATGATATTGTTTTGTTCGATTCATGTTTTCTACTTTGGCTAGAACGTGTTCATTTGAACACGAACATGATATGACTAACAATTGTCGATTTGATTATATTTTTAGATAGATGTTTCAGCAAATGACACCGGACACAATATTCTATTTTACATTTAATACCGCGAACAAATAGAGTTACAGAAGCAATTGCAAAGAAAATTGAAGGGCTTTCAGCAACAAGTAGGCAGCCCACTTTATTGAATTTGGAAAACTGCAAACTGTATTTTGAAATGTAAATCTTAAAGTTTCACCAAAAGTTTTCACTCAAAGTCAATGCTCTTATGTTTGGTACGCGACCAATAATTTCCAAAACAACTTGATATATGATAAAGGATATGATTACGAGAAAGCAGACTTAATTCGAAAGTTTCAAAAATTTGGCTACCTCTTTCTTGATGTCAATCCTTCTGGTATTAACTTCCTATTATATAGGGAAGTTCTTGTAATTGGTCTGAAAATTTACGTTTTAATATCTTAGAAGTAATTTAAAAGTGTTTGTGTACGTACATACCTACGTGCGCGGTCATTGGTTTCTAACACGTCATCACACGAAGGGAAAGTTGTATCGACTTTGTTGATGTTTCAATCGAAGCGTCTTACCAATGAGCTGAGCTGATTAAATTTTGATAAATTTTTGTTCCACAGTTTTTGAACACACCCAATGTCATTTCAATCACGCACTATATTACACGAAAAAAACGTTATATTAATGATGTGGTACATATTAATCGAAGCATATTAACATTTTTATGAGTCCCTCAAATTTTCATTTTTTAAATCAATAAAGGAAATTTTTTGTGGATCCCAACGGTCACACACCGTAGCTTCCTTCTGTTTTGTTTTCCGCTAAATTCAGACAAGAGACATTAAGTATCCGTTTAACTTTTCACAGATATTTTGCAAATAGTTGATTGGTTGGTTGTAGTGGCAGCCCTCTTTGTCAAAAAGATGGCTCACTTAGGCCAAGATAGGCCCATTGTGATACCACGAAAAGAAGAGGGTGGCACTAGAACCTGTGAGATGACGAAAACCATTTCGATTCTCGTATGAAGCCGGCTATGAAGCCGATATTTAAATCAGCTACTTCCATGAGGCTGTCCAGGAAGGGTGAGCCTAAGGTTTTCATGCGTTTCCTGAACAGTGCCGGGCATTCACACAGAAAGTGTTGGACTGTCTCTTCCTCTTCTTCCGATCTACAACTCCGGCAGAAATCGTTGAAGGGAACGCCCAACCTTTCTGCGTGTCGGCCAATTAGACAGTGCCCTGTCAGTATGGACACGATAGAACTCAAGGTTTCACGACTCGTGTTCAGGAGTTGCTTGGTGCGTCTGGAACTCAGTGCGTGCCAAGTTTGCCTGGTTGTCCTGCAGGTTTCTTCCAACAACCAGACTCTATTTGCAGCCTTGATGTAATGCTGCTTAAATCCTAGCTTTATAGAAGCTTGATGTTGGCGGACTTGGGGTGTGAGTGTATACTCCTGGAGCACAGTGCCAGCTCTTGCTAAGGCATCCGCTTCGCAATTTCCCGGTATATCACTATGTCCCGGTACCCAGTGTAGAGTCTCTTCACTGTGAAGTGACATCACGTTCAGCTGTGTACGGCATTCTGTCACCATCATGGATGAGGTGTACACGTTGGTTAGTGCTTGGATAGCAGCTTGACTGTCAGAGAAAATATTCAGGTTTCGTATGGAAATTTTCTAATTTCTCAGCCAGTCTGCTGCCTTGTATATTGCAATGACCTCTGCCTGAAAAACACTGCAGTGGTCTGGAAGCCGGAAGGATAGTTTCAGGCCTAGCTGTTCTGGGAAAACACCACAGCCAACTCTTCCGTCCATTTTGGAGCCATCAATGTAGATGTCGACCGATTCCTGCATCCCACCTCTTTCTATTACCCAGTCATCCCTGCTTAGGATGACTGACTTGAAACTATGATGAAAGCAGGGAATCGGGGGCGCAAGGTTTACTTCCCCTGGCGTTGGTCCATCCCTCCGAAGTATGGTGAAGTGGCCAACATTTCCCTCTTGCCAGAGATGTAGCGCTTTTAATCGAATCGCAGAGCACTTGGCCTGCTGCTCGTAAGAAGCTCCGTCGGGAGCCAATTCAATAGCATAAACAGTGCCTTTATCGGGGTAGTGCGTAAGGCCCCGGTGATTGCAATAGCTGCAATCCTTCTGACCCTGTTTAGCAGGTTTACATTTGATGACTTCGCCATAGCTGATCACCAAACAACTGCGCCGTACAGAAGGATTGGTTCCACTATCGCCGTTTAGAGCCATGATACGATTTTGGGTTTCAATCCCCACTTTTTCCCAATGGCTCTTTTGCAGCAGTAGATTACGCATGCCGCTTTTCGCGTTCTTTCTTATATGTTCGCTTTCCACGCGAGCTTGGAGTTCAGAATTAGACCCAAATACTTAACTTGATAAGACGATATGAGGCTCATCTCATCGAGTTTGGGTGGGAGAAATCGTGGAATTTTGTGCCTTTTTGTGAACAGCACAAATTCCGTTTTCTGCGGATTGATCTTCAGACCGCACTCTTTGCCCCACTTGGTAAGAATACTCAGGGCAAAGTTAAGTCTTTCAGATAGGGTGTTTACGAATTTGCCCGATATTGCTATTGCTATTTTGCAAAAAGTACTACTTCTGAAAATTTCGAGGAAATCAATTCATTAATTTACGATGGAAAACATGTTTGGTTAATTATTGTATACTTCACTAATATTCTGTGTAAAAGCATTTCATTTAACTCAAGGCTAAATTTCATGTAATTTATTCTAGTAATTGAGTTCTCGTTTTACAAAAGCAATACAAAGTGAGACGCATTCAATGAAACTACGTGTTCTTTCATCTGAATAAAATGTACAGTAGACAACAATCTGTGATAGTCATAATTTACATGACTGATTGCCTTACATCCAACTCGATGAACATTTAATAACACTTGCATCATTTTAAATTCAACTGTGACCTCTATTTGCTATTGAAAAATTATATTTTGTCCATAAAACTGTAGTTATCCTTTGAATATTTATTTAGTCAGGTATTATGTTGTGACTCATAATTTTTTCATTAATCTTGTTATGTTTGAATATGAATTTACATACAAACTTATCATAAACTAAAACTTGGGTGCAAGTAATTGGATTAGATTCTTAATGCACTTCAAAGCAGTTTGATGCTCAACCACCTTAAATATATTATCTTAACTATATTTTGAAAAGATACATACAAACATGCACAAATTTCAACCAGTATATTGCATACATATTGCAATAAGTATACAAACAGTACCAACGCAAATCATGTTCTGTAATAAACGGCATTTATTACACAAGATGTAAATCTGAAAAGATCAAAGAAAATCATAAACGGAGTACCGTATCGAAACTCTTGTAAGTGGATCACTTTCTGAAGGTCCAAAAAAATTTCATTAATGTCGTAAGACACATAAATTCAGATCAATATATATATATATATATATATATATATATATATATATATATATATACGCACTAGATACTTTTTTCTAAAAACTTTATCAAATCTATCATCCTAGCGACAAACACATGTCGTATCCAGAAACATTGAACGGCATGTTTTTCAAAAAAAAAATATTCAGTGTTTTTGTAATTCAAGATGCTAGTTGCAAATAACACATTTATTTCCAATACAACAACAGATCCACTTAACCCGCTTTTCACGGACTTTGTGGACATATGATAAAACACTAGTGGCCAACACTTGTTAAAGTGTGTCAATTGGCGAGACTAATTAAAGTTGTATAGCGTAACTTTTCTTAGACTAGAAAACCAATGGAAATGAAATTTTCATAGCAAGCAAAGTCCACTAGGTAAAAGCCCAAATTTCGCATGCCCTTGGATTCTTTAGAGTTAATAGTGATATTAAACATGTTCTTTCAAATTATGCATACATATCGTGGAAAACATGGCTAGAAGCTATTAAAGAATGATTGATGCGTATGTATCTCCGTTTTAATAACTAAATTTTTTTACTATTCAATTCTTATATTTTGAAATTTTTTTGCAAAAAAACACATTATATAAGAGCCGCCCAAAGTGGAGCTTTTTTAAAAGTTTATTTACAGTAAATAATAATTGTTTTCTTATATTAATTTCAGATGGCGATGCAGCATATCATTTCAAAATATTGGTACCAGCTATTGCAGCTGGTGCTATTATTGGAAAAGGTGGTGAAACTATAGCATCATTACAAAAAGACACTGGAGCCAGAGTTAAGATGTCTAAATCACATGACTTCTATCCAGGTATGAACTGATATGAATAGAATAATATGGAACGATACTTTTCAAATACTAAGCGAGCTAGCTGGACATTTTCACATTGTTTAAAACTAGTGAGGATATTCAATATCATTTTCGAACGTTAAGCAATCATTGAAGTTTTAATTTTCATAAAAAGCTCATAAAAACTGTTATTTTTCGTTAAAAAATCCTTAAAATTTAAATGCCTTAGACCTAGGGGTAGTTTTTAAAAGAATCGTTTATAAATTGCAGCATACGCAAAACATTTAAACATCGCAGAACAATTAATTCTATTTCGATTTTTGTATAGTCTAACAAACACTTACTCGTCTTGATGTGAATTTTGTGGAGTATCTGTAATATTTCCAAATTTTAGTTTTGTTTCGATTGATACGATAGTTAACTTTAATCAATAATTTTTGATCTGCTAGGATGTAGGATCTTTATTTTCCTTAATCTTTATTTTTCTGGGATGCTATCACACACTGGCATTTTCACATATTCGAAGCTTATATTAGTCTTATTAAGGATGTGTGCTACTTCTCAACTGTTTACTTTTTCAATCAAGTTTTGCTTCTTTAAAAAAACTGTTTGTGGAAATTCTCAAGTCGTATTGGCTTCTTTTTTGATACCACGATAAATGTTGAACCGTAATGAGTTTTGTAATTACTTTTAAGAAGTTCTCGTGTCAACAATCCCACATTTGAAGCCATTTGCACTGAGGTTTGTAATTTAGTGAAAAGTTCGGAACCACGAGATCTCGAAAATTTTGAGGATGTTGAGTCCTAGGAAGAGGCAACAAACCTGGAGTGGCAACAATTTTGGACGAGGTTATGAAGTGTAGAGGGTCGATGCTTGCTAGGAGGTTTGCTCAGTTCGGTGGGAATATAGCCGAGGTTATCTGACCAAGAAAAATAAAATCCACCATCAAGACGGCGCAAAGCTCTATTTTACTTTAATATGCTTTCCCCCAAAAAATCGCGATACAAGGCAATCTCCAAAAGTGTCGTCAAATAAATATGTTGATTCTTGAGTCCACTCTTCTACCACCTAAAATGTGCGATACCGGATAATAAGCGCAGTTAGGCTCTTCATTTACTTATCTCGTCTGAGATCAATTCACTTCTTGTAAATAGGATTGGGAAAACCCGCAAGGAATCTCAACATCATCAGTGTTGCGATAACCCAACTCCATGCGTTTCGAATCAACGACAGCTATTATTTCAAAATTATAACCGCTGCTCGCTGTATTCGTCAATGATGTCCTCTCAACGCGTTCTCTGTCTTCTTCGAGACCCTACTCCTTGGATTCCGACTGTCCAAGAAGAATTTTTGCGGCATTTGTGTGTCGTTCATTTAATGGTTTCAATACATAACATAGCTACAATTGATTGATAAATAAAATGTGAATTGATTTGTCCGAAACGAATGGCATATTTTTCAACAATTCCATGAATTTAAAAAAAAAAAAACATTTACTAATAATCGATTTCTCAATATCTATCCACAGGTACACAAGAACGCGTTTGTCTCATCACCGGAACGGTTGACTCCATAATGACTGTAGTCGACTTTATTATGGAGAAAATTCGCGAAAAGCCCGATTTAACCACGAAAATTAATGAAATCGAAACAAAACAGTCGCAAGAACGTGATAAACAGGTGAAAGTTCTAGTGCCGAACTCCACGGCTGGTATGATTATTGGAAAAGCGGGTGCCTATATTAAGCAAATTAAGGAAGAGAGCGGTTCCTATGTACAAATTTCGCAAAAGCCAAAAGACATAACACTGCAAGAACGTTGTATAACCATCATTGGTGATAGAGATAACAATAAGATAGCTTGTAAAATGATTTTGGCGAAAATAGTGGAAGATCCACAATCCGGCACTTGTTTGAACGTTTCATATGCGGATATAAGCGGGCCAGTAGCTAACTATAATCCGACCGGTTCACCATACGCCACCAACCAGAATGCCATCAGCTCAAGCACAGCCTCCCTGAATTCAGCTTTGGGAACGACCGTAGGAGGGACGGGAATCCTAGTCAATGGAACTGGTATCAATCTGTCGTTGAACCTAACAGCTCCGAATCCTGCGCCTAATCCGAACATCGCATCGCAACTGCTTGATCACATCAAGGTAATATCAACTCCTTATTTGATTATCCTGAAAGAGTCTGTTACGAACTTTACTCGATTCTTATGAGTCGCTTTGCTCTTTGCAGGTCGCCATGAGGGGCGCTGGATACTCGGAAAATGTTACAGCCGAAGTTTGTGCCGCGCTTGGAGTCCTAGCCAAATATGGAGTTCTTGGGGTAGGTGTTGGTCTACCACACACAAATGGAGCACATTCAGCTCCTGTTAGTTATTTGGGTGTATCTGCTTTAGAACAATCAGCAGTTAATGCAGCTGCAGCAGCAGGTGGTAGCGTCTTCGGTACTCTGGGTCAGGTCAATTTGGAACAATATATTAGTCAACAATCAGCTGCACCTCGCCAGGCACTAGACGCCGCAGCCGCTGCAGCGGCCGCTCAGTTCGACCCATTTCGTCATCCTGGCACACAGGCAGCTACGCCCATTTCAATAAGCAACAACAACTATGGCCTGGCCGCAACGACCGGCGCCACCGCACAGGCGATGGGCGCGCAGACTTTGGGAGCACTTAGCAAAAGTCCAACTCCCGGCGACCTTGGCGCCAAGGACGCCAAAAACATTGAAATACCGGAAGGGATAGTAGGCGCTATATTAGGTGTGCAACCAGGTTACTTTTATCGATACTAGTTTTCCAATTATTCCTCCTGCAGCGAAACTATTTTAACAAAATATTCAAACAATATTTATGTGTACTCCCCATCTCCTCCTTAATTTTATATAGTTTCTTATTCAATTTTTTTGGCTTACCACCTTCCTATGCTCTCCCAAGCCACTTTTAAATAACAATTCCTCCAAATTATTTGTTTCGAACTTTTTAAATGTTTTTATTATAATTTTGTTGTTTTTTATTCTTTATTTTAATCGCAATATTTTTTATGGAAGTTTTTTCAAATCTTTACATTGTTTTTACATATTTTAAATAATAGGTTACCCATTTGATAGCAAACTTAGTCATTGTTGTTTTTTAAATAAATATTTTGTCGTACTTCAAATAGTTAAACTATTTTGATTTAATTTTTTTTTTGTGACACCGACTAAATGCAATGTACCTTTTAAGTAAAATCTTTTATCTTCTATTGATAGTCTCCTGATTTCATTTTGACTTTTGATGAAAATCACTGTAAAATAAATTGAAAAACTTACTGCAATTTGTACGAATTGGAATATGGTCTCTAAATTATAAGATCTAAATACATACTACGATTAAGAAGAAATTCACAATTTAGAAATCACTACTAATGTGATATTGTCATAGTTGTTTGCTCTTTGTCCGATAAACTTTATGCTCAGTTAGTTAAGCTAGTAGACGTTTTGCAAAATGTTCATAGCAAGGACGAAGCTGGAAAATATATTAATATCGAAAGCAAAAATCAAGACAAAATATGCTTAAAGGATTTGTGATGTGTACCAACAAATGAATTTTTACGACAACAGAAAACAACAAAACAACCTAGCAAGCCTCAAAGTAGTCAATAAAACAAATTGGTCTTTTTTATATACACGAATGTATAGAAATAAAATAATAATAATTAGAAAAGTAATTCGTTGTCTATATATAAAACGTTACAAATGTACATATAAGTAAGGTTAAAGTCGATAAAGCAAGGCAACATATAAATATACATTTTAATCAAATACTTTCTATACCGAATAAGTTGTTAATAAAAGTTTTGTTTTAAACTAGCTAATAGGGTTTTGAACTATAATCCGCTTCTTTTTGTTGTCTATCATACTTTCGTTTTGTTTCTTTTACTTTTCTCACCATTCCGTTAGTTTAACAATTTTCAAAAAAGTGTAGTTTTAAGTGGAATTCAATTTAGAAATGTTTAACTAACTAATATTAATTTGGAATTTGAACTCGAGCGGCGATAATGAGTGATTTTCCATAAAATTCAAAAGTTTACCTAAAATACACTTTGCTTACGCTCAAAACGTTCAACAACAATAATATGTGGGTGATTTATTTTTATGTTGACGATCTTTTTTAACTGTAGCTTTAATTGCAATTAATGTCAGTGTTTAACTTTCAGTTGTGGTGTTTTAATAATATTTTCAATAAATCGTTGGAAACTTCAAACTGGCAAAACAATTGAAATGAAATGGACATTTGCAATCGAGCTTATAGTTTGCTTAGAGCAATCAAAATTACTTGAACTTGAATAAATTGCTTGAAGTGAACTGGTTGACATCATATTTAGGAAAAAAGCATTGTCTACCTGTGCTAGTGTGCTTTTTTTAATTTTAGTAGACTAATGTATCGTGCCATTTATATATATTGAGACAAGTTTCAAGTATGACCAGCCATTTCAAAAGTTTTTGTTCTTCTGAATACGAATGTGAAGATTACAGCTATTATCAATTAGAGAGATCAAGATTATTTCAGCGTCAAAATTCAAGGCTTTTTACAAAATTACGAAGATTTTATACAACAGCTACGTAGTTACTTCAAGCAGTATCCTATTTTGATTAGCGAAATCCATATTTTTCACCCTACACTGAAAGGTTGAACTCAAATTATAGTTTGTGTTTCATATTGACACTGATGTGTACATATTGTCTACGAAGTTTGTATATTTTATTCCGAAAATCGTCATTGACTACAAAACAAAACTACGCAACAGAATCTTGTTTATATTTACAATTTCATTTGCACTCTGCACTAAATTAAAACATAATTTTCTTCTTTTTATCATTTTTTGGCCAAAATAATTTTGAATTCACTAAAAAATTGCCTTAATTTAATTTTAATTAACACACTTTTCTTTATGATTGCAAAACTTCTAACAATTGGCATTTGTCACTCATCATTTTGCTTAAATCGTATGACAACATCATAAGCATGCATTGTGAAAATCTTGCACGATTTCCAGGATCAACATCTCACGAAAGTGTTGATACAATTTTTATTTTGCGCTGAATTTATTTTGAAGCCAAATATTATATATATTAACTAATAAATTTGATTTATATTCTCAAAAGACATCATTTCATATGAATGACACCTTAGTATTTTATTAAGAAATAAACTCGTTTTGAATCTGAGCATAGAGTTTGTAAAACAAGAACAAACTTCGCCCAAAACACATTCCATTAAAATAATCCTGAACAGACACACTCGTTCATAATTGCCTTCAGAAATTATTTTCCTCTTGATGCATTTGGTGATGTATCCTTAAAAATTATGTATTACGACACTATTAAGAATTGATTTTAATTTTGGAAAATGAAAAAAACACCCAAGACAATTTTAAGTAGGAACAATTTTAAACGGAAATGTACATAGTGTCTAACAGACAATGTCAATTTTACAATCATTCTATGTTGTAACAAAAACGGTGTATATAGTTTAATAGCCACCATTTTTATGTGTTTATTGATAACTTCTTCATTTTATTTCAATTTAAAATAACTAAAATGCTTAGAAACCTGTTTTTAAAAATAAAAACAACAACAACAACTTAATTGAAACCGATAAATTCCAGGTCCAAATGGTCGTAGTTTAGTTGAAATACAACATATATCTGGCGCTAATATTCAAATATCTAAAAAAGGCATATTCGCTCCTGGCACTAGAAATCGTATTGTTACAATAACTGGTCAGCCCAGTGCTATAGCAACAGCACATTATATTATTGATCAAAAAATCAACGAGGAGGAGACAAAGAGGGCGCGTCAAAATCAAAATACCGTAACACCTGCAATCCAGTAATTACCACTAATTTTTTTTTTAATTCTTAATCAAGTTCACCATAATAGTTGTATGGAAATTAACCAGAAAATATAGAGGAATTACAAATGTTATTTGACCATCTAAATGGAATAAAGTGATTATAAAAGAGGTCAAAAAAATCGTACAGTTCTGTTGAGTTTGATGATAAAGTTCATAAATATATTTTGCAAGTTTGAAAGAAACTTTAATCTGGACTTACGAATAATTCAAGTCAAGATTTGAAATGATTTTTAACGAAATACATTTCGTAGCTAGTGATTTAAAATAGAATTATGAAAATAATATTTTTTATTGAATTCAAGAAGGCCAACGTACGTACGATTCGAAATAGAAACCAACAAGTGCAATATCTAGAAAAGGATCTATAAGTGAATAGAAACGCTTAAAAGATAGTTTTAATAGTACGAATCGTACGTTGTTACGAAAGCGTGAGCGTTTTCAGTGAAAAAAAGAGAATTTTAATTGAAATTTCTTCTAGTCGTACTACTCAAGTGCTCCTTATTTAAGTATCTAACAGGCTACTAAATATATAGTGATAACGTTGAATTTACCTTGCGTTCGTTTTAACATATCTAATCAAACATAGTTTGCTTCGTTTTTGCGTCGTTTTTTTTCATTTTGAAAATCTGAAAATTCTTCTCAATGATCTTCATTCTAAGACGAAGCATTAAAGGCACTGTAGAAAAGAATGAATTCTAGCTTTGTTTTAGTTCAACTATGTAGTTTTTAAAATAATCAAAAAAATCACTTGATTTATTGCAATAATAAGCATGTTCTTTGAATACAAAGAGCAATCTGTTTTTGGACGCTCATGTGGTTATCATCCACATTTTGTATAGTGTTTGGAAAATCTGATAAAGCACAACAGTGAAAATAAGCAACATTGTGAGAAGCGTTGAGCTCCTAATTTAAACAATCTAAATTGACAAAAATCAACTACGCAAATCAAAATTAACTTGGAAGCTAAAGGAGGAAAACAGCAATCGTGTTGATTAATACATTTGGATTTTGGAAAATAACAATCGCTTTGTATTAATACATTTGGATACATATTGAAAATTATTTAAGGAATGTTGGGGAAGCCAATAACTTGATGCGAATTAAATATTAAATGAATAAAATCAGTTGCATGGCGCGGACCACCGATTCATGCTACAACCATTAGACTGTCGTCTTCTTTCTCTTATGAATATATTCTCAAATAATATCCAGATATTCTACAAAATCGATTGAAGAAAAATTTCGAAACACCAAATCGTCCGTCCTCAAATAAAATGTTGCTTATTTTCGCCTATTATTCCTTTATGGTAAGTCTACTGGAAATATGAAATGAACTTTTAAACAAAAAAAGGAGCCAAAACAAATTTTATTGCCAATAATTTTGCGCGCGCCCATTTTGTTTGTTTTCCTTAGTTTTGATTGATTGATGATGAAGAAGAACAACCAGAAAACATCACATCACTGAATTTGCCTTTATTATGCTTGTTTATTAACCCTTTAGATGGGGGAGAATGATATAATAAATCACATATGTTCTATGCCAGGAGTCTCAGCTATAGATTTCTAGTAATTATTTCAATTCGGGTACATTTAATTAGTGAATGCTTTTTACTGTTTCATAATAATTTTTTTCTAAAAAAAAATTAATTTTGAATGTCGTTCTGTTTAAATTATTAAACAAAAACCAATTAGAGAATATGCCTTGCGCTTAACTTTCAAATAAATGTAGGCTAAGTTTTAAATGCAGGTTTGTCGCAAGCAAATATGATCCGGGCTTGAAGATTCTACACTACACACTGTGTGCACTTGCATATACATATATATATATAAATACATTATGTATATGAAAACCAGGTAGTGAAAACTTCGCAATCTTATTTCGTATGACTTTCATATATCACAATTCAAAAATGCATGAGTTCGTCAACCATCTTTCTTTTTCAGAGTTAATTTCATTTAGTCAACGAACCATATTTCGTGCAACAATTTCAACCATATTTAACTATCATAAGCAAGCATTCATTAATCTTGCTTTTTTTTCTTAATTTTCCTAGTAAATTGTATTATCAAATCAATCTACATCACCCACATTGACTTTTGGCATCTCTGTATATTTTTCTTTTTTTTTTTGCTTATTTTCATATAAATCAATGTTTCTTTTTTAAAAAAAAACAATGTTAAATAATCGATATAAAAAAATACCAAGCGAAATCTCTCTTTAGTTTTACCATAACGAGAATATTTCGCTCATTCATAACTTCGATACATAATAATTAAAAACAAAGTGATAAACATAATATTAAATAGAACAATATTTTTTTTAATCAAATTAAAAATTCACCGAAAACGCTCACTTGTCGCCTTCCATCGATATTTTCGTAATGATCATGCTTCTTATAATTCTACCATAAAATTCTATCACATTTTCAACAGTTATATCTTTATATATATATGTGTTAATATATATATATACCTCTTTATCAATGTATTATATAATTGTCTGTTAAATTTTTATTAATACATACATTCACATTGTATATTGAATATATATTTTTATATACTGTTAATTTTTTTTTTGATTTCTTTATCACCATTTATAACTAGCCTTGATGTGTATTTATAATTTATATTGAGAATTTCATGCGTTTACGATTTAAGTATGAAATTCAAATGAATTGTTTTTAATTAAATCTGTTGCTCTCTTCAAATGTTTATTTCATCACATGAATATTAAAAACGAAAAAAAATGGACTTAACAATTTTTAGATGTGCATATCATAATTATGGATTAATTTGAAATTATATATTTTTTGATTTGAATGCAAAGTTCATACAATATTAGAGCATAATTATTATCAATGGCGCACCACCTCAAATCATGATGTGGCCGCTTGTGATGATTATCATGTTTAAGTTATATCAGGAATGGTTACTGTTGCATGTATCCAGAAATATGGCGTCAATATTAGTTTCTTATTTTATTTTTCATGCATTGAATGTTATTTAAGATTTGCTTAAAATGGATATGATATCAAACAGTTTCAACTTCTAATGGAAGCATGACTAATTCACTATTTGATGTGTATGAATGGTAGTATTTTTTTCAAATTTTAAACTTCCTTACATCACGAAAACCATGAAACCTCTATATTAACCAAGTAAAGTCATCTGCAAATGCTGAAAAATCTTCCCATAAATTAAAGGGCTCCCTCGAAAAAGGTTCTATATACAGAATTGTATTTTGGATTCTAGAAAAATCTAAATAAGGTGTTATGCATTCAAGGCAACGATTGATACAAACATGCAGGCGTAATTTTGAGTACAGGTCACTTTTTAAATTTTCTTGACGCTCAAGTTGTTTTCGCTCCTTGAAAAAGGCAGCACGAGTTCTGACGCCTAGCCTGGACTACCAAGGATGCCAAAATCATTAATCCATCCCTGAGTTCATATATAAATAATTTCAAAAAAAAGATACTGTTGAGCACAAAGTTTTATTAATCTTATTTGGATTGAATCTCTTTCTACTTCAACCCGTTTATCAATAAGACAGATACAGATCATTTCAAAATTGTTCAGTATGTAGTATTGGCTTTACCTGGCTGTACCTCCTTGGTTTCAATTTTATATGTTGAAATCTTAAATTGACTGCCTTAGAATGATCTTGGCGTTTCTTGCAGAGCACCTAGTCATGCGATTAAAAAATGAATTTTGCTGTAGGAAACAAGATGTTTGCGTTTTTACGAATTAATTTTAACATATTATTTCAAAACTAATACTATGCACAGTTGAAATAATTACCTCCATTCGAAGTGGGCTTATTTGATACCTTGCAGTGACCACTGTTCCTTCTAATTTGGCTTATATTAAAGCAAAAAAATAGTGGTTGTTAATTAAACAAGATATATTTTAAAAACTGAACTGAAGAATTCAATTTGGTTTTCGAAATGTCGATTATTTGAAGAGAAATTTCAATTTTTTTCTTATGTACTTATGTACATAATTTTTTTATTTAATTTTTTTTATTATGAACTTATCTTATGTGATAATTATTAAAAGAGAGTCTCCAATAAAAACTCAAACACGGCTCGCATGGATTTGAAGTGAATTTATTCAGTATTTCTCAGATAATCGTGGTCACCAATAAATTCAATTTTGCGAAACACTTGTTGTAGTTGATGTACTCAACAGTTCTGATTCAGGTCGAATAACTCATCGCAAAATCTTCATGTTGACATGAGTTGGGGCGAGCTCATATCCTTGTTTCAGACCTGTGTCCGTTGTAAAATTTAGTTCTCCTTCGATTTTGAGGTAGGCATATGTGGCCATGATCGTCAACTTAGGTTCAAGCGATATATTGAAGCAGTCGTAATTTTGTATAGGACCTACCGATCAACACTGCAGAAAATCTATAAATATTTCGTACATATCCATTTTATATTATCAGCACTTTTCCAGTATATGTTTCACTGAGAATATTTGGTCAACTGTAGATCTTCTCGGTTTGAAGTTACTTGGTATTCTCTGTTGTTTCTGTCATAAAATGCCTTAAACCCTTTTTTGATATGCTTGTAAATATTTAGTAGATGTAGATAAACACAAAATTTCGTCCGCTTTGTTATTCAACTCACCTTGGTAAATGAGTTGATATTATTCATGCTATAATAGAAAAGCTTTCTTTCAATAGGTTCTATCTACACTTCGGCAAACTATCAGAAAGAAGAAAAACCTACTATAAATTAACCTGAGTAGAACTTTTTTTACACCGACTGGCAATTTCGTGTCTTCATATAATTTTTGATTATTTGAAAATCGATCAAGAGAGACCATTACTAAACTTGGTCGAAAATATCCTGTTTACAATGCAGTCTTTTTATGAAATTTGGAAGGTAAAACCTTTTTAGTAGAAACAATTGTTCATCGTCATTTTACATCTAATTTGCGTTTGGTTTTCTTGCTTAGATCACATATTTGATCTACTTTTCATTGAATCTCAACTCGACTTTCCAGCTCCTGACTCAGGAACCTTAAACACTGCAGAATTGACCGGTGAAAACTTATTGTAGTAGCGTTTCCATGTTATCTTCCGACATTTTTCCGATATCTCGTAAGATCAGTAGTTAGAGAGGGTCACACCTTCAATCTTGAAACCTAATCGAACGCAGGCATTTCAATATCAGTGTATCCTGGATTTATAGAAAAAATCGAAATTTCGATATTTTTATCACACAATGATACCAAATCAGGCGCTTTCACTCTAAGTGTAGGGAATTTTTTCGATACTAAGCGGGAAAATTAGTTCAACAAAATTCTAGAATTGTGTTTAGATACTCTTGAAGCAAACGTTTTTGCAGTTTAAACTGTAGATATACTGATTCTTTAGAGCCTTTAACAAGAAAAGTTAAACTAGCAAGCAGTGTCATCCAAATAAAATAAAATTGAAAAGAAACCAATTGTTAATATCTGCAAAAAAAGACACGAATGGCATTTACTGTGCGGCTTACTACTAATAAAATAGTAAATTCATGCACATAACTACAAATGTGTGTAGCATATTATTCCATTTTCCATTTAGCTATGCATTTCCCTTACGAAAATGCAAACATTTGAGCCATAAGTGAAGAAATCAGCTTAGATGAGGATATTTAGAGTTTTTGAAGAAAAAGACATTATTCTTGGGTTTTATCGCATAGACCTTCCAACAACACTGGCACCACAACAAATATCTTTTAATTTTATTTTAGTTGGCATGTACTATGCAGGAATACATACAGAATTTATTTCTAAATCATCATTATGTATTTTTCTTCACATTCAATTGGCAGAATGTATTCTTTAATTAAATGCTTTCAATTTGTGCATGTTAGATATACACATCTAAAAATTGCATAATTCATTTAAACATTTACATTTTCATACACGAAACACGATATGTATTTATGTATATATAAATAATTCGTTTGAAATTTTATAGTTACCAGAAAAGCTATCACATTATAGTTACCGAAACTGTCTTGCCTTCATCGAATGTAAAACTAGAGATTTATATTTATGTTTCAATTTTAAAAAAAACAAGCATTAATTTAATTAAGATGATCTACACATCTGAATGTTCTGAATGCGTAACATAATAATATGCGCAAAGGGACAACATTTGCCATCAAGCTTAGCAAATTTGCGTGCAATATCATCATTTTTTCTGCATAGATCTAATTGAACCGTTTATTGTGCGAATAAAACTCATCACATCCCATAAAAAGAATATTGAATAAAGAAAAAAACATATAATCAAAAGGATGAACAGTATTTTGCCCCGTTTAAAACATACGTACGACTATATGACTTGAAACGTCTACAAAATATAGGTCACGTTTACCAATTGCACACACTCAAATCAATCTTTTCAACAAATAGCAATGTTAAATTAAAACTTACATAATTAAAAATCGAAACCAGATGCACATATTTTGTAGTAAAATCAATTGAACGAATCGTAGTCACATTTCATTCGATATGAATTCAGTGTTGATAATAAATAAATAGTTTGTCAAGTAAATTGTGTAAATCGAATCCTTGATGGGAAAAAAAATCAAACATACCAAACTATTCCGTACATCATTGTCCGTAAAACATTGTTGCATGTGCATTCTCAATCCAAAACATTTTCGATCTTTATAAGGCGGCACTATATAATATAATATTTTTACAATGACAAATACAACTGTGATATTGTAAGTGGAGCTTTTTCAAAATAATTTCAGACCGATTGCTTTGTGTTATTTTTTTTTTGATTATTTTGCTTTGATTTTATGTGTTACAACCAACAATTTATCTATTAAATTTCGTATATGTTAAAAACAAATCAAGGTTAGTTACTGTATACCGTTCTTTTTTATATTCTTAGCCAAGTTCTTATAATATTTTGTTGCAATATTATATAAATAAATAAAAAATATATATAATCCTATTTGAAAAATATGAAAATTTTACAAAAAATACTGTTAGAAATCTAAAAAGACGTCGTTGTTATAAATAAAAATATAGGAAGAAATAAAAATATAAATATATTTTCTTAGTTTCAATATTCTTTTAATTTTTTATTAAATGATTTTATTTCAATTAACTTTACCATTTAGTTGTAAGCGTAACGATTTTAAGTGTTAACGCAGCGGTCGTAGTTTTCCTTGCAACATATTGTATATTTTTGTTCGACTATATGTTCACCTAAGTATATATACGATATATATATACAAATTAATTATCGTTGTTAATACGGGATGGTTTAATATTTACAATTTTAAAGAAATCATGAGAGAAAAAACCACGTCATGACGAATGGCTGCAAAAAAATTTCAAAAAAAATAATAATAAACGGGATAAAGATATAATTAAAATTAATTATGTAATCTAGAATAAATTAAATAAATAAAAATGTTATTGCTATTTTAAATTCTATTAAATATATATAAAATTATATATTAAACATGTTAAAAGTGAAAATAATAAAAAATAATTAAAATGCATCAGGGCATACAAGTTCGATTTAAATCCAAACAGAAATTTGAAAACAAACATTTGTGTAGGCTATAAAATGGATATACACACACATATATATATATATATAAAAATATGAAATAGATTTCGAAAAAAAGTCATAAAATGTAATTTTATTTTCTGCCTTACAATATATTTCAGAATATAATAAACTTAATAAACGTGTTGTACATTTCAACATGATATTTGAATGCGTTGAGAATACAAAGTAGATAATGTAATAATTTGTCGAAGAAGAAAACATGTTGGAATGAAATGACAAACATTTTGTCGATGTAAAAAATATCCATCGTAGATTAGGTGAAAAAGATTGGAATTTTCGTGCAAGTAGACAATTAATTGGTAAAAGATCCTCTTACTCCTTGCAAGTTTAATAGGTTTAAAAAAAATATCCATTGAAAATTTTTTGATGAATAAAATAATTATTATTTTTTGCTGCCGTTTTTATTGCTAATAGAACGCTAACCTGATTAAAATTATTTTTATACGGTCAAAAAAATTATTAGGACGTCATTTAATGCGTGTAAAATTTATAGTTTTAATAACATTCAATCTTGTATGCCAGCATATTCCTGCGAAGCATAGATGCCACATTAAACTGACCGTTTCTTTTTCAAGCAAAAATATTGAACCAACCATATAAAAGAATTTGAAGACTATTTCGAAATTTTATCCAAAAACAATAATTTTCACTTCATTTCTGCTCTTTTGACCCTAATATAACCTAAAATTAATAAAACCACTATAAAATTTAAATTGATTGTCTACTTTTAAGCCTTTCACTTTATAACATATGTCGCATTATTTTTATATTTTCATTTGGATATGAAATATAATATTGTCGGCTGTGTTACGTCATCTTGTCCAAAAATAAATATGAGGTAATGGAAGGCGTTTTTAAGAAATAAATATTAAATAAAATAAATAAGAAATATACATGTTGTACATTTCTCGTGGATACTTTTTCAAAAAGTAGTGATTGGCAAACGAATGACAAACAAAAAATAATTATATTCAAAGGTGAAAAGGATATCTCATTTTGGTTTCTTTTAGTTCGACAATTTTGGCTTTAAACAAAATGAATAAATAAAATGTTAGTTTTATGGAATATGATCTATAAGTATGTTTACTTTTTCTTTTAGATTTCAATTTATTTGGCTCGTACGTATAACTTATCAATTTTCAAATGTCCTTCCATAAAATTTAAATCAAATTTCAGATAAATTCTATACAATAGAATATCAATCACGCGGATAAATTTCTAATTCTGTCGTAAGCTCAAGCAACCCAATGAATGATAATGAATCATAAAATAATTTACTTTTGCATATATTTTGTTAATTTTGTGGTGAATATGGTAAAAATTATCAGAGTTCTACTGCTGGCCCATTTTAAAATGTTGTTTATAGTTTGTAGTATTTTGGTGGGCACTTTTGTGGCGGCAAAGCACATTCCCACACTGTTTCTGTGGATATTGTTGATCCGGAGCATCATCAATATTCATGGTGCACCATGAAGTTGTATCACGATCCTTGTGCTCCATATGGTCGGCCCATTGTTATCTTTGCAGCTTCGCAAGGATCGAAATCGCTAGCTCGTCAAAACGTGTATAAAACTCACGATTGTAACAAATTCGTCAGCCAGAATGCATTTTAAGATACACCGCTCAAAAATGTTGATTTTTATGAGATTTGTGTCATGGTCTACATTTTACATCCATTTATTAGCACCGAATGGATCATTGTTTTGTAGATTTTCTGCTTGTTTTTCGGTGTGCTGTGTTGGAATGCATTTCGTCTTCTTCTCATTGATCTTTAGGCCGATTCCATAGCTGCCAACTCAAGATTAAGGAAGGCTTCTTAAGGGGACATTCGCCTTTGAAATTTAAAAAAAAAACTTTAAAAATTTTATTATGAAAAAGCTGTTATATTTATTGTCAAAATTACTTTTGGGCATTGTTAAACAGTCTCTAAAGAATATATTTTTAGTTTCCCTTGGCTGATGTAGAGGGCTTCATCCAAAAGTTACTTTTCAAACGATAGGACATATTGTGGACCTCCTGTAACATATTTTTGAAAAATTCAAAATGAATTCTATTCTTGAGACTCAAAACTAAACAATAAGCCTCTAAAACTCATACTTTTTCATATTTTGAAGTTTTTGTATGTATATTTCTGAAAAATGCGAACAAACGGCATTTTTTGGGGGTAAGTCACCCCCGTAAAAAATGAAGGTATTTTTTAATTTTTTAAACGCTTATTGTTTACTATTTTCAATAAGTAATCGAATGCTCTTTAATTTTTTTTAAAATCGGTCATTTTTTACCTTTAATTGGTCATTCCTGGTGAATACTGAGGACCTTCGTTATCTAGTAATTGCTGTAAGTGGCTGGCCAAAACTTTTTTCTTCTTAATTCGACCTTCTTTTGACTGCTCACTGCTCCTCCTATTGGCTTGAGGGATACGGTCCTCGTCAACTTTTTGCGCAAAAGCCGTTGCAGTTTCGCCAATTTTGATGCCCATGAGATCCATAATAGCTAGGTTAGTTCGCGAGCCTTCGTTGAAAATGGATGTTACGATCCACGCTGCAATTTCAGTCACATTTTTGCCAGAAATCTTGCTTTTCGGAGAAATGTTCCAAGTCAAATTGTTGTAACTTTCGTTACTATTTTGAGTATTTTTGTCAAGACATCTTTGCAGCAACTCATCACTACTAAGTGACTCGTAAACTGGCAAAATGTAGCCACAAATGCTTGGATCTAGTGGTGGCTTATGAGTAAAATGCTCATTTTTTTACCTCGTTTTGCAAATATTTACACCAATCCTTATTGCAATACTCGTGACGAGGTTCTGCATCTGTTGGAATTTTGTGATAATAGCCGGCAAGAATTTCTTTTTTCATGTTCTCGATGGAATCGGGATATCTCTGAATTGTAAGACTATAAAACACAGACAATTCTCGAATCAATTTTAGAGTTAATTTAGCCGTTTTAGGTTTGGGGACGGCTTGTACAGGTGCAGAATTTTTGATCTCAGTTTTTGATTTTCTACCTCGTTTTACTGGCTTTTTTGGATTTTTTTCTTCTTTTTTTGCTTTCTTCTTCTTTCTTCTTTCTGTCTTTCTCTAAAATTGTCAATTTTATTTTTTCTTCTACTAAGAAATAGAAACCGGTTTTTACTCATGGGCATACGCTATTACAAATATAGCTGTAACTTTTTTTCTATTACGAATTTCTTGATGAAATTTTAGGAGGCAGCTTCTGAATATGTAAAAATCTCAAAATTGGAAATTTCAAAGGCGAATGTCTCCTTAAGCGCACGGAATCGCGGATCGCTGCATGGTATGGACAACATCAACAAGCCCTTCTATTTAGATGGACTTGAATACCAGTGTCCCCCCGTACTATATTTTCTGATGGCGTACTCAAAAGCCAGGCTGAACAGCATGGCAATAAGGCCATCAGCCTGTTTTAGATTCGAGTCAGTTATAAAGCTCTGAATCAGTTCGCGTTTGATTCTGACTTGGGACACCGTGCCTGGTGCCAGTCATCCTTTTTTGATAATTCGCGCTAGTTTTGCATGTATTCCAAACTCAAGCATTATTGTTTATCGTATCTGTACTACGAGTATATTATGCGTACTGGAAGTCTTTTAAGACCTAGTGCACGTCGATTTATACAAAGCACTTTTCTAGCACCTGCTTTACCGAGAATATCTGATCTACCATTGATCGGCCGGATCTAAACCCACCTTGGTATTCACCAATTATTTCATACATGTACGGAGTCAATCTTTTTTCAATGATTTTCGACAGGGCGTTATAAGAATCACTCAAAAACGAAATATCTATAATTATCAAACCTTAGTTTGTGTTTTTTTCTGATATCTGAGGAAAAGTATGTTTTTGCGCCAATTGTCGGGCTATTTTTCTTTCGCTCATATCTTGAAGATTATTTGGCGGAGAGATTCGATATTAATGGTCATCCTTTTTGAAGAACTTCATCAATTCCAATAGCCTTATTTTTGCTATTCTATGGTTGCTCCTTTTTCTTCGACAGGTGGTATTGTCGGAACTGTATTTTCCAAATTAATGTCTTTCTTCTGGAATAGTTATCGGCAAGGTTATTGCTACTGGTAAAAGATTTAGTAGTTAGCTGAACCTTAGACCCCTAATTATATATTTTTTCTTATATTTACATAGAATTTTCGTTATTATATTTCCTTTGTTTTGGTCGGAGTGTTTTTTTTTAGCTAATTACAGTTGCTCCACAGATACAGTGATGGACAAAAGTTTTCACACATTGCCGTTTGTTGAATAAAACAAGTATTGAAACAAAACCAAAAGAACATTTTTAATTAGTTATTTTTGGAAAATAAATATTTATCCCTAAGCTATTAAATATCACAATAATATAATATGTAAAATAATATCCTATTCTGAAAAATAACAAAACATTTAAAATTACTCATTTTTACCCGGACCAAAGTTTTCACATAGTTCATTGCATTTTGTTATTTATAGGCATGGGTTTCAAATTAATATTTCGTTGAAAGTCCCTTCTGTTAATCTCCTAGGGATCGATTGAACCAGCTTTTTTGTATAATCGGCCGTTATTTTTTGCCATTCTAGTTGAAGCACCTCCTTTAAACATGTTTTGTTAGAAATAGTATGCTTTCGCAAACGTCGTTCTAGTTCTTCCCACACATACTCAATCGGATTGAGATCTGGTGATTGACGGGGAGTCTATAAAGTATGAGCAACATTATATGCAATCCACATTTTAACATTATGAGCCGTATGTTTTGGATCATTGTCTTGTTGGAAATAAAATTGATCATCTACGCCCAACATTATGGCACTCTTTTTCAAGTTTTCCTTTAGAATATTTAAATAGAGCTTTTGATCCATATGAATACAATCTCGCCAACACCTGAAGCAGCCAAACAGCCCCAAGCCATAACTCCTCCACCACCATACTTTACTGTGATAGCAATGTTCTATGCATTTAATTTTGTGTTGGGTTTTCTCCATACCAGGGTTTATCGTCACATCGAAATACATTATATTTACTCTCGTCGGAGAATAATATATTATTCCAGAAATTTTCAGGCTTGTCAATAAAGTCTTTCGCGAATTGCAACCTCTTTTTTTAAAATTTTACTAATTAGAGGTTTCCGCTGAGGTACCCGTGCAATATATCCATTTCGATGAAGGACTCTACGTACGGTTTTTGGATGAACAGTTTTTTTAAAGTCAACTTTAATTTTGGCTGCAATCTCTGATGATGTTGTCTTGAGAGTTTTCTTAATTATTCTTACAACCTGTATTGTGTAAATGTAAATCAATAATGTGATTTATAAACCGCAGTGAATTATTTTCAACTAACCTGTGCTTCCTCCCTTGTAGTAAGTTTTCGCGGTCGTCAATTTCGGGGAGAACTTTCAAATTCTGCCTCGTTTTTGAAACGTTTTACAATAGTGCAAATTGTATATCTGCTTCTACCCATTATATTTCCAATTTCTCCATACGATTTATTTTGTTTGAATAAATTCGAAATTATTTTACGCTCTTCTTGCGTAGTTGCCTTCTGCCTGCGAGCCATATCACAACTTTAATGACTTCAAAAACACGCGAATACATTTCACCGCTTGTCAAATACTTTACGGGAATTTTCCGTTATATTACCAATATCGGTGTTGCCAGTGTTACAACTTTCTCAATGTTGGGAAGCTTTTAAAACTTAGTGTGTGGAAACTTTTATCCGCGCAAAAACGTGTAATTAAAAATGTTTTCGTCTTTCCCAGGTTAGGGTATTCTATTGTAAGGTCTATTTTTATGGTATTTGATAGCTTAAGGATAAATATTTGCTTTCGTAGAATAATGAATGAAATATGTTCTTTTGGCGTTGTTTCAATGCTTGTTTTGTTCAATAAAGCTCTGTGTGTGAAAACTTTTGTCCACCACTATATGTGTTTCTTGGCTCTCATTAAACCTTCAATGAATGTGAGCTTCGGGGTGATAGTAAGGCTTTTATACGAAAAAAGATAGACTTGAGGATGTTCTTCAGGAATCCTTTGCTCCAAACGCTTCAACAATACAAGAAGTTATCATAAACCGAAGTGAATCCAATTGTTATTTTAATTGTATTGATATGATCAAAATAAAATTAAACAAATTAGAATCCAGCTTGTTTTATTATGTTGTTTATTGATTCTATAATTTGTTAACAATCATTTTATTTAGCAGGTTGATATAAATTTCTTCTTATCTTCTCCAAGTCTTGAATATTTCGGAATAATCAGCTTCAAAATATTCTTTTTTGTATTACGTACATCAACTGTTTATCAATTGTTGAAGAGTGGCAATTGGACAGATGCTAGCACGCCTGATAGACAATAGAATATTTAAAAATGTATTGTAGATTTCTGATCCTGGCTGGCAATCAAAGGACCATCTCCTGCTCAAAAAAAATGTCTGATAAGGCCAATTATTTATTTTTTCAATTGTTTAACTCCAAAGAAATCAATCTGAGACGCGAATAGAGTCCATTCAAAATGAACTTAGAACGTTGTAGATAATTTCAATTGAAATAAACGAGTATCCTTGACGCATTCATTACCTTCGTATTTTCAGTGTAAATATTTCACAATATTTCAATGACCATAAAATCTTAGTAAATAAATTAATATATATTTCAACTTCAAATTCAGCATCAAGTAGCATCAAAGAGTCTATTTAAAATTCTAGGTACAAATTGAATTCCGCCTCATCGATGATAACAAGTTCACATAGATTGTTGATAAAAAAAAATCCTTTAACTTTTCCGGAGATTTTCCGAAACGATTCAATCACTATTCCAAAAACGAATTGCTCAGCAAAGCATTAAAAGTTGGGGAACGTTCCCTATACAAGTGATACAATTTCATTATTTCATTGCATACACCATTTCATGCATCCAAAAAAATAAATTAATTAAACGGAAATTCAATTCAATCACATCGGACAACGTGCTCATTTATAAAAAACGTTAAATCTAAGGACTTGGTGTGCCTTAAATGTGAACTCAAAGCTATTGCAAAAAGAAATTATTCGAAACAATGCGATTTTTTAATAAGTATCTTTTAAACGATAACAAAATTATACGTAGGTATAAAATTAATTGATTGCAATTGATAGGTTCGATATATCATTCAGCTCGAGATATGATCATTTGGAATAGTGAGCGATGATAGTTTAGAAAATCTCCTGGTGAAGCAACATTGCATTGTTCAATTGCGAGGACGCAATTAGATTTTAACATTAAGTAGGAGCAAATATACATTTTCGCATGACTCATTAATCCAGTTTTAAAGAAATCAAAAATGTTTAAGCGTCTTGAACCCTATACAAAAACCAAAAACAAATAAGAATCAATACAATACGATTTTATGAACGTCAAAATTAGAATAGGCAAATTTAAATAAATAGTCATTGAATTAAACCATACTGACAAAGAATGATATATATGTATATTGATTGTTATTTTTCGTAAAGAAGAAATATATATTATATACGAATGGTACAGAATAAATAAGTTCTATATATACAACTCAGAGTGAAATATTGTAAGAATGAATTAAAAATAAATAAATAGAAAATTCTACGGATTGAAATTTAAAAAAAATATCTGTTTTATGCTATGTATTAGAAGAATATTGCTATGCAATAATAAATTCAAATCAATAAAATAGCCACTTGTCTAAATCAAAGGATATCTTTCTTTCTGATAGTTCAAAAAACAGAATAATCTACTAAGAACGACACTAATCACTAATTCACTTCACTTTCCGAACAAAAACCGATGGACTGCATGTACTCGAAACAAAAATGTAGACAAATTGAACCTCTTTGGAAAATGTTGAAATGCAAAATAGAAATCTTCACTACATTGCAAGCAAACAATTATTAGATATAGTTAAAAATTATAAATCGATATTCATAAATCATTCATTGTTACCATTTTAATGTCATTCAATAAAGTAATATTACTAAAACTTTAAAAATATTGCATCGACATGGATTTATGTTTTGTTGCTGAAATCAACGATTAAATTTTCAGAAATCCTTATAATTTTTGTTGATGTTATTTTATTCATTGTAAATAGTTGCGTTTGGAAACTGCTTTAAATAAAAGTTAATTCTACGATTTATAGAATATGATTGGATTCCATAGCAGAAGATTATTACATATTAGAAAAAATAAGTTTGACTGTTTTTTTTCAACGTTGCACATAGGGATATTATTTCTTCTGGATTTATTGTCATAAATGGCATTCTCCACTTATCGCATTATAGGTTATAAAGGATGAAAAACAATGAAACTAGATCATTTTGGCTGATTTTTATTATGAGGAATACTATTATATACACAAACTTAATAGAATTTAAAACAAATCAAAATTGTTTTGATGATGAGTGTTATAATTGTACGTCAGAAAACTCTTCCTCGTCTTCTACAGACGTCTCATCTTCTGAAAACTCCTCCGTTGAGTATGAATTATCATTAATTTGATTTGTTTCAGCTGGTATAAACATTTTTTTTTAATGAAGGGCTTTAGTAATGCTGGATTTAAAATTGAAGTTGGAGATGGTAGGGGAGTAGTGATTGCTCAAAGTGTTAAAGATTTTACAGCATCTATTAACTGGTTCATTATCTGCATACTTAGCAAGATGCTGGTATTCAGTAAATAAACGTATATTACGCGTACCTCTTGCAGGCACAATAAGTTTTATTTTGTTCGTCAAATACTCCACATTAATGTGGCCCCTAATCACGTCAAAGGTGAAACAAGAGGACAACACTGTTCTTCTGGCTTTAAGAGTCGACAAATTCAGAGGCTCCAATCTAACTACATAAGGAGGCAAAATTTAATATTCATCAGGGCTATAGAGGTCTCTCAAAGCAAACAACAAGAATTGTTTTTGGACTGATTCTATTCTCGTATCATGAACTCCAAAAATTGGATTCCATACATTACAGGCATAGTCAACTAATGGGCGAACCAGTGAGGTAAATAATGATTTAGTTACCCACAGATTTTTAAACTCGTTTGCTCGTCTTTTAATAAAGCCAAGCTGTTTATTAGCTTTGGAGAGAATAGTATCGTAGTGCAAATTGAAGCATAGTTTCTTGTCTAGGACAACTCCAAGGTCAACAATGTTTTCTTTCCTATCCAATACCGTATTGTTGAGAACGTATGCATTGTTCAATATTGTGGTTTTACGGGAAAAAGTCATTAGAAAACATTTCCCAACGTTTAGATGAAGTTTGTTTACATCACACCATTGTTGGAGGGAAGTTAGTTTTGATTAGAGGAAAACAGTATCAGATTGAGACTCAATGGTGTGATATATCTTCAGATCGTCAGCGTAAAGAAGATGTGTTACGTCCGAGAGTTTTTCAGATAAATCTGATATGAAAACATTAAAAAGAAGAGGGCCGAGGTGACTGCCTTAAGGTACGCCAGAGTGTACGAGAATCTGTTTGGACAAATATCCCTGAAATTTAACTAATTGACTTCGGTCTCTTAAGTAGGATCTGAGCCAATTGAGCATAGAGCCGGTGATTCCTAGTTTCTGCAATTTGGAAATCAGTATGGAGTGATCAGCCCGGTCGAATGCTTTACTATAATTTGTGTAGATTGCGTCAATTTGGTAACCCATCTCCATTTACATAGGACATCAGAAATTAAAACCATGAGATTGGTTGTAGTTGATCTGCCCTTGCGGAAACCATGTTGTTGTTCATTTAGAAGACGCTCAATAATAGCTGAGAGTTCATGGCAAACGATTTGTTCAAATAGTTTAGGGATTATAGATAGAACGGCAATGCCTCTATAATTCAGGACAGAACGCTTGTCACCACTCTTAAAGATAGGAATTATATGGGAAGATTTTCAATAAGTTGGGAAACTCCCATTTGTCAAAGATTTATTAAAAAGAAAGTGAAGAGGTATTTCAAGCTGGTCCATACACTGTACCACAAAAAATGGAGAAAGTAAATCTGGGCCAGGACTCTTATTAACGTCAAGCTTGTTAATAGCTTGAGCAACCTCTTCCCTTGAGAGATACGTGTCCATAAGCAGTACCATTGGATTAACTTTAGAGGACTCTGTACCTACCGAAATCTTTGGCGGTGAAAAAACTTCTTGAAAATAGTCAGCGAAAAGATCACAGATTACTTTCGGAGATGAAGAAACGGTATAATTTTTAGTCATTGACGCTGGATAACCCGATGATTTCCTCTTGAGATTAACAAAATCAAATAACTTCTGAGTTTCTGTGTGAATTCGTCTTTTTTCGTATACGCCTCATGCGGCTCACCAGAGGATCAGAGCTTAGAAAAAATCTATTTAAGACATCACGATTCCATGATTCCTTGGAAAATTTACGTGCAAAGTTTTGTCGGTACTGCCTGAAATGTTTGTTTCGTGCTTCTTTTGGTGGTAAGTCCTGTAAAATGTCTTCTAAAAATATTAATAACTTTGTCACCGTATGATTCATCAAGCCTTGTAATTTAGTTTTGGCGCAAGTTTCAGACACTTTGAATGATTCTTTGGGTGGATAACTGTCTTGCTTTGCTTTTTGGAGGACACTGTAGCTTGGATACTTCTTTTTCGTAGTACTTCTAATTATTTGATATTGTCTTCTTGAAAGATCGGCCTCCATGAACATTGATAGTGCTTGTAATGATGTTTATTTAGTTTCGTCACCCTTCATAGACTCCGAATATACTTTTTTGTATCGTGTAGCTAGCTTCGGAGACTTTGTTATTTCTTTAAGTAATTTTGAAGCATTTCTGTCACCAGAAGTTCGTAATGTTGACTGAGCATCATGCATCAATACATCGTCATTTATTCGAAGTTGTTCCGTTTTTCGTCTTTTAGTTTTCTCACACGATTCTTTAAATGACCTTTGTGGTCGACGTGCTGAAAATTTTTGCTGCACTTTCGGTATAGAGAATGTTCCTTGTAACCAACTAGAGTTCTTTCTAGAAAAACATCTCCTTTTTTGTGTGATTTAAGCCATCTCAGCTTCATTTTTGATTTAATGTATGAAAATTTGTGTTTTATGTCTTTCGTTTGTTCTTCCAAATAGTCTTCACATAATAACAAGTCTCTTTCAAGATACTCTAATTTTTTTTTCAAAAGTAGGCAAGTTTTCTTCTTGCATTTTGACAAATAACCCTTTCCGGGTCCATACTTTAAGATGAGCGTCACCTGGTAATACTAAAACAAAACAAAACTTGTTTTAAAAACAATAACAAAAACAGCTAAGCTAAGGCACGAAAATACCCGCCACTTTATTATCACCTCGCCTTGTAAAGATATTGATGAAATTATTCAATTCAAGTGAAAGTCAACTAGATGTGCGTCCTATCGACACTAAGGACGTTAAATCTTGGAGCAAGGCAAGAATTGTTGAATATCATATCAAAGACTAGAGATGCATTAACTGCTGATAAGTCAGCACAGTTTGGTTCGATATTTTTTACTTTTTGTGGAGTCTCATTACGTGGAATTTATAGCCAATTTACATTGCTCCGAAATCACGTTGTTATGAATGACGCATTTCGTTTGTATTGTATTGAGATGGTTTTGTTTGTCAAGTGTACATGCTCAACAGTTACGATCTCAAAATATGGATACATAAATATTTATAAAAGCTGTTATGAATGAAGATAATCACAGAAATGTCATTACTCCCCTTGAAAACTAAAGAAAAGTTGATGAAAATACATATGAGGCAGTTTTTTTAGTAATTACCATTAATATTTTCCACGGTTATGAAAAACTTTGCGTTCAAGGACTTCAAATAGGCAGGCAGCTGTGCACAAACAGCTTTAAGCTGGTGCGCCGATGATGATAGCGAATAAATTCGCCATCCTCGAAGCACAAGAATCTTACAAACACTTTTTCGATGTTCATTACCTGAACAGTAAAGTCTTCTTTTCTCCTTTTCCAATGTGTGCAGTGTCAACAAGAGGGGTGGTGCTTTATGTGGTAGGCATTGAGCATTCTTTCTTATCTCTGCCTCCTGGAAGATTATGTAGACATTATGTTTATAGCATGTAAAAAATCTCCCAAAACTTTACTTCGTTCCTCCAGTGAAACTGTTTCTGCGAATCAAAACAATTAATTTCCACGTTGCAAATTTGACGGAAGTAAATTAACGGTAAATCCTCCATTCCAAATTTCCCAGAGGACAAAACAGCCCCCGCATACTGTTCTGCTATTTTTGAAATTAATCAATTCAGGAAATTCGCCGACCCATAGGTTTGTGTCACTACTGATCGGCACTGCTACAGAATGGTGGGTTGTGTCCCATAAGCAACAAATTTTATCGCATGGGAAAAACGTGCGGGACTAGATTTTCTGCTCATGGGACACAAGCCTCCATTTTGTAGCCGTGCTAATCCGAGACACAAAGATAAGCTTGTAAAATAACCTGAAGTGCGGCTCACCACCGCTTTCCAGGAACATGTCGTTCAACCCGGGACGCTTTCAAGTCCGTTCAAAGTTGGATGAGAAGCAGGTCCGTTCAATACGGCCAGTCTCGATTTTTTGAAAGCAAAACAGATCTAAAGTTGGATGTCAGTGTCAGCTTGTTAGATGTCAGTGTCAAGTGGTGGAAATCGAAATCGTACGAGTTTCCGAATTGTTTTGTTAGTCTGCCAACTGCGTTTCGAACGTGAAAATCCACTTACTATCTAACTGTAAGTCGCAAAAAATGTGTAGCATCGTGGATTTTCCGAATTAATCCCACGTATCACGCGGAAAACTCCCTTTCACGCTTACAGCGAGATGCAATCCTGATAAGTTTTCGAGATGCCAAGCTATCAGTTGTTCATCATCATCCTGATACTTTTTCTCTGAAAACATTATCCCTACACTATTTTGAAGAGGAGGCAGAAATCAAGGTTTTTCCAGCTGATCATAATAATCACAGGAAATGTACATTGCATTCATTTCAGGAAGGCTGGACGGGACACGATCACATTCTCATGGTTCCCAGCAGTTCGGATGACAGTGCGGCGCCTGGTAATTTTAATATTTCGTCCAACGGAGACTCCGACGGCAACCTGAACCAAGTAACGACGAAATGTCCGTTGTGTATTTCGCCAAAATATAAATTCTACTGTCAGACTTGTCTCCGAAGTGGTGATTTCGTACATTCCGCGCATCATCTATCCGAAAGGTAAGCGATTCGTTGCAGCACGGAAACTGCTCAGAAATGTCGTTACTATAGTGATATATAGATAATAGTGTGCGGTTTTCAAGAAAATGATCACTGGCCGTTGTAAAAGCCGGAATCGAAAGATTTATGATGGAATTTAGACAAAGGAATTCATGTTGCAAGCGATTCTGATACGTAGTAGGAAATCGGTCATTTCTACACTCAGCGTAGTATCCAGAGGTTCCACTTTCTATCCCCCCGAAATTTTGGCAAAATACTCGTAATAAATTGCACGAAGGCGTCCAGTTATTGTTGCTCGCATATTTCGTCAGCTGCCAAAGAAGCTCAGCTGATCGACGAGTTGACTCATTGACTTCGGCCAGGTATTTCCCGAAATCGAGCGAATTTATGTGTTTGGCACCGAATAAACAGAATAACTGGGTCAACTGTATGCCGGCATATCAAAACAAGATAATTCTATTCTGCCTGAATGTTCGTTATCATGGCAAAATGATTCCAAAGCTTTTCTCTCACTGATTGGATCATGTAATCGACTGTGATGAATTCTTCCAGCTGAGGATCTGTGCGAGTTTGGATTATCTTTGAATATTCGATGACGTATAGTCGAAGTTTACTACCATTTGGCCGATTGATATTGTCAATATTGTTTCGTTAAACATGAAAAAAAGAATGATCCATTTCAAATCCAAATTATCTCGAAATAAATCGCTTGCAACGCAGATTGATTTTCACGAAAATAATGTATTTATTGTACCTGGTTTAGTCAATTTCACTGCTTCAGCTCCTACTCGAAATTTTTCCTCCCGTATCTCTTAGCACCACTTTTGATATCACAAATCTTTATTTTTCTGTTCGAATGGGAGCTCTTTGACATATTTTTGCTCGTTCAATTTAGTCCAGCTAAAAGCATTTCTTCCAACAACAACAAAATCCAAGCCTCACAAGCAAGAAACAACACTTCAAATAGAATATAACCTAAATATCCGAAGATATTTCGAAGGTGAGATGTGAAAATCTTTAAAAGAAATCAATCAGTTCTTAAATATGTCGGAAGTTTCAACGAACTGAATAAATAAATGATAAACGTAAGTTTCCTTTTTATTCGTTGTGTCTATTTTTAAATTAAATTCACAGACATCGATGTTTCGAAACAGAACACTTGTTTCTTCATCAGTGTAACCAAAAACTATGCCTAACTCTATGCTAGATCTCCTTATATACCTGATAATTTGACAGTTTATTGAAAGCAAGAAAAACCCTACTCTAATTACCTTTTTAATTATATCTTACAACTAATTACTGTCATGGGGGGTGAATGGTTATTCCCTAATTCGGTGTTCAATCGAGTATCCGGGGGTTGTCTTGATATAATGAGACTCTCGTAGGCGTCCAATTTGTATGCTGCTCTAACTTCTTTGACAAGCTCCAGGTTCTCATCACTTATACTATGTTTTTCTTCTAGTATATGCCTTGCCACCGATGACTTGATGCTGCTGATTTTTTTACTATTTTTGGTTGCGGCTTCAGCTTCCTTTAGGTGCTCCTTAAATCTTGTTATTAATAACCGCTTTGTCTGGCCTATGTAAACCTGTGGGCATTGTGGACAACAAAATTTGTATATACCGCTGACTTTTTCCTTTGATTTATTATCTTTGAATGATCCCAGCAAGGTTTTTATTTGGTAGTTTCTACTATGTGTGACGACCTGAATTTCCTGTGATTTGAACATCTTCTTAATTTTTTGGGTTTATCTTGAGTGCGGAATAGATATTCTTCTCATCAGGTCCAGTTTTTTGTTTTGCGTGAAGAAAGTTGTTAATTCTTCCTTCTGCTGTCGTTTCACTTTCTTGCGGATTAACTGATCAACTATTTTCACTGGGTAGCCATTTATTTTTGCCGTTGTCTCAATATATTCGCGTTCTTTGCTAAACTCTTCGTGGTTCAACGGTGTTGTAATTAATCTGTGTACCATCGAGTGATAGCACGCCATTTGGTGCTGATATGTGTGATTCGAATCTATGGTGATCGTTCGCTGTGTATTTGTAGCTGCACCTGTGCATGGTGGATGTTCATCGACTTAAACTACCTTCGCTTCCTCCTAATCCCGCTGTCTACTATGCGTCGTCTGTAAAAAAACGACATTTAGCCGTTGAGAGGGGCACACTGTTTTTTGCGGGAAACGTTGTAGAATAACTCGTCTAACAATAATTGACTTATGCTCCTTTTTAAAAAAGTCGTAACATTAAAAAATCGAAATGTTTAAAAAAAGTTGGTTCTTTTCAAGTTTTTTTGGTAAATTGGTTTAATAATAATAAACATCGTGAGTTTTTCTTTTACCAAAATTTATTTTTGATTTTTCAAATTTATATTTCGGCTACTACTTGTAGCCTTCTTCAGTGATATGTTCACGACTGATTCTCTCCAGGCATCTTGTCTTTATTTATTAATTACATCCTTCCTTATTTGTGTTTATTATATCCCTTATTTTTTAATTGGTTCTTAATTCTGTGTTAATGATATCTTATTTTCTGGTCCAAGTATTTGAATAACCACGAGTAACCGTTTGTCCTTGCGGATCGCGTTGCTTTCTTTCACATCTAGCTGCCTATTGCTTCCCACACTTTCGATTTTTGTGTTTTCGATGTCGAATTCGTGGCCCTCGCTGATAATATGTTCTGCAACTTTTGATCTTACTTCTGCTGTTTTTCCGGCCTGCATGTTCTTTTTTGCTCTGTTGTCTTCGTATTGCTAATGATCTTCTTGTCTGCCCGATATACCTTTTGTTGCAGTTCTTGCATTGCATCTCATATATCCTACACTTTTCGAGTTTTCTTGTTTCGTCCTTTGTGGTATCAAGTTTGTTGCTTAGCAGATTGTTTCTGCTGGTGAAGACCAATTCTGCAGTTTTGTTTTTCCGTTTTAGCTTGTTGGTGATGTCGTTGTACTCTACTGGTATTCTTAATTTTTTTGGTTTCTCATTTTCTAGATTGGATTGTGGTTGTGTCAGTTTTCTTTGTTTCTTTCTGCTGATTTCAAGTTATCTTATCTTATTATTTGCTCCTTTTCTTTTGCCTGGTGATTTAGTGGCAAACTTAGCATTCTATGTGCTAGGTGGTGAAATGTTGCCATTTTGTGATGTCTACAGTGGTTTGATGAGTTGGGAATCGTTCTCATAGTGTCCGTTGGTTTTCTGTAGATTTCTACTTTGCTGATATCTTCCCTTCTTACTAGAACATCTAGGAATGGTAGCTTCCCTTCTATTTCCATTTCATACGTAAATTATATGTTTCTATGGACTGAATTCAAATTCTGGAGTGTCTTCTCCAGGTCGTTTTCTTTGATTATTGCAAAGCAGTCATCTACATATCTTGTCCAGCCTCTAGGTAGATTTCCCTGTCTTGCTAGTTCTTTTTCTATGTAGGACATGAAGATCTCACTTATGAAGGCTGACAACGGCACTCCCATTGGTGCTCCTCCTAGTGGTTTGTAAAATTCCCCTCTGAATGTAAAGTAATTTTCCTCCAAGCAAAGCTTTGTTAATTTTATGTATGCTCGTACTTCTGCCTTTGTTATATTTTTTTTATTTTTCTAGCATGTTGATTGCCTCTTTTATTGGAAATGCTTCGGTAGAGTGCCTTGACGTCAAAAGATGAGGAATGAGGTTTTCGTTAATTTCTAATCGTCCTATTCCTTTTAGTTTGTCTGTGAATTCTTTGCTGTTTTTGACTGAATACGAATTGGGTTGGTTCTCCATGCTTCTGAATTTTCTTATTACGAGTAGATATCTTCCAATTTTTATTGCTGGTGGTTTATTGGCTGTTATTATCTCCCTCATTTCCTTTCCAGGTTTATGGATTTTTGGTTGGCTTTTTATACTTGCTAATATTGAATTCTGTTTCTTTAATTTGTTTAGTTCGTCTCCTAGGGCAGTTCTGCATTCTTTTAGCGTTTTTTTTCACGTTTTCCTGTCCTTAGTTTCCTGTATGGTCCGTTTTCGATTTTTTCTTTCGTATTCTTCTTTGTCTAATATTACGACTGCAATCCCTTTGCCCGCTTGTAGGTAGTATACATCTTTTTTTGAGTTGCTTAATTGAGCGCATTTCCTTGCCTTTCGTTGCTGCTTTCGTGCTTTCTATTGCTTTACCTATGTACGTCTTTCCTTATTTCTTCCTTCCCCCTAATGGTGAGTTGCATCCGCAGCCGCCCAGCACTACTACCAAGTTTAGCAAAAATTGTTGAGGCCACCCGAATAATCCGTTTTTAATTTTGTAAAGTGCATTCGATAAGTGAAGTGCTTTTTTATATGTGAAAAAAATTTCAAACTATAAGCTATAAGCTTAAGTTTCTGACTTGCAAGCTTTCAACATTTTTGATTTTTTTTAAATATATTTAGATTGCGCAATTATTTTGGGCAATCTACCGAATCGATTTTGATGAAAATTTGTTTGAGCGAACTATGAAAGTCCTAAGTGCATTTTAAGTGGTAAAAAAAATTAAATAAAAATGGCCTTTTTCTGTCTGTTTTTTTTATATTTATTGCAATTTTGCGGCAAGGGTTAAATGTTTCAAGATTTTCAAACAATCCTATCTAATAGAAAATTTTACTACGCAACTTTTTTTGCTAAACAACTGTAGTGTTGGTCGTAGAGCCACATAAAGTTTGAGAGGGAAATAAAAGAAAGGGGTTCGCGAATGCACTATTAGTAAAAATGCATTTTTAGCAGGAAGCGCAAAAATACCTACCAAGTATATTTTCTTAGCGGCCTTGGTTCCGCAAGTACAAAGGCGTTATTTGTCGAAGACAAATCAGCCGTAATAGGGTGAGAAATAAAAAAGACCAGTGTTCGTTTTAAGGAACAGAGCAGCGTTATGTCGCTCTATGAAGTCAGTTCTACTTCTGTTCGTTTCTTTATTATTTTGTCGTTTATATACAATATTTTACTTACAAAAAATGATCTTAAGTCTATTCAGCATAGCACTATACAATACTCAATATTGCACATGTGGTTGCAATTTAAAACAAGTGAAATGAACTTACATGTGCAACATCATTATCTTTATTCCAATGCTCATACGCACTTGTCTATTTTGGGCTCAATGCCTTTTGTGTGCATTGTCTTAGTGTCGCACGCGGTCAAAGGCAATGGTTGAAAGAATGTGTTCTTTGAACATAATTTATTGGATTCTTTGTTTTGAAATGCTCGTGTGCATGTTGCTCGGGATATTCCGCAACTTGTGTGGGCTCTCATTTCCGTATGCAGGATATGTAATTGCTTACGGCACGTTGGACATTATTAGTATGGTTGAGATTTAAGATCTCTACACCTCCGTCCTTTAGAAAAGAAAATTTATTGTATTTGAAGAATATAAGAAATTTTCGTAAAATGATAATTGGGTATTTCAATGCTTGCTGATATTACATTGTTGTTGTTCTAGGTCTATTGATGTTTATGTACAATTTAAAAATATTTGTTTGATATATAATCTATTGGTGCATAACATTAAAGTATTTATTGTTTTGATAATGTGCTTCTTATTCTTATCTACAGTTTCTTCTTAAGTCTATTGTTGTGTATTAGTTTTTCCTTATTGTCTATTGATATTAACGAGTTTACACCTTGTTTTTCTAATACAATATATGGTCCGTTGTATGGTGATTCATGTTTTTTTTTTGTTTTCATTTTTTACGTAGACTTCATCACCTATTTCTAGTTCTAATTCATTTGTATTTAATTCTTTCTTATATTTTCTATGATGTTTTGCTTCAATTAACAATCTTCTAGCTGTCTGTTGAGCGTTATAAAGACGTATTTTCAATTCTGATAGATAGTTATCATAATCATATATGGTTGGTTTTTTATTTAAATCTGTGGTATTAGGTGAGGGTGCTAAATAACCATGTACTAATTCAAATGGTGTGTAATTAGTATCAGTATGTGGCGTAGTGTTATATGCGAATACATAATAGGGTATCCATTTGTGCCATTCGTGATCTTGACAGAATGATTGCAGATACTCGTTGAGTACTCTGTGATTACGTTCTAATGAACCTATGGTTTCATGATGGTAAGGTGTTGACATCGTGTGTTCAATGTCTAAAAATTTGCAAATAGATTTTAAAAGTTCGTTATTGTATTCTGTACCTTGATCGGTTTTGAGTTGTTGGAAATGTCCATATCTTAATATTATATTTTCTACTATAGCTTTAGCTACTTGTTCAGCTTCTTTTGTAGTTATAGGTATTGCTATTATATATTTGCTTAGTTCGCATTGCGCAGTTAATATATATCTAAATCCGTTTGATATTCTAAGTGGTCCTACAGTGTCAATTTCAATTGTTTCGAAACATTTATTAGGGGTATCGGTTATTACAAATTTTTCTTTAGTATGTCGGACAATCTTGTTCTTTTGGCAGATTTCACAGTTTCTTACATAATTCTTGGTCATTTTGTTCATATTCTTCCATATATATCTTTGTTTTAATTTCGCTATCGTTCGTCTGATACCTGTGTGACTATTATCGTGATGTTCACTAATTAACCTTAGTTGATCAGTTACTTGTTTCACTTCTTTGGGCGGTTCATAAATAATTACCTCAATTCTCATTTGCCTTTTACTTATATTTTCTTTGTGCACTTTGTTATATAATTTCATCAATTCATTCTTCTTCATATATTTGAATATTTCATCATCATTGCGTAAAGCTACCTTGCTTATATTGTTATTATGTAGTTTGTTAATGAGTTTCTCCAGTTCCTGACCTAAGTCTCGGTGAGGATTATCGCTGCATTCTACATATATCCGCCTTTTATCTATAATTTCAATTCGTGGCAAATTATTATTATTAATCGCGCGTTTTTTATTATATCTCCGTATATTATCTTTTAATATTCGGAATTCTAGAATTGGTAAGTTTCTAACGTCGGATACAGAAGTTCCATTCCACATGTAGGGTTGATCAGACTCATTAATGGTAATAGAGTTTTGTTTCTTCCGTTTTTTGCTTACTTCCGATACTTTTGTAGCGTTTTCTTCTTTTCCTTTCGCTTTACTTCTTGTCACAATGTTTATATTTTTTGGTATCATATCTTGTAGCTGCTGTGAGTCTAACTTTATTCTTGATAAAGCATCTGCATTGGTATTTATTCTACCTTGTTTGAAAATAATTTCGAAATCATAGTCCATCAAATCTATTCTGATTCTTGTCAATTTTGACGAAGGGTTTTTGTGCGTAAAGAGAGAAACTAGTGGGCGATGGTCTGTAATGACTGTAAATTTCCTCCCGTATAAATATGGTCGAAAATGGTTGATTCCCCAATGAATAGCTAATAATTCTTTTTCGATTATTGGCTTGTTTATCTCATGTATATTCAGTGAACGGCTTGCATACGATATAGGTAAATCTTTGCCTATTTCACCTTGTGATAGAATAGCTCCTAACGCATAGTCAGATGCATCAGTTGTGAGAATGAATTCTCTATCGAAATTTGGGTATTGCAATATTGGGCTCTCGGTAATAGTATTTTTAAGTGTTTCAAATGCTTTTTGACAATCTTGAGTCCATTCGAAAGGCTTATTCTTTTTCGATAACTCATTGAGTGGTTTTGCTATTGCTGCGAAATCTTTTACGAAGCGTCTGTAGTAATTGCAGAATGCTACAAATCTTTTCGTTTCGTCTGCATTTTTGGGTGTAGGGTAATTGTGAACTGCTTTGCATTTCTCTGGATCGGCTGTGATACCTTTGGACGTGATTAAGTGTCCTAAGTAAACAACTTCATTTTCCATCAAATTGCATTTGTTTGGGTTCAGTTTTAAATTGTACTTACGTAAACGTTCAAATACTTTAATCAGATTGTCGTTATGGTGTTGTAATGAACATCCGAAGACAATTATATCGTCTACGTACAAAAATGCATTGGCATCAAGGCCTGAAAGTGCGATGGTTAACATCCGCTGAAAGCTGTTGGATGAGATCTTGAGTCCGAATGGTAATCTCTTAAATTGGTAATGACCATTGTTGGTCGAAAATGCAGTTAGCGCTTTTGATTCATCGTTTAGCTCTATTTGGTGGAATGAGCTTGTCATATCTAGACTTGAGAAATATTTTGCTCTTCCGATTCTATCTAGAACGTCTTCTAAACGAGTTAATGGAAATTTGTCGCTTACCAACTTTTTGTTAAGTTGTCTGTAGTCAACTACTAATCTCCATTGTTTGGAATCATTTTCACTCTTTTTTGGTACTATTAGAAGTGGTGAGTTGTGTGGACTGATAGAATGTTCTATTATGTCTTTTTCTAATAAGTCATGTACTTGTTTGTTGATTTCTTTATAACTCGTATGTGGTAATCTATAATTCTTCACGTAAACCGGAGTGTTGTCGGTTGTATGAAGTGTTTGTTTATAGAAATTATTGGACGTGAGTTTTTCATTATCTAGGTAAAAAATGTCTTGAAATTGTTCACAAATTTTTTCCAAAGTATCTTTTGCATGTGTATCTTTTGTTTTTATTTTTATTAGCTTCCTTACTTTTTCCCATCTCTTTAGTTTATTCTGAGTTTTATATGAAGTTTGCTTTTGATTGTAAATGAAAAATTTGGACAAAGGTTTTGTTTTGAATTTTAGATCAGAAGTGTTTATAGATTGTTCTTTATCTGAAGTATTTAAAATTTTAACGTGTTTAATTCCTTTGAAAGGGATAATCGTGTTGCCAATAAATATGTTTTCGTTAATTTGTTCAGCGCAGATTAGACTGTCTTCTTCTACGTTAATATTTATTTGTTGAATGATTTCTGTTCTAGGGGGTATTTTGATTTGAAAAAGTTCAGTTTGCAATGGGATAATATGTTCAGAACTGTTTACATTAAGAGAAATAGTATAAGTTTCATAGTCGATTTTAACGTAATGTTTTTTAAAGAAATCTCGTCCAAGTATTCCATCTGTTAATAGTGGAAAATCATCGTTTACTACGTGTACCTTGTGCTGTAGTGAATCGTTATTTATTTTAAAATTTAAAATTGTTGTCCCTATAGTACCAACTTGTTCTTTAGTTATGCCCGTGAGTTTGCAATGCTCTTCCGAGTTAATGTCTTGTATTCCTGATGTGGCCGATAATTTGCATATGGAGATATCCGCTCCAGTATCTATTAAAAATGTTAGTTTCTTATTATCTGTTTTAATATGGACATAATTTGTAGTTCCTTCACTGTTAAATGTTTCGACATTCCCTAGTTTTGCGTTTTTATTCCCCGAGTGACCATATTTTGGACCATTTGTGTGGTATCTGGGGCTAATTAGTTTCCCTGTCGATTATAATTTCGGTTTGTAGGATTTCTGTTTGTTGGTTGAGAATATGCACGGTTACTATTATTTCTATTAATATTGTTGTTCCTATTGTTATAGTTAATTCTATTTTGATTGTAATTCCTACCACTGTTATTGGTATTGTTAATATTGTTATTATCGTATCTAGGATTGGGGTTCCTATAGTTGTTACTATATCTGTTATTGTTATTATATCTATTGTTAATGTTATTATTTTGACGATTATAGCTATTATTATGAAAATTACCTCTATTATTTCTGGGGTATCTATTAGATGAGAAATGGTATATTTCTCCATTTTGCATTATTGATCTATTTTCCTTTATGCTCATTTCTGAATTTTCGGCTAACGAAATTGCTTCTCTGTATTTTGAGATTCTACTAGCTTCTAAAGTCTGTATAATATATTTATTGCGTAGACCTTTCTTAAAACTGTTCAAGGCAAGAATATCATTTGTTTTTGATATCGTGTCCCGACCTTGTTCACCGATATCACTTATTTGTGTTAACGTTAGTTCAGCTAATAATTCATCTAACCGTTCTGCAAATTTAGTAACTGATTCATTAGTTCCTTGTTGAATATCTGTAATCATAGTCAATATACACGAAGCAGATTTTGTGGGTCTAAAAATGTGTTGAAGATTCGTTTTTAGTGAATCAAAGTTGTCGGAGGATGGTAAAGGGCTTAATTTTGTTCGTGTAGAACTGTTCAATTTGGTATTGATTATAAGGGTTATAAAGTCTTTCTTTTGATGTGCTGGGACTGATTTTTCAATTATTTCGACAACGTTTAGGAATCTGTGTAGATCATTGAATTTGTTGGCAAATTCGGGAATTACTTTTAGAAAATTGAAGATATCCATGTTTAAAGTGTTATCTAATGTGGGTACTGTATCATCAGTCATTTTTTCTTTAATGCTTGATTGTATTGCCTCAAAAATCTCTTTGAATTTTAGCTTATCAGAGAGTTGCTCAGCTTCTGGTTGTTTATTATTCTGTAGTTCCTCTTTGAATTGAACTCTTAAATCTTCGATTGCAAGGAGAGTTTTGATGAGAAATTTATGTGTATAATTTCTATTTGGTGTCTTTTTTAAGTTTGATGAAATATTCTTTAAGTTAAATAATGCAGACATCTAGCTCATGATATATATTATTATTCTACAATGCTTCAGTCTTATTTGCTACCTTGAATACATTTTTTTTTAAATATTTTTTCTTTTTAATTTTTGTGTCGCCTAGCATTTTTCCGTTGTTCGTGGATATCCTTCCTAATTTTTTGTATATTTTCAGCACTTGACTCGATGCTGAGTTGAACGTATAGCTCCTTCAGGTGTTTCCTTTGTTTGAAGGCTTTTCCTCCTCTGGTCCTCTTCTTCTTCGTATCTGCTGGTTTAATAGGCCTTGGAGCGTAGCTTTGATGGTTTCGGCTTTTATACTGCTCAATCGTGATTGGTTGTGGGCCTGGTTTCTTTGATAATATTTCCTCCTTGTTGATCGCAGGATTCCGTGGATCATACCCTTCCGTGCCTTTTTGGGTCGTCACAGGGTTATTGGCAGTGTTTGCTGCGCATAAGGCAAACAGCTCATCAAATTTCCTGTTGATGACTTCTAGCTCTGCTGCGTTCATCTTGTCGCGTCTTCATCATTGTAGGGCCGTTTGATTGATTGCAGGATCGTTCAATTGGTTGCAGGATCGTTCAATTGGTTGCAGGATCGCCATGTAGTGTTGGTCGTAGAGCCACATAAAGTTTGAGAGGGAAATAAAAGAAAGGGGTTCGCGAATGCACTATTAGTAAAAATGCATTTTTAGCAGGAAGCGCAAAAATACCTACCAAGTATATTTTCTTAGCGGCCTTGGTTCCGCAAGTACAAAGGCGTTATTTGTCGAAGACAAATCAGCCGTAATAGGGTGAGAAATAAAAAAGACCAGTGTTCGTTTTAAGGAACAGAGCAGCGTTATGTCGCTCTATGAAGTCAGTTCTACTTCTGTTCGTTTCTTTATTATTTTGTCGTTTATATACAATATTTTACTTACAAAAAATGATCTTAAGTCTATTCAGCATAGCACTATACAATACTCAATATTGCACATGTGGTTGCAATTTAAAACAAGTGAAATGAACTTACATGTGCAACATCATTATCTTTATTCCAATGCTCATACGCACTTGTCTATTTTGGGCTCAATGCCTTTTGTGTGCATTGTCTTAGTGTCGCACGCGGTCAAAGGCAATGGTTGAAAGAATGTGTTCTTTGAACATAATTTATTGGATTCTTTGTTTTGAAATGCTCGTGTGCATGTTGCTCGGGATATTCCGCAACTTGTGTGGGCTCTCATTTCCGTATGCAGGATATGTAATTGCTTACGGCACGTTGGACATTATTAGTATGGTTGAGATTTAAGATCTCTACACAACTTTGACCTAAAATGAATCGTTTTGAAGTAAGGAGTGAGAAAAGTAGAAAAAAACGTTTTTTTTTTAAATATTAAACATTTCGATTTTTTTCATGTTCCCGACTTTTTTTGAGAGAGAGCATAAGTCAATCATTGTTATAAAAGTTATTCCACAACTTTTCCTGCAAAAATCAGTGTACCCCCCCCCCCTCTCAACGGCCAACTGAAAACAGATCCGCTCTGGTCTATTAATACTTTCGAGAGTATGCATATGGTTATGTGAAAGTAATTTGTGCGTGAAATAAATCTAGTTCCACTTAATTTGCAATGCTAAATTATCAAAAATCTACTATTCGTTCACTGTGTATCGCGTGAACGTGAATCCTTGAGCTCTTGACCGAATACTAGTACCTTGTATTTTATTCACGAACAGTTTTTGATTCATTATGATTGTAATCGTGCTCGATTCACTGATTAACTTATGAAAAAACTTTATCACGATAAGTCCAGTGCAAAAAGTTTCAATAAACATAAAAGAACAAAGGGAACGACTGCAAACATCTTCAATTAGTAAAAGATCCGCTTTAAATGCATTACAAATAGTATGACCAGTAACAGTAACAATAACTGATGAGCTCAATGATTCAAGAACTATAACCCTGCTATTGAAATTGATGGAATACTTGGAATAGCAGACATATTGCTGGTAAATCCATTCAAACTGGATTCGAGAATATATTGAAATCTCGAAGGAAAGGAAACTGAGTCCTCCAAATAAAGTTGAAATAAAAAATAATTCGTTGTCTATTCGATCATTTTTATCAAAAAATAATCATTAAATCAAATAACGTCGACTGTGAAACGAAATCAACCGAAACAACGTCTTATTGTTTAATAGAGCATAAAACATTCTTGGATAATTCCCAATTTTCCATTCTATTTTATTATATTCCCTCGTCTACAGATTATGTGAGAAACAACGTAAATTCAAAAATATCAAGACCAGTCTTAAAAAATGCGAAGAAAAATGTGACCATCACCTACAAAAGAAACATTTAGAAGAAAATCTCAAGCTTCAGATTAAGGACAAGCGCGACAGCATCGATATTCTACGAAAACAACTGCAAGAGAAACGCAACAATCTAGAACAGTTGAAACAGCGCAAACACCAAATCTCGCTGCAAAACAACCAAATCAAAACACGTCTCCCGAACTATGAGGATAAGGTTCTAAAACTTGGCGACTATGTGGCGGATCGTTTCCAACAAAATGTTGTGCTTCGTGATCAGTTAACCGAACGCGACAATCAATTCAAACAGATTGTTCGCGTAGACATTCAAAGATTGCTGAAATTCATTTTTCCGATAAAGGAACTGATACCAAAGAACGAATCAAGTGATACAGCGAGCGTATCAGATACGGCGGCCGCTCTGGCCGAAGCGACTAACACAACATTTGTACGAGGCAAATGGATCTTTCAGGATAGTTTATTCAATGATTTGCAACACATCGTCGTGGCTCCGTCGCTTCCAGCAAACGGTGATTACAGTGCATACTTGGATTGGATACTTCAAAACAAGGATAATGCACCATCGTCCACCAGCAATGAGACTTTGCCCAGCGCACATCCAGCCTATCGGATCAGTGCCGCGCTAACATATGTCACGCAACTGAGCAACATTTTGAGTTTTTATTTGAATGTAAGAATGCCGCGTAAATTGGCGTACGGGTAAGTATCCATGGGCATTGAATATTACGAGTCATAAGTAATCCTTCTGGGATTTTAGCGACTTTTGTCGACGGGAGCTCAGCGAGCAGCAATTCAATCGAAAAGTTTCTAAATTGAACACAAACATTATGTACCTGGCCTATACACAACACGTTAAATTAAGTTCTGTGAACCAAAACCACACTGTGACGAACCTATTGGAAATTCTCAACCCGCATAATAGCAACCTTGGTCATATGGGACCAGTAGATGTTTCAGACGCGCCGCTGGTCAAGTCGATTGATTCGCAAGTGCTACTGGACTTGGAAACGGGCACAGAATCAGAAACGGATGGTAATCAATTAATTCAAATTAAACTGTTACTTTACTCGTACTTCAATTGTCAGATGAATCATCGCTTCGGCAAGAATGGGAATCAGTTCCGCATTTTTCTCATACACACGAACTTAATGCGACAGGACCTGCGTTAACGGTCGGTCCACCACCCATGGCGATCAATCAACAGGCAGCAAGTATAGCTGGTGGCCTGACTAGTGCAGCGGCCAGTATCGCGTCGATATTTCGCGGCTGGACGACAGGCAATCGATAAAGAGTCGCGTCCAATAACTTCCAATTATTTCAATGTAATTTAGAGCATATATGAAATTGTGTAACATGAAACGAATAATGTAATTTAGTATGTATCAAAAAAAAAATATTGACATTTACTTTTGAAAAAAACTCAAAGTAAAAACATCTGAGATTGTTAAGAATATAACAGTTGATAATCTGTATAAAGTCGAGCGCTATTTACTTGGAATATTAGCCAAAGTGAATATTTCAACTTTGGAACTAGTAAAATCTAAAAGAAGCAGGTATCGTTTAATTTTTAAAAGTTTAAATCTAAACAATTATTTTTTTAAACATATGGAGTGTATATACAATTTTAATTTAAACATGTACATTACTATAATCACATAATATTGTAACAGCGAACGAAAATACAAAAACAAATCTTGTTGTGTAATATGTGAAAAATGAAGAGAATGAAATAACTATTTTTGATTAATAAAAACTGCGATTTATTTTGTTTGCGATTCTCTCGAAAATTGTTTGGAAAGTGCAATCTCTTTTTACTATCTTTTGAAGTCCTCACATTCAATTGCGCTGCAGCCGTAATCGTGAATCAGAGTTCGTGACAATTAACACGGCCACACATCCAGTAAATATTCCAGTGAACGGAATATTTATTTTGCCTATCGCGGCTCATTTTCTGAACATCGAACCAAATCAAAACAAGCCGCAAGGTGCGACCCTTGAGGTCCACACGGTTAACTTCCCAGTAATATCTACATAAACATCAACAACATTAAACACAATAATAATTTTGAAAATAATACTACTTTAAGTAATAACAATGAGAGGTATTCATAGCAGTAATAGGAATGAATTCATATGAATCAAATCGTCTACGGAAGGGTCCATTGATTACGTAAGGTTTTTGGTCGAAGAGGACAGATTGAATATTCACGCGGATCAATCGGTGGGGGCCTTTTCGGTCTTGAAAATTTTTGTTGGTTTCAAAATTTAAGCGGTTTTTTTTAATTAAAAGACTATTAAAACTATCAAAAACCTGCTCAAATTATGCAATACTTTAAAACTTTGATTGAATTTACAACATTTTTTTAGAATAAAAGATATAAAGTAATAGCATTCGTATGAACCCTCTTTACATGGTAACTTTGAATGATTTTTTTATTTTTAATTTAGTTTTTTTCATAATCATGGAATAAAATTTTTCCGGTTTCTCTTCAAAACCTGATAAGAATGTATAAATTTTAAAAACAGTTATTACTGTGCTGTGCAAATCAGGTTAAAAAATATTTTTTATGAAAAAAATATATTTTTTCGCATTTTCTTCTATTAAATTAAAAAAAGGCTGAAACGAGTTTTTATAATGTTAAAAACTTCACAAAGATGTAAATACACGTCAATTGACACCTTAAAGATGCAAATCTTATATCTGGTTCGTGAGATATAGTGAATGATAAAAATGACCTTGAAAATCATGATGACTTTTAATGATTTTTTATTTTTAATTTAATTTTTTACTTGATCGTGAGAAAAAGTTTTGATGATTTTTCTACAAGCATTGTTTGGAGTATGTAAATTTTATAAACATTGTCTACTACATTTCGCAAATCAGGTTAAAAAATTATTGTTTATGAAAAAAACCTAATTTTTTCACTTTTTTTTTCTTAAATTAAAAAACGGCTCCAACGATTTTTTTTTAAAATGCAGCAGATTTACAAAAGTATTAATACGCGTTCATAGACAACTTAATAATGCAAATTATATGTTTGGTTCGCGAGATATAACGCATGACAGATATAACCTTGAAGATCATGATGCCTGTTAATGAATTTTTATTTTTTATTTAATTTTTTACGTAATCATGAGAAAAGGTTTTGATGTTGTTTTTACAAACATTACTTGAAATGTATAAATTTCATAAAAATTGTATACTGAGTTTCGTAAATCAGGTTGAAAATTTAGTGTTTATAAAAAAAACCTTAATTTTTTGCACTTTTTTTTCTTAAATTAAAAAACGGCTGCAACAATTTTTTTCAAAATGTAATAGATTCACACGAATTTTAATACACGTCGATTGACGCCTCAACCATGCAAATCGTATGTTTGGTTCGCGAGATATAACGCATGACAGAAATGACCTTCAAAGGGTCAAATCAGCAAACCCCCCCGACCAAAGTATCCCAAAAACTAATCAGCTCTTAAAATTGCAAAGGCGCTTCGATTGTCACCTCAACGAAGTCGATACGACTTTGTTTACGTGAGTTATGCTCGTAGAAAAAAGTGTCCACGAACGTACGTACGTACGTACGTACGTACGTACACACACACACACACACACACACACACATACATCTCCCTTTCTAAAAACACTTTATATATACTCTATAGACCTCAAAACGTAAAGAAATGTTGAAAATTTCAATTTCGATTTTCGAGGCGATTACAAGAACTTCCCATATACTGGGAAGTTAAAAAGAAACCAAACACTGGACTATCGCAAAGACGAATAAATTTACACCTTGGAAACGTAGAGAGTACTACATGTACAATTACAATGCGCCAAGATTCAACCCTTATTTAGCAGTGCATTGTAAAACTAACTGTAATACCAAATGATGTCAACCAACAGAAATATAACTCAATATGTTGTTATTCGCAGCGAGCATGTTAAGTAATGCCAGGAAGCGTTGTCAGATCCTCGCCCCGTTGTTGATGGAATATTCAGCGGGTACCTTGCGGAAAATGCACAGTATTCGGCGAAATTTTTCGCGGCTATCAGACACTCCTTTGTGTTTTCATATCTTTGTATATAAATTAATTGCAGCTATACATTACATAAATTTACGAACTTTTACAATACTCTCCAGATCTCGAAGAGCTCATATATCATAACGAAATAATTGGGTGCTTGTTGATACCCGTGTCCACATTCCTTCCTGATTTAGTACGTTTGGTTTTCTGTTCTAATGTTTAGAATTTTTTTTACATCTAGAGCAAATCTTCAAAAAGATGCTGCCTTGGAAAATTTGTCGATTGAACCCAATAGAGAAAGATAGATATAGTTTAGTCCTTTACATTTCTATCGTATTTAAATGGAAATTCAGACTGTGGGATACATTTTAAATCGTTTTCATCGAAATTTTCATTCCATCCCTGCACTCAATGGCGAATAGAGTCGCTATACGATTCTATATCATCTTATATTTATTTATTCATTCATTCATTTAACAGCCTAAACCAATTACAAAATGAAACAAATTATAAAAAAATAAAAGTACAACAAGTAAAGTAAATTTACGATTACAAAAGGTAAACCTATGAAAAATGAAAGGACAAATCATAAAGAAAAATTCAAAATTTTAATACGGAAAATAAGGGGAGAAAAAAGAAAAAGAAAAAAGTTGATTGTTTTTAGCGATTTATCGCGGCAAGTAACTTTTTCTTAAAAATAAAGAAAGAATGGGGGTAAGTACCAAGCTCCAGGATATTCTGCTTACGTTGTAACCGAAGCATCGGCGAATGAAAATATATATTAGTACGGGCAAACTGAATTTCAAAAATGTTTTTAGAACGAGAGGACCTCGCAGGATCGCGAAATTTTAAAGTCGCGATCAAGTTGCTTGAACTTTCACGAAGGCACAATTTGAACAGAAAACACTGGTCTAGATAAACTCGACGAGACTTAAGGAGCGGGAGGTATATGACATTCACAACTATACGGTTCTATGATATTAGTTCAAACGTATTCCGGATCGAGAATTCTATTAAGAATATTTACAGAAACAAGTTGAAATTCATCTTCATCGCAGTACACAATTTGAAATCGAACATGCAGAGCTAAAAGAAAAAAGAAAAGTGTATATTTTTAACGAAATAAATAAAACGTTGACAAACGTGAGCAACGTCTTTCAGCGGGAAGTAGTGCAGGGTGTTCAAGTTGGCACTGCTAAGCACTTAGTTCTGCAGTTGGTCGCATGTTATATATAAAAAATGTAATTCACTTATTTTGTATATGATGTACTCAAACGGTGCTTAGTATAACTATATTCTAACTAATTGTGGAGTTATTTAATTCGATATCCTCCATGCCACATTGAAAACTACAGAACTTTTTTTATGGTTTTCTATTCGGTTCTATCGGTTGGTTTTTTCAATTGATAATAAATCGAGAACGCAAAGTAATTTTTTGTCTATTCTCATATTTTCAAATTTGGTGGTAACGAAATTTTAATAAAAATCGTATTGACAGCAAAGACAAAAAATCCACGCAAATAAGTCTCGTTGGGCAGTACACATTCAGGGCCGCCAACCCAATGACCTTACAATTTTGTATGTGTCACTCTAGTTTTTGTCAATTACGGACAGGTGTCAGAGGGAATTTTCGCTGGTGAAGTTTCTAGCAATCGAGACGAAAGCGATTTTCACCAAATTTACCCGTTTCCATTGTTTCCGATCGTTCGCCAAGAATACTATCCGTTCCCGTTGCGTCGTTTTGCAGCAACGATTAGGCATCGAAATGATCAGAAACAGGTATTGATCAAAATCAAGTGTGAAGAACGTCCGGGGAAAAAGTCACAGCTGTCGCACACACAAAACATGGAAAAATGGTTAATGGCCTTCGACAGGTGTTTACTTTTGTCTCGCATCCAATGAGCGACAAACCGTAATCAATGCAAATAAGCATAACATGTTTTATTGCATTCGGGATTTCTCCACGATTGGAGTGAATCGCGTGCGAAAATCGTAAACCATAACTACGTGGAAACTGCAACGTCTTGCTGCTGTTGGGAAACTTCTGATCTGTGATTTGGAAGGAAAATTTGTCGACTTCTCAGCAGCGAAGATACTCGCGGATCGTGCGAAGTTGACGCGGTAGCGGAAAAGTGCGAAAGTTTTCGGACTAGTTTGCTGCGGTAATTGCGGACAGTGGTTTGAGACGAATCGAAAATTTTGCTGGTTACTATGTCGAACACAATCCCGCCCCTGTTGTGCAGCACGCCTCCGCCAATTGACTTTGACGATGGCGGCGGAACAGCGAATGGCAATGACGATTTCGAGGCGTTCGAATCAGGCGAGGACGTGTATGGTCAGTTCGAAGGTGAGTTGGTATTTTATGCGCTGGACGAACTCCTTCGCCCTATATTGTGTACTCCATGGACTTTGTAAACAATGCGTGCAATCTAGTTGAAGGGCAAACCTTCCATCTAAGCCAGGGGTGGCCAAAACGTGCGCCGAGAGTTTTGCTACGCCGAGAACGCGCCCGCGCTAGCGCCGGCGTAAAAGCGGAGATAAGAGGTAGCGAGGAGGAAATGTGTCTGCTGTCTTCGATCGCTGCCCGCGCTGGCGAGCGCGACGGTCAGCTTGTCCGTCCGACCGCCCGCCCGCCAGCCAGACGACGAACAGCCACAAAAGCGCAGCCAGCCTACTCGGCGTAAGCGTAGCGCAGCCAGTGCGCTGGGCGCTCCAAATTTGGCCACCCCTGATCTAAGCATATAGCAAACTATATTGAAATAAAAACAAGACTCTACGCTTAAGCAATGAAAAAAAAACCTTTTCTAGAATTTTGAAGCAGGATTTTCCAAAAGATGTATTAAACCAAGCAAAATCCAGTCTTGAAAAGCCTTATGCTCTTCATCGTTTTTCAAACAACAAAAATTTGGTATTATAGTTTTTTTCGTCGTCAACCTAGTGTATCGTTATCCTTGTATTGTGCTCGAAAGTATGGTCATCACACTATCAATACTTAGACTCGATGATTGAATCAGTACAGCAAAAATTCACTCGTTTGTTTATCTTTAAATTTAAAATTACATGCATGCCATATGCTGAGCGCCTTTCCATGCTTCAACTTTCTACCTTGAAATTTTTATTTTTTATTTATTGACCACGTCCACAGCGTTTACTCGGCGAACAAATCAATTTTAACAATAGCCGACACAAACATAAACTTACTAGAGGATAATGGATACTGCCGAACGTACTTAGATATGCTAACTACTACTAATTAAAGAAAACACTTCCTACACGTTTGAAGACTGGCCACGATAGATCAAAGACTGATACGATTAACAATAAAATCGCAACCGATGAGGAAAAAAAGCCGACAAAAAAATACATAACTTTCTGCAGGACAAATAAATTTATTGCTAAAGCGTTTGCAACTTTCACGAAACCTGCGCGAACAAGTAACGAGACATGGATTACGGGTAGAGTTATTTTTGCTTCAAATAAAAATCCATTCAATCCACAAAAACAGCAGTACTATAAATTACTAAAGAACGAATGTAATAAAATCATAAATGAAGCTAAGATAAACTACTACTCATAAAACATTGAACAAAGCTGTAAGGATCCTCGCCTATTTTGGAACTTAGTGGACGGTGTATTACGCAAAGGTAGTTTTAACGGTAATACTAAATGTACCGTAGAAAAGCTACTATTCGCAGATAGAATGGTATCTGATTCGGAAGAAATTGCCCATTACCTTAATCACCATTTTTCCTTAATAGGTCAAGAAATTGTTTCGGAACTCCCAAACATTTCATCACCTCCTGTCAATATTTTCCCAAGTTCTTCTTTCCATCTGAGGAAAACGAATAAACAGGAAGTAATTAACATAATAAACTCCTTGAAAAACCATACTGCCCCAGGTCCTGATGGTATCTGCATTGAAGATATTAAAATGATCAAAGAACATATAGTTGATATCCTTGTAGATTTAATAAACAAATGTTTCACGGACGGGAAATTCCCGCAGTATTTAAAAGTATCAATGATAAATCCGGTTTTTAAAGGAGGGAATGAAACTGACCCGAACAATTATAGACCTATCTCACTTCTAAACTCTATGAGTAAAGTATTCGAAAAAAATGTTGGACTCCCGTACCAAAAACTTCTTACAACAAAATGATATTCTAAATAGAAACCAATATGGATTTCAGGAGGGTAAAAGCACAAAAGACGCCATAGTAGATGCAATTAGATTCATAAACACACTTTTAGATCAATGTCAATATGTTGCTGCTGTTTTCGTGGACCTCAAAAAAGCCTTTGACACCGTAATACATGAAACAATGACGACTAGACTAGAAGAATACGGAATTATAGGGAAAGCAAGAGTCCTTCTGCGATGTTATCTGACAAATAGGTACCAAACAACTTCCATCGGAACTACCTACAGCAAGCCTGAAAAAAAGCATTGGGATTCCGCAAGGATCAATCTTGGGACCTACTCTTTTCTTAATATACACAAACTCCATAAAAAGTGCTAAGCTTACTGGAAAAGTGGTCATGTACGCAGATGATACAGTGCTCATTTACTATGGGAAAACGGAACGTGACATTGAACGCAAGGTAAACACTGACCTAATCAATTACTGGCACTGGCTTTTGGTAAACAGACTATCTATGAACTATACAAAAACAAAATATATCGTTTTTAAACAAAAAAACAAAGCTGAAATCCAACCAGTGATCAAAATAAATGGCACGACTTGGAGATGGAAGGGGAGTAGTGTTTGCTCAAAGTGTGAAAGATCTTACAGCATCTATTAACAGGTTCATTATCTGCATACTTAGTTAGATGCTGGTATTCTGTTAGTAAACGTGGGTTACGTCTACTTCTAGCAGGTACTTTGAGCTTCATTTTATTCGTCAAAAACTCCACATTAATGTGGCCCCTAATCACGTCAAAGGCGAAACGAGAGGACAACACTGTTCTTCTGGTTTTAAGAGTCGACAAATTCAGAAGCTTCAATCTAACTACATAAGGAGGCAAGATTTGATATTCATCAGGGCTATAGAGGTCTCTCAAAGCAAACAACAAGAATTGTTTTTGGACTGATTCTATTCCAGCATCATGAACTCCAAAAATTGAATTCCATACATTAAAGGCATATTCAAGTAATGGGCGAACCAGTGAGGTAAATAATGATTTCGTTACCTACAAATTTTTAAACTCATGGGCTCGTCTTTTAATAAAGCCAAGCTGTTTATTAGCTTTGGAGAGAAAAGTATCGGAGTGCGAATTGAAACTTAGTTTCTTGTCTAGGACAACTCCAAGGTCAACAATGTTTTCTTTCCTATCCAATACCGTATGTGTTGTTGTTGACGTATGCATTGTTCAAGAAAAGTCATTACATGACATTTCCCAACGTTTAGATAAAGTTTGTTTACATCACACCATTGCTGGAGGGAAGTTAATTTTGATTGAAAGAAAACAGCATCAAATTGAGACTTAATGGTATGATATATCTTCAGATCGTCAGCATAAAGAAGATGTGATACGTCTGAGATCAGATAAATCTGATACAAAAACATTAAAAAGAAGAGTGCCAAGGTGACTGCCTTGAGGTACACCAGAATGTACGAGAATTGGCTTGGACAAATATCCCTGAAATTTTACTAATTGACTTCGGTTTCGTAAGTAGGAATTGAGCCAATTGAGCATAGAGCCGGTGATTCATATTTTCTGCAATTTGGAAATCAGTATGGAGTGATCGACCCGATCAAATGCTTTACTAAAATCTGTGTAGATTGCGCCAATTTGGTAACCCATCTCTATTTTACATAGGACATCAGAAACTAAAATCATGAGATTGGTTGTAGTTGATCGGCCCTTGCGAAAACCATGTTGTTGTTTACTTAGAAGACGCTCAATAATAGCTGAGAGTTTTTGGCAAACGATTTGTTCGAATAATTTAGGGATTATAGATAGTATGGCTATACCTCTATAGTTCAGGATAGAGCGCTCGTCACCACTCTTAAAAATAGAAAGTATATGGGAAGATTTCCAATAAGTTGGGAAACTCCCATTTGTCAAAGATTTATTAAAAAGAAAGTGAAGAGATACTTTAAGCTGGTCTATACACTGGACCACAAAAAATGTGGAAAGTAAATCTGGGCCAAGGTTGTTAACAGCTTGAGCAACATCTTCCCTTGAGAGATACATGTCCATAATCAGTACCATTGGATTAATTTTAGAGGACTTCGTATCTACGGAAATATTTGGGGGTGAAAAAATTCTTGAAAATAGTCAGCAGTGTGAAGATCACAGATTACTTTCGGAGAGAAAGAAACGATACTATTTTAGGTCATTGACGCTGGATAACCCGATGATTTCCTCTTGAGATTAACAAAATCAAAGAACTTCTTAGGGTCTCTGATTATGTTTTCGCCAGTTAAATTTACGTAGCGTTCATAGGTCTCGCGGTATTTGATTTTATAATCTTCTGACAAATCAAAAAATCTATTTTTTAAATTTTCGTTATCGTTGTTGTTAAGCTTTAGTAATTTATAGACATTGTTTCTCTCATTCCTCAGTAAGCGCAGATTGCTGTCTAGCCAGGGCTTAGATAACTTATTTTTTGTTTTTAATTTTAAGTGGACTGTCAAGCAGATTGTTGTTTACTCGCTTGCAACTTATGTTGCTGTACATATTATTTATTGTAAGAGTGGGTACGTTGAGGGAATATGTTGAAGTGATGAGAGGGGGCGGGGGTCAAATATTTCCAAAATGGTCCTTATGTATAATAATTTGAGTCAATTATTACAAATTCACACTTATAGTTAGTAAATAAGCCAAATTCTACTCATGCCGCAAATTAAAATACAACTGATATTTACCGATTTCAGGACCATCGAAACCAACTACGCCAAAGCACTCAATTGCAACCGAAGAAAAAGATTTGGATTTGCCTATACCTGACTTTATACCGTTTCCAATAAATCCAACAGGAGTTACTTCAAAAATAGACGTTACTGAGCCAGCTACTATAAATTCGCACGCTCCAAAAGCAACGGATGAGTATTATCAAAAAGCAGATACCCACTTAGAACAAGCAAACGCTGAAAGCATACATCAGGATGTTGGTACAGAGAAAAATGATAAATCAAATCTCACGAAGGACTCAATTGGATTTCTAATGAGTGAACCGCCCCCAGTTGATATTGGATATAGTAGTGAATCGCAATCACCAAAAAACTCACGAGATGACAGTCCACTTTCATTGGAGTTTAGTCCTGAAAATTTATCCGATGACGAAGATAGTATAGACTTTCAGATAAATGAGTCCCGATATGATGATAATACATCGTTACCATCCCTGAAATTCGACGCGATCAATATATCGAAAAGCGTCACACCTATCTTAGAAGACAAAGCAATAGTGAATAAAATCACTTCGGGAGAAGCTTCGTCATCGTCGTCGTCTGAAAATGAAGTTTCAAATACTGGTGCCTTTCAAATAAACGTGTCGGCTGAACCTACTGCAGAGTCATCACAAGATAATCAAGGTGATAGCATGCAACATGCCGATAATGAAAATGTTTACGTGGACGAAGAGCCAACATGGGTTTCTTCGAATTATTCTGATCGGAAAACACCGAATGATTTGCAGGACAGCCAAGCGACTTTAGTGGAATACGAAGAAACGGAGGATGCGATTCTTGACAATGAGTTATCCACTACTCAAAAACGGAGAGCTATCAGTGAACCTCATACGGAACCTGAACATTTTGATGATTTTAATGCAGACTTTCAATCATTTGAAAGCTGTCCAGTTTTTTCGGAAGCTTCGAGTAGTGCTACTAACGAAATGAAAAGTGAATTAAGCTCTGAAGCATTTACATTTGAAGCTGACTTTAGTCAAGTAGATTTTCCCCCTATTGAATCATGTCCAATAAAGACATATTCAGAAGTCGTCAAAGCAACTCCAGCGTCAGATAAAACAGAGGATCTCGCAGACAACTTTGATGATGACTTCGAGGATTTTCAAGACTTTAAGGTAGCTGAAGTTGGCGTTACAAGTTCGATAAGTTCGAATCACGAAAGTAGTAAAGTTATTTCGGAAGTAGAAAATGTTACAAATGAAAGTATCGATGACGATGATGATTTTGGTGAGTTTAGTGATTTCAAGGAGGCTGACGTAATCAGCGCAGCTGCAAGCAGTGAAAACTATTCGGTCCTACAACTGCCGAAACTTGACGATAAGTTAAAAGGTGTACTAGAGATGATGTTTCCCGTTGAAGACAACTCGTTGAGAATATCGACGAATGATAAAAGTACTTCGCCAAGTGTTTTGGCAAGTAATTTAACGCTTGATTTAAGAGAGATCGACTCGGCAAAAGCGTTGGAGTATCAATGGCTGCAATCAAATATGAAAAATGCTTTAGTGAAGTGTTTAGGAATCGATTCTAGGAACATAGTAAGTGATGAGTAATTTACACTGATTATAAGTTCAAAGCAACGATGAGATTCTATTTGCGTAACAGTTTTATCTATTTAATTAATACAATATTTCAGTTGTACGGTGAAAAATGGAATTCTTCGATGCCTCGATTTGCTGCTAATTTGGGGTTTGGCCCGTTGGAGCCACTAAAGCCAACGAAAATCTCTTCTGATGCATCAACCGCGTTACAGCCAATGCCGTTGACGTCATCAAGTTCGCTTGATAAACCATCAACCAGTGGCAGCTCATCAGAGGTGCCTGCTGTAAAATTCGATTGGAACAGCTCAGGCCTGGTGAATCCGTTAGATGGTATGCTTTGTTTTCATTATTGTCTAACAATTGTTTTGTTTATTGATTGATTTCACTTTCAAACGCTTTTAACTGCTTTTCAAATGGTGAAGAATTTCGTTCATTTGAGTTTGGAATGCTACCACTGCCATTAATGAGCATTCTCCACTTGAAGCTTCTGTGAATGTAATTTTATTTATAAATTTTCACTAACTTGCTACAAATTTCACATGAGTAATGATTTATTTTCGCAATGTGACATAAAACAATTAAAAGCAAAAGGCACACAACATCAAAATTAAACAAGTGACATGATTAATTTTGATTTCTTTATTTTTCATTTATATGTTTCATTGCTTGTAAGTTGCATGCCCTTTCTTCTGTTCGCTGAAAAAGAACTATGTAGCTCACATCTTCGATTGGCTGCTTTTTGAACAACTGTTTAGTTCTTGTGGTTATGAGAACATTTATGTGTCGATGGCAATTCATGTTAATATAATGGCCAACATTTGCGAATGCCAAATCAATCATGTTTGTGAAAGGCTGCCTTTAGTTTTTGATAAGAAAAATGATAGCCAAATATGGACGAAAAAAATGAGGGATACTTGAAATGATATTTTAATTTTTTTTTGATCAACCTCGTTAGTAACGATCGCGCAATTTTATGCCAAACTGCTAATGAAACCAACATTCATATGGAGAAGATGTTATTTAAATAGCCTATACTAATATTCATGAATTTCCCAATGAATAAACGTCAATTTCAATGGGATCAAGACATTCAGTTGTAATTTTTTGAATTTTCAGTATTCTGCCATAGATATTTCTTTTTGAAAAGTTTTTCCTACGGAATATGATCGTATACAGTCATGAACATAAGTCTACGTATCCCTGCAATTTTCATGAAAAATATCGATCTAAAGGTCTGATTTCAACAAAAAGTATAAAAAATAATGAAAACAATGAACGTTTTTTATCTTAAGTCCAAAAAATATGTATTCATTCAGTGCAACTTAATACAAAACAAAAATAACTGAATTCCATAGAATAAAAAAGAACAAAAGTCTACGTACAGTCATTTTTAACATCAGTTATCTTAAAAACTAATATTTGGTAGGGCCTCCTTTGGAAGAAATTACAGCTTTCAGGCGGCTTGGCATAGAGTCGACTAGATTTTTTGTGATTTCTGGGGTAATTTTATCTCATTCCTCACGAAGAACGGAAATGAGCTCGGATCTGTTCGAAACTTTGTGATTTTGAACTTGGCGCTTCAAATGTTCCCACAAATGTTCGATTGGGTTCAAGTCTAGAGATAGGGGTGGAGAATGGAGTTGTTTTGGAATATTGAATATCAACCACTCTTTCACAATCTGCGCGATATGTTTGGGGTCATTGTCTTGTTGGAACACCCAAGATGGTCCTAGCCCCAATTTTTGCGCAGATTGCTTCAAATTAGCTTTATTTATATCCAAATATACCATACGGTCCATAATACAGTCGATAATCACTAAATTTTCCACCCCTGCCGCCGACATACACCCCCATACAAGAACACTTCCACCCCCATGTTTTATTGTACCAATTAAATTTTGTTTTTTGAGGCCTTCGTTTGATTTCCTCCATACTCGTTGCCTTCCGTCATGTCCGAAAATATTGAACTTGCTCTCGTCGCTAAACAAGACGCTATTCCAAAAAATTTCTTGCTTGCCTTCATGTAGTTTTGCGAATTCGAGTCGTTTTTTTTTCATTTGCCTTACTAATGTATGGTTTTTCCGCGGTGTCCTGCTAAAATAGCCATTGCGGTGGGAACTCTACGCACAGTTATAGGATGTATGTGTTTGTCCTTAACCTCCTTGATGCCATCAGCTAACGACTTTGATGACGTACGAGGATTACTTTGTATTTCTGCGAGTACACTTCTCTCTTCACGATCGGTCAGATTTCGCGAAATTCGTGGAAATTAAAATGTTTGAAAAATTTTTGAAATCGCTCATAGGCTCCTTGCAAAAGCTCTCGATTCTATTCAAAATTTTCAATTTATTTATTTAAAAGAGGATCCGAAAAATGAATATTCTTGAAATTTTTGAAATCGCTCAAAGGGTCCATGCAAAAGCTCTCGATTCTATTCAAAATCATCAATTTATTTATTCAAAAGAGGATCCATAAAATTAAAATGCTTGAAAAATTTTTGAAATCGCTCATAGGCTCCATGCAAAAGCTCTCGATTCCATTCAAAATCATCAATTTATTTATTTGAAAGAGGATCCAAAAAATTAAAACTCTTGAAAATTTTTGAAATCGCTCAAAGTTTATTTGCAAAAGCTCTCGGTTCTCTTCAAAATCATCAATTTATTTATTTGAAAGAGGATCCGAAAAATTAAAATTCTTGAAATTTTGTGAAATCGCTCAAAGGCTCCATGCAAAAGCTCTCGATTCCATTCAAAACCATCAATTTATTTATTTGAAAAAGGATCCGGAAAATGGAAATTCTTGAAAATTTTTTGAAATCGCTCCACGGCTCCATGCAAAAGCTCTCGATTCCATTCAAAATCATCAATTTAATTATCTGAAAGAGGATCCTAAAAATGAAAATTCTTGAAAAACTTTTGAAATCGCTCAAAGTCTATATGCAAAAGCTCTCGGTTCTCTTCAAAATCATCAATTCATTTATTTAAAAGAGGATCCATAAAATTAAAATGCTTGAAATTTTTTTGAAATCGCTCATAGGCTCTTTGCAAAAGCTCTCGATTCTATTCAAAATTTTCAATTTATTTATTTAAAAGATAATCCGAAAAATGAATATTCTTGAAATTTTTGAATTCGCTCAAAGGGTACATGCAAAAGCTCTCGATTCTATTCAAAATCATCAATTTATTTATTTAAAAGAGGATCCGAAAAATGAATTTTTTGAATTTTTTTTTGAAATAGCTCAAAGGCTCCATGCAAAAGCTCTCGATTCCATTCAAAATCATCAACTTGTTTATTTGAAAAAGGACCCGGAAAATGAAAATCCTTGTAAAAACTTTGAAATCGCTCAAAGGCTCTATGCACAAGCACTCGTTTCTATTCAAAATCATCAATTTATTTATTTGAAAAAGGATCCGGAAAATGGAAATTCTTGAAAAATTTTTGAAATCGCTCATAGGCTCCATGCAAAAGCTCTCGATTCCATTCAACATCATCAATTTCCACTTCTAGGTTTATTTTGAAATGATTTCGACAACTGGTAATTTGAAATTACAGTTTGAACACTCGACCGCGGTTTGTTCACTATTTTGCTGATTTCACGATAAGATCACCCTTCTTTTCTAAGGCTCACAATTATTTTTCTAACGTCTTCAGAAATTTCTTTCCTAATCCGAGCCATGATCACTTTAAACAATTTGAAAATTACTTGTCAACGCGTCGTCAGCTGTTAACACTATTACGAATTTCACAATTCAATGAAAACATGCACAAAGAAAATTACTTGAACAGACATTAAGCTGTATGTAGACTTTTGTTTCATTTTTGGTGCCAAGATTTTTTTTATTTCCCTTTTATAGTTGCTTCGATAGAAAGAATTCAAATTTTTACGTATATTTAAGCTTAAATTAAGTGAATACATATTTTTGCTGTGAATGCTAGGAATTAAGATTATAGGAATTGGGAAAAATGCTCAAATATAGGGGGTACGTAGACTTATGTTCATGACTGTATGTCGTAGTTTATACTTGAATTAAGTCATATCTCGTGATTAAATTCATTATTGGCGTTAATATGGCATTATAAATCTCTCCCGTAAGAATTTACATTGAATCGATTTTCCATGTTGATTTGAATCAATCAGATTATGACGAAACGCTTTTCAATTCTCTTTGTTTTCAAACGACTCGCAATACAGACTGCATGCACTATAATCTAAAGCAATCAATAAAATTCATGCGAATGCTTTTAATGTAGATGTTTCCAAAGAACACTTTAAATTTATGCAGTAATTAATATTACAAAATATCTACAAAAATATTGGCAATCAGCTTCTAGTTTTGTATTTGTCGTCGCTAATGATTTGTTCTTTAATTTATGATGTTTTGTGTTTTATATACGTATTATTTGTTTTCTTTCTTCTCTCATATATTTATGTCCAGCATCACATGCACACACTTTACTATTGGATCTAGACCAACTAGTGGTGGTGGCTAATCTAGATAAAATAAAACTTGATTCCTCCTCTCCATGTTCATCTGGCTCGCTAATGCGTGCAACTACTACTGCTACACCTACTATTGTTGATCATTCATCTGGTGATATTGCTACTGCAACTACTGCTTCTCATTGCATACGTAATACGTATTTCACGAAAATCGTTGATCATCAATCGACGGACATACGTGACAATTTGTTCGGCGACAAATACATGGACGTGGTGCGTCTTGATTTTGAACAAAATATTGCTAATGGCTTTGGTGGTGGTGACGGTGACGATGATGGCATTGCTTGGATCAATAACAATACGAATAAAATTAATACAACAACGAACAACGTGACAACGCGTATATCTACTGCTATTGCTACCAATAACATAAACCCTATAAATGCTACTAATTGTGTTACTAATATCGCTCATATTGGATTGGTAAACAATTCGCCTAATGATAAATTCGACCGATATTTGGAATGTAGTAAGTTTCAATAATTTCGATTTGCATATTACTGTATTTTTTCGTTGTTCCTATTATAGATGACTTTGTTTGTGCATGCGATGTAGATCTCGAATCAATGTTTCCTGGTAAACGTTGACCTTATACTCCAATAAAAACAACTGAGTGAGAATATGAATCTGGAAAATATATATGTATAATCCATGTCTTAACATTTTTGAAAAATACTGCAGTTACTATTCTAGCTTTAAAAAGAATCAAATGGTATCGTGGCAAAAAACCCTTTTGGGCAAAAATAAGACAAACCTTTGTAGAAATATGTAACTTAAAATTTATGATAAATATACTCCACTCACAAAAAAGCATGCTTGTGAGATTGTGCCTTTTTGGGCACCTATTCATCTCAAGTTGAATTACTATTCTCGTTCATTTAATGTTTTCAATAGAACGGTTGTTCGAATAAAGACTCCGCCTGCAGAATACAACCCTTTCATCTTCTTAATTGGCCATTTCTGTAAGAACTGTCTCTAAATTATCTTATAAAGCTCATCTCATATATACTCGAAAAACAAACCATTTTCATTATTTACAATAACAATATTTAGTGCTTCAACTGCTCATCCACATCAAATATTGCCTATTTGTGTTTTATGTGTGAATGGTATCAAAATATTTAGACTTGTCTTTAATATTATCCGAATTCAAGTTGATTTAGTCATAAGTATAATATAGTGATTCCAAATAATTTCAATTTTTCAACAATACCTTCTGACCAAAAAGTACCCGGAAATTTGAAATAAAACGTAAAAGTCTTAATCTTCATCAATCTTTATTGATTCAAAATATGCTCCATTTGAAGCATCCATCCATGCCATCGCTTTTTCCAATCATCATAACATTTTTTATAGGCGCACTCCGGTATGGCTTTCAGTTCCTTCAGCAAATTTTCTTTGATGAGGATCGCCATAGTAAGTTTTCTTCTGTTTCTGGAAACTATTCCTAGCTCTGTATTGTTCCAAGGTGATGCAGTTCTTCTTTCTATTAAATATATGTAAAGGGGGAAACGTGGAGATTGAAAAACTCACATCTCTTTGAAAAAGCGAAGACCATCTACCGGTATTCCGAAGATTGCCACATATTTGGCGCAGAGACAATGCTCAAGCAGCCGATATTTGTATGTACTTTCATGCCACTAAAAGGCATATCTGTAAACAAGTTTAAGTCTGGTTTGCCGAATTTATCAGGCAAAATCTAATCAAAGTCTAACTCTGCCGAAAGGAGGCAGTTGCTACAATGATACAGCAATTAGCTTTGAGTCTATTAGACAGACTTATTTTTCTTTATTCAGTTCTCTTAATTTATACAATATTCTATTTACTTATTCTATCCCTACTCTAAATACAATGTAAATTTTAATTCTAAATACATAACAAAAATGCTTACTTTAAAACTCGAATCAACCAATCCAAATTAAAGGGATTAGGTTCCCACATTCTTCTATATGTTTCATAATACTCCCCATTTTATCGATATGGGCTATGAGTAATTGATCAGTGTATCAGTGCACAGCACAGGGCAATAACCAGGCGGCGATATTATTAGGTCAGTAACCACTCCACCGCGTCTGGCTATTTGTAAACAAAGAAAGAGTTTTTCATTCAACTATTGTAATTGGACACCCAATTAGAATTGGATGAGCTTACATGCGTACCAGTTGGATGGGGTTCTATGCATGCCTAGATGGCGTGCTAAATGGATCGTACATGGGTTGAGGTACGAGATAAATGTTGACATGTGCCTGGGCTGAAGTGGTTATTGTTGTGTGTATATACTACACGGGTTCCCCGAAGCGGCAATTTGAATTTGGCAAACAGAGAAAAATCACACGGAGCCAAATCAGATGAATAAGGCGGCTGGTCGATGGTATTTATCGAATTTGCTCGATCCAGCATGTCTTCAGCGACCTGCTGCCGATACTGTTTTTGGAGAAAATTCAGCGACCGTTGACGCGCTGCATGCTCAATTTGTTGACCAAAATCAAACGAGCTGATTCACGAGCAATGTTGTGATCACGTGCTATCTCTCTAACATTAGCATGATGATTTTTGAGCACGAATTTTTTTGGTCGTTATCGTCAGTTGAAGGGGTCGATAGCCGTCCGGAACGAGGCAAGTGTTCGACGATCTCCCGAACGTCTTTAAAGGCTTTATACCACTTATAAGCTTGAGTTTTCGATAAAACAGACTCACCGTAAGCCTTCTCCAGCATTCGCATCGATTCGGCACACGAAATTTCGTTCAAAACACAAAATTTGAGACAAATTCTTTGTTCAATTTTTGTGAAATTCGCCAAGCACTACTGAGGTGAACTGACTCAACCAGCTGCTGTAAACAAACTGGTTGACAGATCGCGCTCATTTTTGGCATTGTAATTAAGGACAGTTCTACCAACATACAGAAAATATTTGAAACATTTGAAAATACTTAACACGGGCAACCTAAATGAGAAATTTCGGGTACTTTTCGGTCAGGAGGTAGTTCATGTAGCAAAAATAGTTTCTGGATATTTTTATGATCTATGAGTTGATAAAATTTCGATTTTGCTCATTTAAACAATTATTAACAAGTCTTCTTTTATTTTAACAACACAATGCATCTTTTGACTTCACGTAGATAAAAATTTCTTGGCGCTAGACTACGCGCATTGTGATGCTAATGCTAGCAACTTATTGCGAAGTTTAATACTAAGCATATTTTTCGCAAAATTTGATCCAACATTTGTTTGTTCCTACGAACCAATTGTTTTTATATTATGAAAGTATAAGGTTGACACAAGCACTTGCAAGCTTTTAATTAGATTCAAACGAATTATATATGTTTACCTACAACATTTTCATTCTCTAAAACAGGGGTTAAAGAAATCATACACGAAGGAAAAGCTGAAACGATTCACGCGACGCAGTTTGACGACACTTATGAGTCCAGTCACATTGCATCGCTCACCAAAAATCAAACCGCAACCCAACAAACGACTGTCGACATCGTCGCACCTGTATCAAACATCAACAATGATTTGAAATGTTTCGAAAAAGTCGTAGATGATGTTACGATCGAAACAAGCAATACAACCCATACAAGTTATAGAACTGATGAAAATTATACCAAGTCACCAACAATGCCACCAACGTCTAAGTTTATTCCATTGAAAGAAACCCATATTTTCACACCTAGTAAATCTGAGGGCACGATAGCTCGCAGCGTGAGCAAATCTATTGAGAAACAACCAATCGACTTTGATTATGAAATAGCTGCCGCTGGCATTGTGATTAACGAGCAAGTTGTTAATAAAGAATATCGAGATATTGTCTACAATCCAGAAACGGAAAACAACAATTGCCTTGATACATTTACCACTAGCTTAAGCGACAAAGAGAGAAACGTTAAAAAAGATCCAAATGAGCCCATTGTCGATCCAAATAAAAGTTTTAGACATAAGTCAACGGGTTCCGACTTTCTCAGCAGATCAATTATGAACATTATGGAGAAAAAAGAAGTTCCAGTTGAGCCGGAATGTCCGGTGGATGATGAATTTAGTGATTTTCAGCAAAGAAGCCCTCCACCCGTCGTGTTTCATGAGCCAAGTCTAAAGAACTCTGATTCGGTTGCTAGTAGCAACAGAGAAATAAATGCAGTAAACAATGTACCGATGTATAACAACAGTACTAATTTAACAAGCAGGCATGGAAATTTGGATGAGGAATTTACGGATTTCCAGTCAGTTCCACCATCAGTTGTTAGTAATAGTCACTCTAAATCAACATTCGATGCACAGCGCAAAAATAAAGCAGAGACCTCAAGTCTGAACGATGAAATGATCCTAAGCCCTGCCATTCTCCTACCTCAAGCAGTAAAGTTAGAAAGATCTGAACCAAAAATCAACTGGCCAAGCGATTCCAATATTGATCCTGAAGAGCTCGCTCGACTCGAACAACTGTTTCCGCAGGCGAAACAAGTTGCTGCGCAATCATTTATTCCTAGTTCTAACCAAAATACACCAAATGTTTCTTTGTCACCGAAAAAGGATCGAAAGGATGACGAAGACTGGTCAGATTTTGTTTCCGTCCCACCACCTGTAAACAGTACGACACAAAAGCCAAAGGATGTTCCAATGGCACAACCAACAAAGCTTAGTACAATATCGAAAACCTACGATGATGAAGATTGGTCGGACTTTGTCTCCAGTGCACCTGCAGCAGGTCCAGCTGCCACCAAGCCGTGGAGTATGCCTCAGTTGCCGCCACCACAATTTAGCTCATGGAATCAACCAACTGCCTATCCCAGTTTGCAGCCATCGATGGGACGTTTGCCGATTGCCCCGGCGACATCACATTACTCGTTGCAGCAACATGAAGTTTCTAAACAGAGAGTACCAATAGTACCCGGAAAAGGCGTGCATCAAATCAAGCTGCAAAGCAACAATAATCAGTTTTCAATGAACGGCCAAATGAACACACAATCCCAATCAGATGTGAATGCATTGCATCGATTACACTATCAGCAACAACAACAATTATACTCAAATCAGCAAAGGTTGCCGCAGCCCCCGCGACAGCAGCCGCAAATGCATCAACGTGCAAACCCCAATACGAATTCAAATTTCAATGTACTTAAGAGTCAATTAAACTCAGCGCCCAGCATATCATTGATACCCGACTTGAGTTTTACCGCCCCGAAGTCCTTGGTTCAGCTATCGCGAACAAACACGAGCAACAAGAAATGATTGTTAATGTACAACTGTGCTAACGAATGCTGCAATGGTGATATTATTTTGTAACGATTGTTTTGTGGCGACCATTTCTTAATAAATTTCTCTCGGCTAGAATTTATGGTAGAAATTAAGAAATTAGATGGCTTTTTATTGTTTGTATTACCTGTGTCGGAAATAACCGATAGATGAGTTCTAATATCACTATGCGTCCTTGAAAGTGCGATTCTTTCTTAAGTATGATAAGGGCACGTAATTGCAAATCGTACATTTGAATTGTTTGTAAATTTGCTCAAAGTGTTTGTAAATGTATGATGTAGCGGTGTGAAAGTCAGAACTGATGCTATACGATAAGAATCAATCTAGTGATCGATAGGCTGACAATTGAGTCAACTTCTTCAAAGGTATTTTATAGAAAAGATTTGATGCCTCTTGATACCCATGCCCTGTTTTTCCCAATGTAAATCTTTCCATCAATAAGTCAAAACAAAACATCACACATTTGTATAAAACAAGACACCGAAAATGCTTAGTTTTCAACTAATCCAAATGAAGATAGTGTCTTCATAAAAACTATGGAGAACGAAAGAATTTCCGAACAAATTCAATAAAACTAAAGCCATCTAATATACTTACCACATTGGATATATATTTATTTCAAAGATTTCCTCCAGTATTCGATATATCAAGTACATATTATGTGCCAATATTGCTGTTTGCGTTGAATTGTCCGTTAGAAATTGTTAATACATTTTGACTCTAAAAGTAAAAAAGTCTAGTGTGGTCTTAATCTACTTACAAAAATTGAAAAAGTATTTTTTACTAACTCCTACTTATTTTCACTTTATGGAAAGAAAAAAGAAGACATACTTACCATATACTTAGTAAATTAATTAAGAAACCATTAAACTCCTTATAAATAATTATTTATGTGGTCTACGCCCATTCTAAATAGTATTATTGTTCTTTTTGTATTATTTATATACATTAATTATTAACAGCTACACCTATTTGTAATATACTTAATAAAATTGACGATTGAAAAAATATATATGTATTTGTACAATTAACAATTGAATATGTTAAAAGGGTGGCAAAAATATTGTTGTGGATTTATTTAAAACTATATCTGTTATTCATCACTTTTAATGATTAGAATTGTCTGTTTTTATTTCTTTAAATAGAAATTTGTCCTGTGTGTGTATATAAGGTATCTGTTTTTAAATTGAAACCAAATTGTTTTTGGATGAACGGTAAATGCAAAAACTAGTAAATGTTTATAGGCTAAATCGAATTGGACGTCAAGCTTGTATGTACGATTAAGTGGAACATATTAAATAAATTATACAGTTATAAACATTCCAATTTCGGATTTTGATTTGAAGTAAAAGAAAAGAAAACTATTAATTTCTTTTTATGTCATTGATTTTCGATAAGTAACTAAAGAAGCACTGATGGTCACCGCGGAGGTCTGATTTTGAAAGAGCGATCAACAACTGCGCTGATGATATCTTACAAGGAAAAGGCACGACCTCGTCCTCTCAAATCAGGATGAAATTAGGCATATAAATAGGAGACTTTTAGGACATTGAATCCCTAAAGTTTTATACCGCACCATTCTCCCTCCCATTTCGAGAAAAAAGCACTTTAAGTTCTTAGTGCTATTATCATTTAGTAAGTTTTTAAAGGTAAAAGCATGACAGTGAAGGGGGCAGCGGGCTTAGCCCGCGATCGTGGAGAGTTAGTGGCCTTAATTTAGAAAACATAGTAAAAGTATTTTTTGTTTGTTCATAGGCTAAATAAGGAACGATTTAATGAATAGAATCAGTGTTCCAAGGTTTGAAAAAGTGTTAGAGCGCTACGTGACTGAACCCGATCAGTATAAGTTTGCTATTTAGCAGATAATAATTAAGATTGCTTTTGCAGTCACAGAATACGGCTAAACAGGCTTTGAGCCGGATAAAGAGAGTTACTTTGTGGTCATTCACTGCTTAAGGCGTGGCGTACCCAAGGGGGGTTTACGGGTTCAACCCCCCCCCCCCCATCATGAAGTGGTAAGGAACACGCTCACCCGTGATTATTACCCTGATTTGATTCAGGTTTTCATTCAGAGCTGAGTGAAATGATAGTGCGGCATCAAATCTCATTCCCGAAAACTATTTGTCGACAAGGAGCCTTGAACTAGCGTTAACCACTAAGTCACCCACTTCAACAATTATTCGCCGAGACACTCTGGAACGTGGGAGTTGAGTGAGATTCAGTATCTCTACGCAATTAGATCTTTCATCTATTTCACAGTAAAACCCATATGGGCCTGATTTACGGCCTATGGTGCTTTAGAGATCTTACCTAGGGGTGATACGGGCATAATTTGCACAAATTGGATCCGTGTATGCCGTTATCTTTCACTAATTGTATGAAGCCTAGCAATTTTATATATAGATAAAGAGTTGGTAGGAACATTAGAATATGGTCACCTGATTGAAAGTTTTCGAAGTAAAATTCCAGAAAAGCAAACGTACCTAGTCAAGACTTCAAAAATATGATCCCCCTTATCAAAATCCTGCGTACGCTACTGGCTTAAGGTAACTCATATGTTTGTGACTTAACTATAAAACTCAAACGATGTCTTAAGCAATTACTTTACACCTGGATTGGCTCGCATCCTGAGTGGCGTATATTCGAGTGCCCTAAAAATGTTCTGTGTCATGGTCGACACTTGATTTTTCATAACTTTGCATTTATTTTCGGTATAATATCAAAAGTGAACATAGGGTTGAAAATTGGTGGTTATTTTAAGATTATATGCATGCATCCTCAATATAAACAAAACAAGCCACAAGGTGCGATCTTTGAAGTCCATACGAACAACTTCTCAATAATATCTATATAAATATTAAAATCAACAATAAAAATAATAATACTCTAAAGAATAATGTTTTAGTTCCATTTCATAGCTACCTAATTTGATTTATATTTTTTTTTGATTTATAAGAATATCAATCCCGAGTGCAGGCTCGAAAATCTTATTGATTAGAAGCACGACCCACCTGGATCGTCGGTCGACATTTAGGTCGCACGACTCCAGGCCGAGCTCCCGAGGATATGCAAGTAGATCCCATTCTCGGAGCTATGGCAACTTAGCCACGAGACCATGGAAACTATACACGCATAGAATTTATACGAGCCAAAAACATGAAGCCTATGAGTGTAGGCAGCGCTTATTTTCTCGTAAATAATGAAGAATTCTCCTTGCTTAATATTGTATGAAATTTACAAACACTTTCTTTCTCGGATTGCTATTCGCTGATCCTCGAAAATATAAAAAAACACATGGAAACAATTTTTTCAGAGCATAAATTTAAAGGAAAGGGTTTCCTTCACAACAATTAAATTGAAAAATCATGGAGGAAGTTTCTTGCGTTTAAATCCAATAGTCACCATTTTTAGAACTGTGTTTCTGTGGGAACTAGTTCTTGACATTCAACTTGGACGATGTTGTTTTTGCCCTCAATATACGAAACCTTTAATACGCTAGGCAGACTGTGCATTTACATACTTCAATAGAATACAATTACTGTTTCCCTCGCGTCTAATGCGATGCGGTGATCGACATGATAGTATCTTCCAAAAAATGAATAATGAAAGAATTGTTCCAATAATTGTTCTATTGAATGAGCAATTAACAGGGATGAATTTAAAACACCAAAATAAATACCAAACGCATTTCTTTTGTACAATACAAAACATATATTCTATGTATTTTCTCTTTCAATCTTGTTTTTCTTCTTTTTCGTTAATAAAGTTACAAAAAATATCACTGTATTATTAAATTAGAAAATAGCATTAAGTAAATAGAAATGAACATTTGTTTGCTCCTATGAATTGATCTAGCATTTGATAACTTTCTATTGGTTTTAATCTTATTGTAGTTTTTTATGATTATTATTAACTAGTGGCGTGCAGTGATTGCGACGTTACAAACGAAGTTATTGTTGCTACACTTTGGAATCGGTCAAGTGAAAAAAATCGTTATCGAATTTAATGGGAAAATTATTTTGCATGAAAACGAAACGTAGTACCTACGATTAGAAGGCGAAGGTCGAAGAAGTAAATAAATTGATGAAAAACTATGAAACGATTAGAAATAACGACAGGTGAAAAGTTTTCGATTTGCTTAATTATTAGTTACGATTCAGTTCAAACAGTTTGTTATATTCCGACAAAAGTAAAACACTTTCACTTCTTTTTCTTCCCCTCACGATTGTTCCCATGGTTTTTCACAACATCCTTATAATGTGAATTGCACTCCCCAACAGGATCATCATCCTCATTTGATTGATTGGAACTTTGCTCGTCGTTCGGTTGTACCAGCTCAACGGCACAACGTCGTGGAAACCATCCGCGTGGCATCCTTTTTGGTGAGTTTAATTTGGTTTTCGCGGTGGCAAAATCGTTGGAAACAATTGATGGTGACTCTTCCTTTTCGCCGAAAAGCCAATGCTTTCGCCATCGTGTAACACGAACGGTATCGCCAACGGCTAGTTTAATTCGCGGCTCATCCGTGCATGGCGGGGACAAACATACACGAAATCCTTGCGAAAATAATGGTATATAGCTGCCGGTGGCCGGATGTATAATTTTATAGACTCGAGTGCGCGCTCGTTTCTCGGCTTTTTGAGCGATTTGCTCACACTGTAGTAACAATATTTAAAAAAGGAATTATTTACATATTGACCACTAATTGCTAATGATAGTACGTACAGTGAGTGTGTATTGATCGCATCCATCGACCACGGGCCAATTCAATCCATCGCCAATTGGACTGCACGTAAGACTCAACACTTGGCTGATATTTTTTTTTGTTCCTAAATCATACGGGAATATGAATGTTTCATTTACACTTTCACGGCGATATTGGGCCTTTTCGAGGATCCAATCTTCAATGCCTGTTCGATTTTTCATAATCGCACGAATCTGAAAATTGGAATTTAATTGGACAATATTTATTTACTTTAGCAGATATTTTGAAGGACGACCTGATGAACCAGTTAGCTAACAAAATTTATTTTGATCATATTAGTAGAGAATGATTTGTACTGAAAATATTTTCAGTAAGCACAAAAAATTTGCAGTCCGTTCAAAACGCTAGTCGAGGCATAAAAAAATGGTGGTCTATCGCAAAACATTATTATTATAAATGAAATGTTTCGGGAAAACGATGGCTTTTGGAAAAAAATACTGGATTCATATAGTGTTTAAATATTGCAACTAAATTTGATAGTGCCGGTAAAAATTTGATAGGGCCAAAGAAATTATGAAGAAGAACGAAGATTTTGTGGCCCGAAACGAATTTGGGCAGTCGGAAAATTTGAACCCTCGATAAAATTATATAATTATATGTTGGCGCTTTCAATTAAAATAGTTGGGCAACATAAAAATTAAGTGATTATTTGTTAAGTAACGCAGTTTAAAATTAAAGTTCAGTATAACCAATAAATTGATTGATGCGTCCAGCAACACCAAACTGATAAAAAATGAACTAAATAAAAATTTCACAAAGCTTAATCATAAATTCGGTGGACCCAAAAACACAAATGCAGTTACTAAAAGAGACTTGTTGGTTACAAAAATAAATAGGGAGTTGAAACAAAAATTTGGTAATACAAACAAAAACGTTTTCGTTCCTTACGGAACATCGAAAAGATGCCTTTTGAAAAAATGAAAACTCAAAAAAAAATCTAGACTATATCTCAAACTGTTTGTGGTCCCGTTTTTCAATGGAAGGCTATTGGACTAAAAAAAAATTATAGGCTCAACAAAAAGACGACGAATCTCAGAAAATGTTGAGTAGCCCTTAATTATTGTCGATCCAAAATGTCCGAAATATTCTCGAAGATTTGATGAACCGAAAAACAAATTTATGATTTGGAAAATCAACATGCCAGCAATAAAAAATAAATTAGTGTTAGTAAAATAGTTCTAACCTATCAATAGCTTCCTCGAATGTACCTACTTGGAAATATAATAGCATTCCTACTGCAATTACAACACCAACAGCCAATCCCAAACTGAAGATGCATAAAACTATACTCCATAGGCCAAAATGTACGGTGGCAAGATGCGATTGACCATGATACAAATACCATTGACGATGGATACCTCGATAAAATGACGAAATTAATATGTGAGAGGCTTGAATCGATCCGATTACAGCAAACGCTAAAAAACTTGTAAAATATGCATGATTTGCCCAGCCAACACAATTATTTATCCACGGACAGTGATGGTCCATTTTTTTAACACAACGATTGCCTAGTAAAGAAAATATGAATATGACTCATGGAATGATTTGATGCGCATTTTTTTTAATCAAATGCGGATTTATTAATTTTTTTCAATAAAATTATAAAATGGAAATACGACTTCAATTGTGTCTGAGCATATTTTCCAATCAGATTATCATAAAATACTGGTGCAACATTTGTATAGTGAGCAAATTTTTTTTTATCTACAATCTATAGTCATTTGAACGACATTATTCATTCTGCGGTATCTCAATCAACACTTACATTTCCGACAATGATGGGAACGGGGCGCCTTGTAGCCCTCGCACACTGTACAATACTGCAGAAATTTGGCCTCTTTCTCAACCTAAAATAAAGGCAAGAAAACAAAAATAAATAATGAATGAATGAACGAAAGGAAAAGTTTTGTAGATGGCAATAATGTCGGTTATCTAGAATAGTGTAATATATACTAAACGCCAACACCTGAAGCCACTCAATCAGGTAAGCGCAAGCCTGTCTTCACTTTCCTGAACGTAAATCGCCTGAAAAGTCCGGCAATGGATTTTATCAAGACATCCAGTGGTGAATTAGTTCCTTAGGTTCAACCCGGAAATTCAATTTGCATGCCTAATTAATTGCTTGCATGGAAAACGTTCAAATTGTTAGTAAGGAACGAAGGCAAGTACTTTCTTCGAAATACAGTAGTTTCACTTATAGAACGTGTCCTGGCTGCAGGTCACAAGTAAGTTATGACCAAGTGTTGTGACTATGAAAATATACTAGGGAGCAATGGAAAATGGAGACTATTTTATTTTAATTTATTCTCTATTGCATTTTTAATGAGTAATATTGTCGTGCGTTTGCCATGGAATGTAATTATGAAGTTTTTAAAACATATTTTCCTAGCATTTTATGGGGCGATTTAAACTATTATGGCGCAGTAATCCATCCAAGTGCAGCGATAAGCGTTAATGGTTTTTGAAATTTCATTTCGACCAGGAATAAAATTAATGTTTTTATGAGTTATGAAGTTTCATTACTGAAAGGACTAATTTATTACTGATAAAACGATAGTTTGACAGGAAAAATATTCACTGAGTAAATAAAAGGTCTCAACTGCACTCGAAAACAAATGTGTTCACATATAATTTAAGGTTGGTGGTAATAAAAAAAGTTAGAAGTCAAAATCACAATCTTTTTGTTCCGTTTTAAAACGAAAATTATAGTTTACAAGGGGGCTGGGAGCTGAAAATGTTTAAAAAGTAGTCATGAAATAAATTTTATTAGCCTGCAAACTTGGTAAGTTTGTAAGTTAAGTGTTTACATTTCTTCAAAAAATTTGGATTAACAAAATATGTATTTAGTTATGATGTTTATCAAAAAGTGTAGGGTCGTAAAAATGTATAGGCCAAGAAAGAGAATTCGTCTGGCAAATGAGACAGTGCAAGGAAACGTGGTGTAAGTGTATTTTGTTGAAGGCAAGTATGCAATTTCCGTATTCAATTTTCCTTCAAGTAAAGATGATAGCGGTCAAAACTTCAATTATATTCTCAGAGGTAGCAGAAACCAAACATTAAAATGCACTTTTTAGTTTATGAAGTAAAACATTTTGCATCTCAAAATAAAGCTCACTTAACTTAGGTTACTTTATATTCTACCGCTTTATATGTATATTTTATATATATATTTTTTCGTTCGGCTCTAACACCAAGTACTCTAGTTTTCGAATCTCATTAAAGATTTCTGCGTTTACTGAGTCCTACCACCGTTTGTGTGGATTGCTCAGTGGGCGACCGGTTGTTGCTCAGGCTTTTATGATGCATCTAGGAGCTCTACCATCACGAATGCGCACCTCATGGTCGGCAAATTGAAATCTGTGCATCTTCGCCAGGATCAGTGTTTCAGAAATTATCTGCTTCGAAGGGTTTATAAATATCACGGTTGTCTTATGACGACGATCAATACTCTCTCACTCTCTAGTAATGGTTACCAGTTTTATCCGGAATGTAATGGCTCGTTCTTACATAATTATAGAATCAAAAGGCATCTAAAATTCTTCTCGATTTTTGACTCACGGTATCCCTGTTGCCGACAACAAGGAGATGAACTTCAAATACTACGAAATTGACTTAAATAGTTAAAATAAGTTTCTAGCAGCATTTACGAAGATTCTATCCGCACAATAGGAAAGAAAGCACAACCTCCATGTTTTACCCGTTAACTAGGTCCTCACTAAAGCCGGTAGGAAGTTACTTCCTTGGACCGCTAGCTTATTCATCAGTTTCAGTTTGCAGCCACTTGGTTAGCCTACGTGAGAAAAATTGAACTTCGATTGTGACACGAGCTTTCCTCAAATCAACAATAATTGGAAGCGTGAGGATGGAAAGTTACACTGTTGCGGTTGTGTATAACACATTGCCATCAAATGAATATTCTATATAATTCCCCTAATAATCGATCAGCCAATCACTAAACCTTTTCAAGATCATCTCAACAGTTAACCTTGCGATTTTTCAAATGCTCACATAGGTCTAAAAACGTGTATAATCTAAACCCCCGATAGCTATCTCTCTCGCACCCACGCCTTCCATAGATGCTTCCGGCGAACTCTCTGGTGGTGAATAACATTGCAATGGTGGAAAAATCATTTTCACGGTAAAATGACGCGAAATTTGGGAAGAGATATGTTCACTTCGCGACATGTGTGAGAATGCTTTAATCGCCGAACAGTGCGAACGTTGTGTTGTTTGCGTGTGTGCGCGGAAATGTAAAATTGAGGCTTTAACATAAATTTTCTGGAGACTTTATTTTAACAATTGACAATTTTTCGATTGCATTTCATACATTTCTTATTTAATAACTTTGAGAATGAATCAGTGAATGTTTTCCTGACACGATTTTTCTGAGAATTTATTTTTCAACGATACTTTCATGAAACTTGTGCCCTAAATACTCTAAAAAATAGGATGTTTATTCAAATTTTATAGTTATTTTTTCATAGAAATAAATATATGTAAATATAATATTTTTAAAGAATAAAATATCTAAATATATATAAAAAAATCACTTAACAAAATTTTACAACAAATATATTTTATTCACATCCCTTTGCCCAATTTTTCCTGGCGATTTTTACCATTGAACCGAGACAGCTGTATTCAGGAAGCCATGCCATGCATTCTTGATGATGATGATTTTTACCCAAGAAACCTTCTCTAGTTGATATATTTCTTGAAATTTTCTGCGTGTAAGCTTTGAAGAAAAATTAATGAAACGTATTCGCAGGTGCATTTTCCATTTTGCGGTTGTTTTTCGGCTATTCGTTCTATTGTCACATTTTGAAGAAGAAAAAAATCCTTTTCTTTACGTAATAAAACTTTAATCTTTTTAAATGATGTTTTTTTCTTAGAGAAAATTTCACTTTAAACAGCTTTGCGAATTATTATTTGGATCTTATAATTGAATGTTTTGATAGGATGATTTGGAGGCATGACAAACACCATGAAAAGACGAAGCTAGAATGCCCTTTGTTGTCTTGAAATACGAACAAATAAAGAATGCAAGTTATCCAGCCACTTTTGTTTACTTTGATAGAAGTTGATTGCATTGCTTCATTAAAGAAAAATTCAGGAGTGTGGCGTCCTACTTCTTTTTGTTTTCAAGTTAAACTTTTACAAATCTTTATACTTAGACGCCCTGTTTACCATTTCTGTACAAATCGCTGAACAGAATATGATATTGCTTCCCCTCCTTCACAATCATTAATGAATAATCCGCAAATTGGAAAATTATTTTCCTTTACTACAACCTGAAATAGTGCGTGCAAATTGGAATAGTAATTCAAAACCTTCTGCTGCCTAATTTCACGACGAATAGACTAAATTAACATTCCTTACGCGAAGAATTATTCGACATTAACTCCAATAAATCATCATCAAGAACTCGAGTTTTGTTTGCCGCCTGTCCCATAGTTGGCGACATGTTTTGACGAGTATTTACGTAGTGGCAACAAAGCAACCCTTGAACTGGGCGAAATAACATGCAACGAATGGTGGTATCATTATATTTCCACACCATTATAACAAGCCACTCCCCAGAGCTTCGTTCGATTACCGCACCGACCTTAATATGTGTCCGAATGTAATAGAGTTTTGTGACCATTCTAATTTCCCAAAAAAAAATTAATATGCTACAGGAATTATGATATGTTTGCGACAGTTATTCCGCGTATTTTAAGGTGTAGTAAGGATGATTTATGGAGGGATGTATAAAGTAGGATATTTATTTGAATAAGTTATTTATTTCTCATTTAGCCGGCATTACTTGCTTCGACGTTTAGTGAAAGCTTCGATTTCGATTGGAGTGCAATCATTATGAGCATACATTCTGTACGGGCGTTTTCACACCGTTGCTTCATCCCTTTTTGATATTTCACCAAATAATTGGTGGTCCACCCGTATATATTCTGTAGAATAAAAATAGCATGAAGCACGCAATGTTATGACTTTCACCCTTATTAAATGCCAGCGGAAAGGATTGTCGGATTGAATTGTTCGGGTGGTGAAAGTATACAATCGTCTGCAGGATCAATGAATTGTTGACGAGAGTCATCGGCAATGTTTGGCTACGTTGTAAACATTTTGCCTAGACTTTTGATTAAATCAAATGATTTAATTAATTAGGCGTCCTTAGCACTTAAGAAGGTGAACAGGATTCTTTTGGAGAGGCGGAGGCATATTATGGTCAAGGTTAACAGAGTTTCAGTTTTTTTGGTATTATGTATGGTTATTTCGTTATCCTCGGTGTTACTTTTCTCACTTTCATAACATTCGTCAATCTGCTTCAAAACTTGTAACCCGTAAATCTGAGGTTTTTTGAAATCTGTAGCTGCAATAAACGTGACCGTAAATTTTATTCAACTAGTACTTCCATGGTTACTTTCACTTATATACCTTATGCACCAAATCTAGCAATTATATCAATGCATCAAACTGTGCATAGCAGCTCATATATTAATGTTTTAAAAGAAACTCACACTTGAAATTCAAATATTCTGACGTTCACTTACAAAACTCAAGTACTACATATTAAATCTTTAATATTTTCAGAACTTTTCTATGCTGTTCGTGTTTTTGAGCGATTGGGAATGATTGCGTGATTTTGTGTCATAATTTTTAAGGACTTTTATGTTCAAATATTCGGTGCGTGGTGCACGAATTTGTGAAATGTTTCAAGAGTTCTGTCTGACAATAGATACAAAGGGTAACCAAAACATTTTATTAAACAAACGTAACTTTTTTTTTGTAATTCGGGAAATCTTGACCGAAACGGAAAAAAAATAATTCCAAAATTCTAAAGCTATTTTACTTTTCCAAAATATTAGAAAAGTAAAATATGCGCACAGTAAGATTACATGTATAAAAATTACAGCATGAACCAAATTATTGATTTTTTTCTTTTAGAGCAGAATTTTACAATGTCGCCTTAAGTTACAGCAATTTGTGACTAGGCAGCCTTCCCTCAAGTGCTCATTTATGTATTGCATAAAATTCACAAAAAATACGCTCTGATATATTAACTTTGATTTAACACCGTTAGTGTCTATCATACTCTTAGGTGCTACTTCAGTGGACTGTGTCAGTCCCCCTTTGTAAGGTTCAAGCTTTCTTTCGATCTTAAATTTCCATAAAGGATGATAAGCATTAATTGATTAAGGCATGGCAGAGATGTTCTGCAACTTTTTATGTTTTCTTAAATTTAGTTCTTAACAGCAAACACAAAAATGTCCTCTGAGTTTATCTCAGAATAGCTCAGTAAATGTGAAAATACTCTTCACTCCACATTTTTGCAAGGCAATTAACTTCTCTATTTACTATGTGCCTTGGTACCCAAATCAGAGCCACACTATTTTTCTTTATCAGGATGATGAAAAGAAATTCCTAGGTCAATTTGGACTTATATGTGTAGGAATTAAGGAGTTACATATGTAGGTCTTGAAGGAAAAAAAACCTTTTTCAAAAAATTGTAGTTTAAATACCAAAAATCTATTTTATGTAAAATTTATACACACAAAGTTTAGCATTTCAAGAAGTTGTAAAAAAAATATCAGCTAAAAATATTGAAAATTGTCAATTTTCATGCAGTTTTCCTAGTTCAACCTTTTTTGGGATAGGCTGAATATTTCGGTGCAGGCTCATCTCAAATCAAAAATTTTCTTTTAGTTTATGTGTTTGGCTCGTGATTGAACGAAAGAAATGAAAAAAATGAAATTTAAAATTTTTGAAATGAGTTTGAATGAATTTTCGTCTTATATTTTTTTTTTGCATTTTTCCGATTCTCATCGTTTTTAAAATATTTTTTTCGTATAAGACAAGAACGAGTCGACTGAATGAAAATCTCTTCGTTCAACACGAGACACGAAACAATACAAAGAGGAACTGTGCAAAGTTTCAGCAAAATCGGTCGATTCGTTCTCGAGAATTCGTGCCTACCACACGCAAAAACAAAGTTTAGAGAAAAACGCGTTCAAAGTTTTTTTACCGCGATTTAACGAATTTATTATTTTTTAGCGACTTATATCGAGTTGTCAATTCCAGGTCCATACAGCAATTCGTTCGCCTCATTCGCGATGTTCAGAGCATCCTTTTGATGTTGTGATGTTGGATGAAAAAGAAAGGATTGGATTTTACGCCGTAGAACTGCGCCGCATGCGTATAATACGCTAGGTAAGGCAGAGAGCACATAGCGACCACGTTTATTTGAAGGGTCTTTTAGGCTACAGTTTTTCAAAAAACCGGAACAGCTCGCAGAGATGCTAGTCAGGAGCTATATGAAAAAGAGGAAGGAATTTTGTATGGTCCAGGCATAGCAGAGTAGAGGTATATAGCGTTTTTTTAAAATAAATCGTAAAAAAAATAAACCCGATTTTCTCGAATTCACGTTTTTAAGCTGCCGGACACGATTTAAAAAAATACTCAACCAATCCCTCTGATTTTTTAATATGTTGCTGTACACATGTATGGCTATAGACGGTAGCGGAATCATTATTAGCGGTATCAAATTTTCCGATTTTCACTCAATTTTCCACCCTCAAAAATATTTTTTTTTAAATTGCCGCCATTTTGTTATTTTTTAATGAAAATAAAAATCATTCCGGTACCTGACATAGGCACTCAATCAAGGATTAATTTGGAGTTTTGTTTAGACCCCCCAGGCGATCCCGTCATCTGAAATCACGTGCGCCTTTATTTTTTGATTTTTTTTTTCAAAAAAAAATGTTATGGGTAAAACACAATAAAAAAATCTTAAAAAATGCGTATACCCAAATTACCAAACAACATATTCACAAAATTTGAAAATGATGTCTCTATTCTTTCTATTGAAAAAAAAATGGTTAAATTTTTTATTTGAAAATTGTAACCTGAAAGACCCTATAGCCACTGTGACGGCCGAAAAATTAGTGATTTTTAAATTTTTTTTTGACCGAGCAAGTAGAGAAATTTTTGGATCGGGTTTTTATTTTATTTTATTAAGTACACATCTAATAATTTTTCCACAAATTTGTATTAAAAAATATTGAATAGTTTTAACAATATAAACGATGCCGTAGCGCCTGAAAAAAAATTCCCCCTGCATGGTCGCATCGATTTTTTAAAAGCCGGTACTCTAAAAAACAAAACAAAAATTTTGTAATCTGTATGAATGTAGTTATCGTTGTACGTAGCCGTTATTTTTTATTTTGATTTTTCACAAAATGGTGACCGATTGACAATATTTTAATTTTTTCGACTGTTTTTTTTTGGTTTTCAAATAGTTTAAAAAATAGTAAAAAAAAAATCAAATCTCCTACGCTTAACCTTAACCACTACTAAGACGAACAAAACAAAAATAAAAAATTAGACATCGGTTAATAATTGTTCGAGTTATTGATGCGACCAGTTCAAAAAAAGTCGTTACGAGAAAAATGCGTTTAAATATTTTAGTCCATTTCTCTCGTAATGAAATCATGTATAAAAAAATTTAAAATTTTCATACCTATATTAAACTATCAAGACCTGGACCATATTACGGTTCTTCCTCTTCATCTCCAGGGGTCTTGTTGACTTTCTTAATTTTTTTATAAACTTTTTCGATGCGATACTGAGCAGCTGATCGGCCTACCTGCTCTCACTAAAATCATTGTAACTTAGTCAATTTTTGAAATTTTGACTTGCGATTTTGTACACATATTTTTGAACATATAAACTTTGATTTAAAACAAACCATGACCCATCACAGTGGCTATTCCCTTAAACCAGAAAATCTTTATTTTTTTCAAAAGAAAAACGGAAACAAGTTATTCGTGCATGAATCAATTTTGAAATTTTCAGCTCTATAGATAAATAAATAATATATATAATAGCATGATTTTGGGCGGAAACAACGAAAAAACTATGAGTGAACTATGTGCTCAAATTTCTTGTTTTGTGAGCAAACGAAATTCGTGAATAACATTTTAAAATTTTGGTAAAGATGCCGTCAAAGTTTCGGCAAAAATACAGTGCACACAATTTAATTAGAAATTTTCGCTTAAGGGAATCTTGCAAATTTAATTTATTTCACCAATGGCTCTATTGCAGAGCATTGACCAATAATTACAACGTGCATTCATTAAATGGCGAGCATTTATATTTTAAATGTGAATTTTTAGCAACCGAAATAATTTTGATGCCTGTTTATATGTACATATTTTGTGTGTAGTTTTGTGCTGATTGATTTTCATACAACGAAGTTTCTATTGAACGAAGGTTTTCGACGGAACTCTTAATTTCGCTATAAAGAGATTCGACTGTAGTTCTGTTCTGAAAACATGTAGCATTCTCTCTTTTATGGTCAACTTTGTCTTATGCAATATCATTAATGTGATCGTCTTGAATTTCTGTTTGCAAAGCTCGACTCTACAGCAAAGCCTAAAAATGCACTGAATGTCACCCAGAAACCGATACTTGGATGTTCATGATTTTAATGGCCGAAAGCAACTGGAAAATCGCAGATGTCGTGAGTATATATTGCCGCAGGCTGTAAATCGAAATTAATTGAGACGGACTCATATTCTTCCAACCATCTTGTTGTTTGAGGTTTTTGTTCTTGAGCGATTCCATGTCAAGTGGAACAACTTCGGAACTTGACCCCTTTCAATTTGACTGAAAATCTACCCACTTGTTCTGTATGTAAAGCCATGAAGATTTCCCAAGTTTCAGCTCAATATATGTAAAACTGCGCCCAGGGTGAATTTTTTAAGTATTGACGGTTTTTTTGATTTTTAAAATATCTTTTGCAATTTGTTTTATGAAAAGGTCTAATTTACTCAAAAAAAATCCAAAATATGCTTTCCGACGTAAAATGACTCGCTGAACACGATCCCGTGGTCAGAAAAATTCCAAAAAATCGTGGCAAGACAGAAAACCGCTACATATGTACAAAAAATTGAATAGTTTTTTTAACTCACACATTATGTTTGATGTACAGCAGTGGCGTACCCAAGGGGGGGGGGTTACGGGTTCAACCCCCCCCCCCCTGGGTAGACAAGTTTAGCCTCGTAAATGAAACCAGACATGCAATCGGGCTAAAGTCTGCCAGAATTATTTTTGAAGGACTCCAACTTTGACCGGTGAAAAAGTATGATTAAGTATGATTACATAATTGTATCTTCATATCTACACCGAAGCACTAGCAAACGTACCTAGTCAAGACTTCAAAAATATGAACCCCCCCTTATCAAAATCCTGCATACGCTACTGATGTACAGGGTATTCAAACGGATGAGGAAAATGGTCAAAATGTCATTTCTTATGTAAAATTGTGCCAGAAATCCAAATCCGTGCTCAGAATTGAGTTTTCAATGGATATAGAATCGGAAAACTTATGATTTATACGGAAAAACGATTACGATTTTTCGTACTTTTTGCGCTGTAGCGGCCGCGGGTGTTAAAATAACCAACGACAAATTATGTCATCTTGAAGTATTCTGCAATTTTTGACGGGTGTTAAATTATTTTTGCCTAGATGTAATTTTTACTATGAATTTATCAAAATTTTACTTATATAACGGCTTTTCCGGCTTTCCATGGTTTTTTGGAATTTTTCTGACCACGGGATCGTGTTCAGCGAGTCATTTTTCGTCGGAAAAAATATTTTGGATATTTTTTGGAGCAAATTGCCAGGTCGTTGCATATGAAACCGGAATTTTTTGTATGAATGAAAATCGTGAATTTTTTGTACATATATCTTATGCCATGATACATATTTTATTCAAAATATTAGCCATCGCTAGCCACACATCTGGCCCATCTTTCGGGCAATTTGTGGATTCCTCGCCAAAAAAATGCCTTTGCCTTTGGGCGCGAACCAGTCATCGAGCCATTTCTTCACATCTTCATATGTATTGAAGTGCTGCTCAGCGAGTGCGTGGCCCATCGATGAAAACAAGTGGCAATCGGATGGTGCGAGGTCTGGCGGGTGGGGTTGGATCTCCCAATTGAGTGCCTCAAAGTAGTTGCGTACCAATTGTTAGGTGTGGGACGCTGCATTGTCGTGCTGGAAAATTAACTTGTCGTGTCGTTCCTTATATTCAGGCCTGATTGCACGGTTCAATGTGATTAATTGTTGGTGATAGCGATGTGCGGTAACCGTTTCGCCCGGTTTCAGCAGCTCATAAAAAACCACACCTGCCTGGTCCCACCAAACGCACAGCATCGTCTTTTTGCCGAACCGATCTGGTTTGGCGGTGGATGTCGACGGTTGGCCGGGGTCAGCCCAAGACTTTTTGCGCTTAGGATTTTGGAAATATATCCATTTTTTGTCCCCAGTCACGATTCGGTGCAAAAACGATTTTCTATTGAACCGAAATACCAGTGACTCCGATATGATTTTTCGTCTTTCCTGCTGTCTCTCTGTCAACTCGTGCGGCACCCATTTGCCCGATTTCTGGATCTTTCCCATCGCATACCGACGTCTTCTGATGGTCGCCTTAGCCACATGTAATTTCGCTGCCATCATTGCTTGCGTTTGCGTATCGTCTTCGTCCAAAATCGCTTGTAATTCGGCATCCTCAAATTTTTGAGATAGTCGACCGCGTTCTTCGTTGTCCACATTGAAATCTCCGCTTTTGCATTTTTTACACAACTCAAAACACTGTGATTTGCCAAGAGCATTGTCGCCGTAAGCCTCCACCAACATTCTGTACGATTCAGCCGCCGATTTCTTTAGATGAAAGCAAAAAAGCAAAGCTTCCCACAAATGCTCTTTTCCAGGCATAAAATTCGACATGTTCAGCGTTCTCAAAAAATATATTTTCGTATGAACCTTAACTTGTTGCGCGTAGTAAATGTTTATTAAACGTCAAAGTCAAGAAGAACAACAATTGTGGCGGTAGAAAGTAACAGAGTTTAAAGCTACTGTCATCTATTGCATAATTCCGGTTTCATATGCAACGACCTGGTAGACCTTTTCATAAAAAAAAATGCAAAGGATACATTAAAAATCAAAAAATAACAGTCAATACTTTAAAAAATCACCCTGGGCGTAGTTTTACATATTTTGAGCTGAAACTTGGAGAATCTTGATGACTTAACATACAGAACAAGTGGGTAAATTGAAATGAGTCAAATTCTGAAATTGTTCCACTTGACATAGAATCGCTGTCTTCCTTCTTTGAGTTTTTCTATTTTGCTATAGCGTCTTGCAAAACTAGCTGTATCTTTGGAGGGTTAAAAAACTGTGAACAATGCTAACAGATCCAAGACAGTTTTTTGATAGCAGTAATATTGTTAACTGAACTGAGCACGTTGAAACTGTGAGCAGCACGATGCAAATAAATACTGATAGAGGATGCTTTTTTCTAACGTATGGCTGCACTCCATTTAACTCTGTACTCACTGTTGCTCCAAAGTTGAACAATAACAGAAATGACAACACTTGTAACATTTTCTAAATCCTTACAATTGGCATATTGGTCATTTGTCACTCAAAAGAAAAATTTCAACTATTTTGGCGCATGCACCGTTTTTCGTTTCTATACCTCATTTATGAGTTTTCTATGCTTTAGTTTTACCATTTCACAATTTCGAAAACAGCTGAGTGAATCATTTTTAATGAAAAAAGTGTAAAAGATTTGAAATATTTTACGTTGTATTAGAAGATTTAAAAACTAGTAATGCAGTTGAACATTGCTGATTCACCTTAAAATAATTACATCCACGAATATTGAAAAGAACAGTACTCACCGGTGATCGAACACACGACGACGACAATTATTCAAAAAGAAAAACAATACCGCGACGGGAATCGAACACACGACCCCACGATCGCGAGCTCGAAGTTCTGCTACCTACACTACACCGCTTCTGCCAGATGTAAAAACTTAATAATCCATTAGCGACGCTAAAAACTTTAAGGACGTTTTTCTCAAAAACGGAGGAGGGTTGCGCTCTAATATTTTAAGGATCGAATATCCTTGACGTCTTCAACTTATGTGCCAAATTTCGTCCAAATCTGAGATTCCATAACATGAGCCTCTCCTAGTTAGATAAATAGGCGTACAAAAAAAATTAATTTGATCGACTAGGCTGGCTTAAACCCTTCCCCTGCTCACAGGCCCTTATATTCATTATTTTCATTTTGAGTAACTATACTGCAACCGAATTACACTGTACACGTTCATGAATACAAGAAGAATGATAAAAATATAATTTATTCTTTCCTCCATTAATCAGGATTAGAGAGAAACATGCAACACTATGCCAAGATTCTATATGGAATAGCATTTCACCGGAAGATTAGCGATACTTAAAACGTACAGTTTCCACCTTTAAAAGCATTTCAAGATTATTTTTTGCTCACTTTCCCAACGAAAGGTTCCCAAATTCATAGTAAAATATGGTCTGCGTTTTATTTTCGTCCACAAAGTCGACACTATTTAGTTCTGCTTGACAAATAAACCATCGCAGCTTATCATAGAAGCATATATATGTAATTTTCTTTTAACTCACCTTTGGTTTCCAGCCCTTTTCGAGGTATCCTCCACCAGTGAAGGTTGCCATCAAAAAATTGAAGACCGTCAACGAGGATAGCATGAGGAATACGAGCTTGTACAAGATCCCGCCAATTGTGTTCGGTGGCCACCACATGTTGCCCATATACAAGGACATTAACGTGACACATTTGATAATGGCTGCAACGGAAAAGTTAATGTTTAGTGGCAAATTGCAGGATTCGAGGGCTTACATATATCGGACGTAAATTAAGGAGAACAAAGAACGGAGGGTTCCACGCGTTTGTGGGTGACATGAGTTAAATAATTATGTTTAATGGAATATGGTCCTAGTTTAGGATGGAAGATGTGATGAAGATGATTGGGCGTGATTAGTGCGTTTAGGGTTGCACGCGATAAGAAGAACGAGCAATGCAAACATGCTACGCTTGGGTCGGTAGTAGCGTCAGCTTCCGGGCCCTGGTAATATCGTCTAGTCACGGATTTGTTGACATTCTTAGTAGCCATTCAAAAGGGCAATTAGCAGTGTGCGTCTACGATGTCAGCGACTTTCACAGACCCCAAACGAACGCTTCCCAGACGCGAGGTGTTGTTGGGCACTTTCTTTTCTTCGCGGTAAGCTGCCTCTGACGGAGGAAATGCCTTATCAATGCACGCAATCGCACGGAACCGACCCAACCCTTTCTTTTTTTGAATTATTCACGGTGGCTTATCGACAGATACGTGAAGTAAATATGAGAAAATAATAAAGTTTTTAAGATAATTTTTAATCTAATGAATTTTGATACTATAGCGGCGTGACAACCACCCAAGCGATTGTCGAGGACCACGCGGGGAATTTAAAAATAAGATGATCGTAGAAAATTATTAGGGAACATTTCTCATGCCTACTTAAATGGCTAATATTTGCGGGAAAAACTTACACAGTGCGATAATTGGTCCCCAGTGAAAGAGGCGTCGCACACCTGTCAGAGTCACAGTCATCATTCCCGATTCCTTATTCACGCAACTACTGGACTCAGCACATTCAGAGCTTTTACTTCAATATAGAAAACAGAAGGGCTACAACTGCGGAGTCCTTCGAAGGACTCACTCGGACCTAACAACGCGTACTACAACCGCACACTTTGACATTTGCAACGTGACTGCACGAATGTGAAACGAAAACAAATTTCAAATGACATTTAACTGTTGTCAAGTGTTTCATAGTAGTTGAATCGTTCCATAGCCGGCTCGTTTCGTTTGGATCAAGTAAGAATGAAAATTGTAAACATATGTTTATAGCCTATTAATAGCCCAATTAGACGGTTCCAATTTTGTGACAATACACTTTTAAGTACAATAAATGATTGATGCATTTCGAAATGCCTCTGTTTTTTTCAACGTTGGAAGGTGAATATGTTCGAAAAAAATACCCATCAGCTCCTGTCCCTCGATCTGATTTCTACCGACTAAAACCACATCCGTCTGATTCAAATCACTTTATCCATTTATTTTCAATAATTTTCCATATTTAGATTTCAGTACATAGAACTTTCCAGACGATACAAGGGATAATATCTAATTCGTGAGGTTTATAGCCTATTTACACTGCCACAAAACTACATAGTTTTGGCTTCATTCGTGATTTTTACCATTATTGGATTCAAAAATACGCATTTCCTCATGAATTTCCAAATTAACTCCATAACGTAATTTGGACCGAATCACGGATCATAGCAACGATTTAATGAATATTGACACATGCAATAGATGCTATTAGTTGATATTTTTGAATTCACCACTAATTTTGACACATTATCTCGGAGCAAGGTAGTGCTCTTAATAAAAGTTTTTCCACTACAAGAAAAATAAATCGAATTCTAAGGGGCGCGAATGAAAAGAATTGCTTTATAAATATTTTTATAAATGTTTGGTTAAATTTTCAAGTAGAATTATAACATCATAGAGGGTGTCTTTATTCATAAGAGCTTTAATTGGCCAGATTGAAGATTGCATCTGTTGAACATGAGTATTTGACACACAAAATGATCATAATGCAACGTAAACGGTCCTGGAAATTTCGAAATCCGTCAATCATAAATAACTGTTTTTGGCACGAATGGTGCCAAAACTATGTAATTTCGTGGGAATGTAAATAGACACGGACACGAGAGCCATGGTGTGGAATTGTGCACACATATTAGTGTTCTAATCCACAGCAGTACACATGTCATTCGCACACTAGTTCCGTCGTGGCGTGTATACGTACAGGAATTTCTGACTCACAATCGCGGCTTCGCTACAATACAGTTGCTCAATTCAACATAAAGAAATTTCGTTACGTGTTTCTCGTTCTTTTCCTCGCGAGTTGCGGAGTGAAATTCAGAAAGCTTTCTCTAAAAGAGGGGTGATTTTTGCATCTTTTGTAATATGTTTTTTGATAGCTCGAAGTGTCCATGCTTTATATTCTTTATGCTATGTTATAAGCTTTTAATGATGAAAAAAATTAATGAGACTTCAGTAACACCCCTTATACCGACATTCATAGTCTGGAAAGTAATACTATTGACACACTACAGCCAATAATTAGCTCGCAGCTCATTATGAACTTGGATCTAATGATATGGTGACATACTACGTATCGCTCTTTGTGATTGACACTTGAACTGTAAGTAAAGCTGTCAAAAGGTCAGAAACAACTAAAATTGGTTCATTTTGTTATTATTTTCGTTTTCCTTTATTTTTGGCTCATAGAACTTAGAAACAAGATCACAAAAGGCTCAAAACTACTACATTTCGATGAATACGCGTTTGTTTTCTTTTTGAAACTATCGGACAATGTAAGTCGTTTAACGTCTTTCTTTGTTTCATTTCACGTTTAATCTCTTCGTTCCGTTCCTACTAGTTTTCTATTCCAAGCGCAAAATAAATTTTCTACAGTCCTGTACGTTTGACACCCGTCACTATCAGCTGATTGTTTCAAAGTTTGTTGATAACATCCCGATCAAGTTTCATAAATTGCCTAGGTATTTATTCTGAATTGAATTTAGGTAAATTTATTCATATTTGTAATTTCCACACTCGTTTATTTATAACAATGAAAGTTTCTTTCAATTGTGCCATAGCTAACCTCTAAAATTGCAGCCGAAACTGGGAGCACCTATGCCGATAGCATGATGTCCATTCGCCGGCTAGTTCTTCCAATTTTCTGCAAGGCAGTGCGTGGTACTAGGCTTAAATCTCCTCAGATAAGAACAATTGCCTCCGCCACAGACAATCCACACGCTGACAATGACGACAACCAGCAAAAACGGAAAGAAAAGCCTCCAAACACAGACCATCTTCCGGCCACCCTTACGAATTTCGACAGTCTTTCCGACAAAAATAAAACCACTTATCTGGACATGGTTAGTATATTTGAATCGAGGAGTGTGCATCGTCGCAACCACGTTGAGTTCATCTATGCCGCCTTGCGTAACATGGAGGAGTTCGGCGTGCACCGAGACCTGGAAGTGTACAAGGCGCTGATCAACGTCATGCCGAAAGGGAAGTTCATACCGACAAACATCTTCCAAGCGGAATTCATGCACTACCCGAAGCAGCAACAATGCATCATTGATCTGCTTGAGCAGATGGAAGACTATGGCGTGATGCCCGATTACGAAATGGAGGATATGCTGGTGAATGTGTTCGGTCGTCGGGGACATCCTGTTCGGAAGTATTGGCGTATGATGTATTGGATGCCGAAATTTAAAAATCTCTCGCCGTGGCTTCTGCCCAATCCCGTGCCCAACGAGCCCCTCGAGCTGGCCAAGCTAGCTGTGGAGAGGATGTGCACGGTGGACTTGCAGTCGAAGGTGGAAGTGTTCGACACAAATGATATTGAAGAGTCGCTCGACAAAACGTGGATTGTGAGTGGGATGAGTCCGGATCAGGAGGAGCTGATCAAGAAGCACGATAAGACGAAACCCGTGTATATTGAGGGACCGTATTTGATATGGCTAAGGACAATGTCGGTGAATTATTTTACATTGCGCGCGGATCTAGATCCGAATTGGAAGTTTGCCGATGACGAGGAAGTCGATACCGATGGTGAGTGTTTCTTTGCATATACAGTCGTTCGAAAAAGTCCACCAGCGCCGGTTCTACGTTGAGTGCTGAAATTCCGCAGGACATATCGATAAGTTGTTATTTTTGATGAGAGAAAAATGTAAAATAGCAAATTATCAAAAATAATTTTCAATGGCTTAGGTTAATCGCGAGTGCTGCGATACCTGAAGGCCCTTTCAATCTTGGTAGGTGGAAATCTTCAAAATATACTGATTAGCTATTGATTTTGTCGGTTCGTGATAAAAGAGCGAGAAAATCATAGGCCAAATCATATGCGCCCTTCGCTGTTAAAAATCTACCAAACTGATAGCGCAAAACGTTTTGCTAACGGTGGAATAGCATTCGGCACTCTTCCTGAAAAACACACCTACCACAAGCCTGAACATACTTCAAACGATCTTGTAAAAAATCTACAACTACCGATGTTCACCTTTTTTAGCTCAAAATATTTGATGTGGCTTCAGTTGCTTTTTTACTTTATTGTAGATAATAAAATCACGCAATTTACAAAAAATATTGTTTGGTTCTTTTTCAGATGTTTCAAACCTAAAAGTTCCCCTCTTTGGTGCGCCAGCACGCGAAACTCGCCTAGCACCGGTACGTTCTGTTCACCAACAGGACGATGGCACAATATTTGCAATATGCGCAACGGGCACCTCATCCAAAGATTCCCTGCTCTCGTGGATTCGCTTGCTTGAACGTAACGGCAATCCCGCGTTAGGCAGCATACCAATTCTCTTCAAGTTTAAAACGAAATTTGGCTCGCAATTGATACCACTGAATCCAGATGTAAGATGACAAGTTGTATTTAGTTAAGTAGCGTTTCCGTAATTTTAATAATAAAGTTAAAAACAACACGAGTTAATATTTTCTGGTCATTTATTTAAATTTAAATATCATTGTAGTTCGACTACATATTTTTTTTAAAAACGATCCCACTACGCGAATCACTAAATTCACGTGGATTGTGTTAATATAAGTAGACGAGAGTCTTACAAATAAAATCGAATTGTTTACACACAAAAGAAATTAATGGTAATTATCTTAGCTACACAAACCATCGGCAAACGGATATTTATACGTTTCATTTACAGAATGAAATACAATTTAAATCTATTGGCAGAATCGAAAGAAATTAATCAATTATTCTTTCATCTTAAAACGAAAATCAATCGTTTGAAATTCCTTCTATGAAATTCATTAGACAGCGTTACTATCATCGTCAACCTTATTTACTAAATTAAATTAAAATCGAAAAAATCATATTATTTTCATTCAAATCACAGATATGTTTCTCATTTCCGCAACACTAAAATTAAAAAAAAATAGAGACAACTCGAAAAGATATACGAAAATAATTCCAACACTTCTACTGTACTAATTGTTATTTCAAATATATCCGGTATTTTTTCTTCCAAAAAATAAAACAACTATCTGATCAAAGAAATTAATTGGTTAAAAGTTTGCTTGGAAATCTAAGCAAATTTGCGATTAAGCGGAAACACTTGGGTGACATGACCGATTCCTTTGGTTTCTCCTTCGCGAAATAGAACACGCATTCCGGGCCGAACATATTCCGGATGGCAAACAAATTGAAACATCACGGAAGCACTGTCGTTTGTGCCAATTTTACCGCCACCCATTATGCCACGAATTATGGCGGTTTGACGAATACTGCCGATATGTACGGTCGTCTGGAAGCCAACATAGATAGCGGTCGCGTGGAAGAGAACAGCTACTTTGGCCTGGAATGAAGAGATATACATATATACATATTTATAAATGTTGAAAAACAAATAGATAGTCAAGTGTGACATGGGAATGTGTGATTTTTGAATGCAAAATTGGTTGGGCAGAAAAATCAAACATTGATTCCGAAAAAAATCCAAACAATCTAAACTTTCCTTCATCTGGATGTCCTAAATATTACCTGAAAATACCCTCAACTTTAACCGAGATAAATATGGGACCAATTTTTGTTTTATAAATACAATTTACCCGCCAAATAGTAATCCCTGCATATAACGAACCAACGATATGACCCACTGTATTAAGATTATTGTATCTAAAACAGCCCTTTAGCTGATTATGTTGAAAGCGATTTACGTAATTTTTTTTGCATAGAATGTCTTTCCCAGGAAACTATTGCTGATTTATTTCCACAAGTTGTTAAGGGGTTATACCCAGTTGTAATTTTGAAAAAATCTATTTTTTTGTTGCATTTTCGGAATGTATATTTAACTGATAATATTCCCTGAAAATTTCAAATCAATCCGACAAGTATTTGTCGCATATTCGCTTATTCGATATACGAGGTAACGCGTCCCGGACTATTAGAAAGTGAGCGGCGAACAGACCGGAGTATGTATTGTACCTGCTCTTTTCTTTCTTTGTATTCCTAGGTATAATTGAAAGCATCAACTCGAAGCCTTAGAAGCTGCTGATGATGCAGAGGGTCCATCTTATGGCTCTGGAATAGATGGCACCATGTAAGTGAAAAAAAATTATCTATGTGTAAACTTCTTCCGAAACGCGTTTTTCTCAAAACTATGTCTTCCAAGTCAGTGGCCAAGATTTCTAAAAAAACGGCTCAACCGATCGCTTTGACATTTTAACGCAACTTTCTCAGATATATTCCTCAGGTATTAATCGAAGGAATAAGATTTCGGATAATTATTTCTATTTTTTTAAATAACTTTACGTGGCAATTTTGGTCGAAAATTCGATTTTTTTCTTAACAATGCCGCCATTTTGTCAAAAATAAAAAAAATCCTTTATTCCTTCGATCAATACTTACTAGGAGAGGCTCAGGTTATGGAATCACAGATTTGGACGAAATTTGGCACATAAGTAGAAGACGTCAAGGATATTCGATCCTTAAAATATTAGAGCGCAACACTCGTCCTTTTTTGAGAAAAACGTCCTTAAAGTTTTTTGCGTTGCTAATGTGACAGGAGCTGAGCAGTCTAGGTAGCAAAGGCACCAGCACGCGATCAAGGGGTCGTGAGTTCGATCCCCGGTCGGGGTATTGATTTTCTTTTTGAATTATTGTCGTCGTCGTCGGCGTCGTGTGTTCGATTACCGGGGTGAGTATTGTTTTTTTGAATAATTGTGAATGTAATTTTTTATGGTGAATCAGCAATTTTCACTTACAAATACATTTATTTTTCCAAAACAGCAAACTGTTCGTTCATTTAGATATGTAAATTATACTGAAAACTCATTGTTGAACGGATAGAGTCTTAAAAACTGTTGTAATCGAAGCAAAATCATAGCTAATGGTAAGATCATCCTTTGTTTCTCGAATCAACCATGCTTCCTCTTCGTGCCTCAAAGCCAAGTCAGCAAAAGCCAATAAACCACAGAACGGTGCTTTTAGTAAGAAAAAGGAAGAATATTTCATCCGCAAGAAATCTTGGAGGGCGACCAAAACTCCTATCGGATGCCGACGCGCGATTAATGAGCAGACTACTAAGAAGTGAAGATTCCAAGGAAGCAAGGACACCGAAAACAGCAGCGCAACTTATAAACAAGACTGTTAGCGAGCGGACTGCAAGGAGAGCACTAAAAAAAAGGTGGCTTTATAGCATCTATCAAGCCTAAAAAACCATTGCTATCCGGGAAAAACATCAAAGAGAGGATAAAATTTGCCAAATGCCATAAAGACTGGACAGTGGAAGATTGGAAAAAGAGTAATTTGGTCAGATGAATCCAAGATTAATCGATTCCAGTCTGATGGCAAAGAATATTATTGGCATCGACCAAATGAGAGCCTTCAGAAACATCAAGTGAAGCAAACATTAAAACATGGAGGTGGTAGTTTAATGGTGTGGGGCTGCTTCACATGGTGGCATCTGGGTACATTGGTAAAAATAAATGGGATAATGAAAAAAAAATATTATTTTGATATTTTGAAAACAAATTTAACAGATTTCATCAAAGAGTGCGCCTATCCCATTGAAGAGATCGTTTTTCAACAGGATGGTGACCCAAAGCACACCGCTAAAATTGTGCAAAATTGGCTTGGTGAGCAACAATTCTTGAAAATAAAATGGCCAGCGCAAAGTCCGGATTTAAATCCGATTGAAAATTTGTAGGCCATTCTAAAAAGAAGGCTGACACAATATGATAATCTTCCAAAAAATGTGGTGGAACTCTGGAGTCGCGTGCAAGCTGAATGGGGAAAAATTCCACACGACACCATTCAGGGGCTAGTTGAAAGCATGCCAACACGCATGCGGAGTGTCTTAAAAAACAAGAGATTATGGACAAAGTATTAAAAAGCTCCTGAAAATCTCTTTAATCGAAAATGTGCAAAAATGGATAAATGAAAAAAATATTGTTTTATTTTTATTATTATTTGTAGAAAGCTCATGTGTTTTTATGTTTCTGTAATAAAATGAATCGTTTTTGTATTATGATATAATGTCAATGTTATTTCAAAATTACTGAAATTTAGCAAAATAGCGGCCTTTCATTAGAATTTTTAAATCATGTATCCACTTTTGCTCGCCACTGTATATGGTTATATAGTTATCGTGTGAACCACGAGCGTTTCAAAATATTGATTTTTTCTATTTTTTAAAGCCAAACATCGCAAAACAAACTTCAATTTCGAAAAATTATTTTTAACTGTCCGCCATTTCGCCATTTCGTTATTATTGTATATAACTTGATAATTTTGGTTCAAGCCACTGGCTTTTCAAATAAAACCTTTTTTTTGAATTTTTTATTTCACCCCATTTTTCGCTTTAGGTTCATTGGCGCAGTTTAATATGCATTTTTAAATGGTTAGGATAATGCCGCCATTTTGTGTAAAATAGTAATAATAATTCAGTACGCTTTGACAATGTATTCATTTAGCCCCAAAACAATTATATTGATATCTACTGCAGGGGACTTGTAATAAATTTTTAAAAATAGGTCAGTATTTCCCCTTAACATTAAGGGGTCTACCCTCTTTATCATTTTCAAAATAATCTATTTTTTATTGCATTTTTGGAAAGTATATATATGAAAAATATGAGAGAAATGATATTCAAAGAGAAATATGATATTCAAATTTTATAAAGATCAGAGTAGTCTAACTGTATTTTTGGGCAACTTTCACTTTGTCATCCGAGCGCGATTCTTCGTTAAAAAACAACTTGAACTGCGTTTTTCTCGAAACAACGTTTTTCGACGCCGCGTTGATGAAATCTCGAGAACTACGGAACCGATTCTCACCAAATTTTTATCAGGCATTCTTTATGACAACAGCTATAGCTATTGGTAGTTTTTCAAAATTTTGATTTAAAGTATTTTTTGGCCAAAAACGATGAAAAAAAGCATGTTTTTTCGTATTTTTTCGAAACATGTCCACCATTTTATCAATTTTCCAAAAATCAAAAATCGCCCTATTCGCACTATAGCTATTAACATATTGAACTTAAAACTATTTGATTTTTTTGTTTCAGACAAACCATCTTGAAAATTTCATCAACAGCGCATACCCCTCTCGTTTTTTCGACATTTTTTTCAACCAGTATTTTCATTGATAAAAACTCACATAAATGAATAAAAAATAATTTGTTGTGTATTTCGGGAATGTATTTATTGAGTATAACCCCTCCTTTATCAATATTTATAATTTAAACCTATCCAAAAAAAATCTATTGAAAACAACTCGTTTTTACACTGCTAAAAGAGGGTAGATCCCTTAATAAAAAAAATTTGCTGCCCAACTAAATACACGGTGAATTCGAGCTATGTGGGCTTGGCATTGACGAGCCGTCTTTAGTTATTGCAACAAACAATACCGCAAACGACTTGTGACAAACAATTTTTTACAGTGAAATCTTAATGCATTTTGAGATAATAGTCAAAATGAAGAAGTCATGACACCTAAAAAATGATAATTTCAGATAATTTTTAGCTCGTAGGTTTTTTTTAATATTGCCACCACATGAAAACAATTCATGTACAGGTTCTGAAAATTAAATTTATACAATTACGTCATACACTTTAGTGTGAGCCACGGTTTTCGAGATACAAACCGATTTCATTTTCGTCTTTCTTTCAAGATTATAAAAATTCAATCGCGATGGAAAATGGCACACTAAGCTTCTTTATATCAACAAATAGTAAACGACTACAAAAAAATAGAAATTTTCATTAAATCGATTGGTTAACACTTTGAGCAGATGTTGCCCAGTCTTACATGTGTAATAACGACACAAATCGGTCAAAATACCGTTTAGCTAAAAGTTTCGAAACTGCAATGCACCATGCATATTTTAGTTTTAATAGAAATTGTTATCAAATATTTCATGCTGTATTATTATTTTGTGAATATATCTCAACGAAACGAGCTTTATAAATTTTAAATTAATAGTCAATTTTCAAAAATTTTGCCGTGGGACTCAGAAGAGTATGGCATACATCAACTATAAAATATTTCACTGTAAAATTTGCATGTTCTCTTTTAGGTCCTTTTGCCATCTAAACGTCGATATAGTTTTAAACCGTAACCGTTGTTTTACAGATTCAATAATATTACTTTTTGATCAACCCTTGTAGTTAAAATATGTGCAATTAACATAATTTTTCGGAAGAGATAATTTTACAGAGCATTACTTTCGTTCAAATTCAAACTGAAATTTTATTTCTCATTAAATTAAATTTTGTCGAAATTTCTTCTTATTTTCAGGCACATCAGTTTTCATGTTATTTTCGATTTAAATTCAATTACAGTATTAAACTCTATCGAGCTGAAGATAACGACATACCAGCAGGAATCCACATAATCGTCCTTATCTTGTTTGCAATGGTTACGAAACCAAGTGTACGATATATCCTGAGAGCTTTGTTAGCGCTTGAAATTTCGATTAAAAAATGGTATGCATTATGTTATCTTTTTTGTGTGTATTCTATACCAAGTGCTTATCAACTCGCAACAAGCACATTGAACTAATCGATTACAACACGACTGCTCATCACTTGGCGGCGATCTGAGCAATTGTTGAATATAATTTGTGTCCCTGACCATGCACATTGGGCTGCACAGTTTGGTGAGCTGTGATGGTTGATTGGGATAGTTGGAGGGCCAATCTGCTCGTGTCTTCTGGTTCGAATCTCGTTCGAATAAATTGTCTCACCGTTATATGATAAAAAGTCTTTTTGAATTTAATATTTTGGCAACAAAAAAAAATAAAAAAGCCCAAGAGTCATCAATACTCTTGGATCATTCTAATTTTATTGAATGTTCGGAAATGGGACAAAAATCTCTTTTTATTTCCGACGAAGTACCAATTTGTCGTAATTCTGCAAGCAACATTTGCCAAACATTTACAATAAGGATAAAGAAACCTTAATCTATTGAACGTTTTTTTCTTTGCCATTTCAAATTGTTCTACAGGAGGATTGACCATGCATATTTATACTTCTATACGATTATAATAAAGAGAAGGCTGACTGACTCACCAGCGTTAGAACCTTAACTTAAGAAATCAGAAACACGAAATTCGTATATAAGGTTCGTTTCATAACTTATGTACGCAATCAGGATCTGTGGAAATTCATCTTCTAAGATTTACTTGAAATCTAGTACAAATACTTTTGAGTACATATAATGCAACGCGTATTTCAGATGGAGATGAAAGTAGGTATAAACACTGAACCAATTTCATGTAGCCTTGTTCAGTTTCAACGATGCTCCATAAATGGAGCTACATGAAAAATAAGACGCGCTATAGAAGTGTAAACCATATTAGCTTAGAATACAACTGTCTCCCAATGTAAGCAGTATAAACTTATCTGTGATTGATCGAAGTAAAAGAAGCCATGAGTCAAAAAATTACCTGAAAGAAAAACGTTCCATACGGTGCATTCTCCTCATTATCATTTCCATTCTCGGACAGCAATACCATTCCACTCCTCAGCGGTGGCAGTTTACTATTCTGGGCAAATGCTAGCGATGCACTCTGTCCAGCCTTCACCACTCGACAAGCGGCCCGATTACGGTGAATCGATCGTACCGCGATCGGCATGAAGGAGCCGTCTCGCAATGGTCCCAAACGCATTCGCATTTTCTCCGTTAATATCCCCTTTGCGAGCAATCCACCCAAAACATTACCAACTCCAACCACACGAAAAATTTCATCTACTTGAAACTCGCACGGTTCCTGCTCGAGTCGTTCCTTTTCAGCGTTGCTTATTCCCGGCGATAGGACATACAGAAATTCAGTGATTAAATTCAGTCCCGCTCCGGTCACGTTTGATACACAAAAAATCGGGACAATTTGCTCGGATGAAAAACTCGATCCGGCTGTAAGTACATCGTCATCACATTCAACCACAAACGGAACTTTTCGACATCCGACAGATGTAAGAATATCCTTGAGCTGTTGAAGAGTATCATCCGGAGGATTGATATCGACTTTTGTAACGACCACAAAAAATGGCATTTCAAGAGCACGGACCAGCGAAAGGTGCTCTTTTGCCATATTGCTAAAGCCCGACACGGATGATACCACGAGCATCGCATAATGGGGCGAATATCCGGAAAGTGCCTGCACTGTTGTTTTCAGATATCGACGATGTCCCGCCAGGTCCATAAAAGTCACAAGCTTGGTCGATCGATCGCTTATCTCCTCCGATGTCATCATTTCGTTATATTTGTAGTTGATTACGTTCCCTTCGGCATCGAATCCCAGTGTTTCGTGAGAGATGCACGAAGTGCGTCCCGACTGAATTTCGTGCATGTGACGAAACATATTCAAACGAGCACGTCCTCGTCCATTGTCATACTCGCCCTGCGTCAACACCCCTAACAAGGTTGACTTCCCCGCATCTGCACCACCCAAAACTGCTAGTCGCACCTCAATGTTGTGTTGATCATCTGGAATTCTTCGTACAAGGACTTCGACTACTGTACGTCGGTTTCCAAGTGATTTTCGTCGCAAAACGGTAGTAGATGCGCCCAATTTATGCGCCATTTGTTGCAGTGTTTCCAAAGATGCTGTCATATCGCTATCCGCCAAGCCGTGCAAATGTCCTGAGTCCGAAACGCCTATTTCATAGATCGCTTCGCCGTGACCCTCCCGTAGTCGCCATTTCATTTGTGTGACCAAGTGTTCGAAACGTTGCTTCGAAGGATTGATTAGTTTCAATTTGTATTCAACATTGCCCTGTTGCGGTTCGGGTGGAAGACTACCTTTGTCGAAGTCGATTTCAAAGTGTTTGGTGCCACCAGATATGTTGTTTTCATTATCCCTGAGACAACTTGTGATGTTGATTGTGTTGTTCGCGTCGACATTCTCGTTGTTTTCGTCGTCATGGACAAATCGTTCGTCGGATTGGGCCGGATCGAATAGGCTGAAGAATGATGCCATTTTTCTGTAAATAGTAGATGGGATTTCAATGAGATGTCCTTCATGTTTTTTTAATGGGTGAAAGTATGCTTTGTAAGTTGATCTACATACGATAAAATAAGATACTAGGCAAGCATGTTTGATTTTGTGGTAGAAAGAAACGCTGCTGACCAGTCGCAAAACCAAACAAGTGTCGTGCAAATCGAAGTATATTTGCTGTTGAATTTGGTTGATCAGGATGATACGGAAAGAAATTCGATGTGATGTTAGGTCTTTCGACACCATACGATTTTTAAAAATCAAGGTATATCTGTGCCGTTTTTTGGCCCTTTCAACAATAAAGATTTGGTTAACTCTGAACAAGATATTTATAAATAAAATAGGGACGATGTTTCCAGCCCAAAAACTGTTAAAAATTGACAAACAAGTCTTTTTATCGAAGAAATGACGCATGTAATATGGAATGAACAAATTGAAAATGGATTATCTTATTGTATTCTTACATGGCTCAATTGTTTGCTGGTATATTACAGTTCATTGACGATAACAATAATAACGAATCAGCTTTTTAAGTCAAGGCGAACAAACAAGTGTCTATAGCCTGGAATAAAAACAGATGTTTTTATAGAGCAATTGCATCACAAGTATCATAGGTTGCTTTCAGTCACAATTTATTTAAACAACTCACAAGCTGACTGCATATATAATTCTTATCGCAACAGCTTCACGATAAAACCGCTCTAAACAATACTCTCAATATAGGTGCATTCAATCTTAACAGCGAAATATATTTTTGGTTTTACTTATCGAACCAAAAACAAAACATAGTATGTGTTACTATGCATGTACTTTCACTTTTGCTAGTGATTCCAAGCGAAGCAAGCTTGCAACATGAATATTTGCGCAAGAAATGTTCATTGACTCTATTTTGGTTGGCGCACAAACATGACACAAACCGCAATTACAGGCAATTCGTGTTAAATGTTATCAAACATTTGATGTATACAATAATTTTGTAGTACACATTTACAACAACAGTTCGTTGTATGGCATGGTCTATATGAAATAAAATCTAAATCGAGTTGGCAGCAACATTGTATTGAATTCTGTAAAACGATTGGCTTTCGTACAGAGTTAGGAAATTGACTTGCATTTTTTTAGATTGAAGATCTGGAAACTGGTTTAGAGTATGACACATACACGTTGACTAGGCTTCTCACTTTGAGTAAAATTATAATTTATATTTCAGTATATTGAGGAAGTCTTCAATGCGAATTAATTGAGTTTTCAAGGACAGTTTGTTAACAAGCATTCTTGCTTTTCAGTAGCTTGAAATGAAAACCAACAAACGATTTTTGGGAACCGAACGATATTAAAGATTCGAATATTTGTAAATTGTGACCTGCTTTTTATGTAGATTTGAATTTGTAGATTAAACTATTAAACTATTGATCAGCTAATATGTTCGGATAATTTTCACAAGATCTACACTAACTGTATTTAACATATACATGAATAAGTGGTTTAATATTGTGTGGGATTTCCTGTGTTGTCAACAATAACATAAGTAATTCTGAATTTCCGTTTCAGAATTCGGGAAGTTTGGACCTATTTTACTGATAGTATTGTTTCGCATTTTCGTCGTCTATCTTCTAATTTCATCCGCAAAAGTTTGATTAGGTGTTATTTTGAGGATTTCGGAATTTTGGTTTGGTTGAATTCTCTTTTGGGTGTTTAGAGAAACCCATAATCGGGATTCGAGCGCGATATTATTCACATTGTCGTCTGGTTGAAAGTATATAACTCGGATCCGTATCAATTTTTGGACAACAGGATTTAAATTTTTGCGCAAAACACACATCACATTCTTTAATTCGTTTTATGATACACTCGTTTTTCGTTTCTAATTCAGCAATTTACAGTTTTATTATAAATGGTTCATAAATAGTTATATCCAAGAATTAATAACTCTTCGAATTAAAATTACACTCCCGAAAAATTTGTATGAAATTAACATGCAATGCGAAAATCCCTTGAAAGTTAAATAACCCCGTTTTTCAAAAGTGAAAAATTAAAGTTTGCAGCAATAAGTTCCGCAAATTCTTGTTTTTCGGGAAAATTCCTAAGTTTTGGTTTGATAAAAGCAGATGATTTGGTTTGATAAAAGCATGTGTTTTGGTTTGATAAAAGCAGGTGTTTTGTATTGCAATACCAAAAAGGAAGATTTTTTTTTTTACGAGAATTTTAACCGTTTTAATTATCGCAAACATAAATTTTGATCATGGGAAAGCAAGCTTCTATAGAGACTCGAAAAATCATGTGGAATTTGAATAAAAAAGACAACTTCTTGAGCGAGATAGGCAAAATTGTTGGAAGGAATCAATGCACAATCGAGTAAATTCTTCATAAATACGCTAAGCATCACGATATGGAAAATTTGCCAGGAGCTGGACGGTCGAAAGTGGCTTACTGATGCAGAAACAACTCGTGCTATAGTAAGAGATAAGCAAATCATTTTTCAAGTGCAGTAAAGATATCAGAAAAATCATAGCCACATCGGGAAAACCAGTACCATCAGAAGAGCTCTCCACAAAAGTGGCCTGCATTGCAGAATACCACGCAAGAAGTCATACATATTAAAAATAAGCAAGAAAAAACGACTACAATTTGTACAATTCGCCAAAATGTACAAAAATGAGGCTCCAACTTTTTGGGAAAACATATTATACACTGATGAGAGAAAATTTGAAATATTTAGTACAAAAAATCTCCAAAAAATGACGAACTAAAAATGATGCATCGAATGAAAAATGTGTTACAAACACTATTAAGGAGGTACACTACAGTAGAAATTTAAAAAAAATCGATTTTATTTTTATTGGCTTAAAACATACTTTGAACCCTCTAGTATAAGAGACAAACGGTTTTATATCTGTCAGGAATCGTTTTCATTGAAACTTCGAGCTCGTTCTCGACCCGCATAGAAATACGCCGATTTTCGATCAGTTAATATTTCGATTTTTTAGGTACAAATAAGTGCTCGTTTTTTGGTAGTAACATGAATTTTTTTTTTAAATGCTCGCCAATTTAACAAAAATAAATATTTTCAAAATCCCTTATGCTATACTAATGTAGTTTAAGATTTTTTTATTTTGTTCCAGATTAATTTTTAGTGCACTTCAATTGCGTGCTGCGGTTCCAGATTAATTTTTAGTGCACTTCGATCGCGTGCTGCGGAGCCCCTCCAAAAAAAAACGTTTCGCAGAAACGGCTGTTGGGCAGCCATTTTGTAATATTTTTCTAATAAACAATTTTTTTAAATAACTTCAAAACATGCCTAATAACATACTTAAAAAGAATTACCCTTTTACCATTTCTTCCACTTGAAAAAAATCGCAAAAATCGATCAATTTTCGCTCTCTACTGTGGTGTAACCCCTTAAGGACGGCGAAGGCCAAAATGTGGCCTATTTTATTCTGTGTTTATTTTTTGTCAAATATTTTCATTGAATTCAATTTGTACCATGTTAGTAAAGTATTTTGCAGTAATAGTTTTTATTTTATACTAAAAACTTTTTTATATTAGAGATTTTTATCTGAGTCAAAAAGATGTTTCCTTTTTTGACGCTCACAGGTTGTTAGGGTAGATTTGCTTCGTTTAATTGCAGCACTTCTGTCGATAAGAGTTTTTCCATCGATAAAACAAATCAATAAAAATTTGTCGCGCACTAACATTTGTTTCGTTGCCTTTTGAATTCGTCATCTCCATTTTTCTGTGTGTATTTAATACCGGCAACTTAATTGACAATATAATGACTGGATATATAATAGTATATAGACTATTCTTCGGAAAATTCTCCCGTTTGCATTTATTGTTTGTGATATTCTAATAAGTCCTATCAGAGTACGAATATTATGGTACCACGGAATTTACGACAGGAGTATTATTTTAAAATATAATATTTTGATTGTTCGTCTTTTTGGAAGATATTCTCGACAATAATATATAATAAAGAAGTATTAAAATATTAAAAATATTGATTCATTTTAAATTTTGAAACACAGTGTTGATTTGCAATTATGTACATACATATACAGTGAGTAAAAAAAGTTAAGGCACGATGCACCCAGCGAGAAAAGTTTTAACTTTTCAGTAATATTTTTATCGAGAATGTTTTTAGTTTCACATTATATCAGGAGGTTGGAAGGTATATTTCAGTAACATAACAAAAAAACAACAATCTCACAACAATTATTAAATATAGGGGAAAAATACTTTTCCAATCAAAAACAACGCAAAAAAAAGTTAAGGCACTCTGAAAATAATTTATTTTTCTGAGAAAAATGCACCGATAGATTTGCATGGAATTTTCGATACATGAAATATCTGGCATTACAGTTGAGTAAATAATCAAGGAAAATAAATTTTAAAAGTGAGTAAATAATGAGTGCCAAGAGTATACCACTAACTAGGAGAGGCTCCGACTTTGTAGTCACAGATTTGGATGAAATTTGGCACATAAGTAGAAGACGTCAAGGATATTCGATCCTTAAAATATTAGACCGCAACACTCCCCCCTTTTTGAGAAAAACGCCGTTAAAGTTTTTAGCGTCGGTTATGGATTAGTAAGTTTTTACATTTGACAGGAGCTGTGCAGTGTAGGTAGCAGTGCTACGAGCCCGCGACCAAGGGGTCGTGTGTTCGATCCCCGCTCGAGGTATTGTTTTTCTTTTTGAATTATTGTCGTCGTCGTGTGTTCGATTACCGGGGTAAGTATTGTTTTTGCGAATAATTGTGAATGTAATTTTTTATGGTGAATCAGCAATGTTCACCTACAAATACATTTATTTTTACAAATCAGCAAACTGTTCGTTCATTTAGATATGTAAATGATACTGAAAATTCATTTTCTCATTTCTCTTATTGCTACCCAATTACCCAATTTATCACTGAGCACGGAGATAACAAAGACTGGATTCTAGGAAATAAGGCCTATATGATCATCCGGCAAGGATTTCGCTTCGAGTAATCCGAAATTATGAAACTGTTAAACAATTACGTCCCTAGTATCTACTATATGTCACAATTACTGACCACCATAGTATTTATGGCTAGCCACGTTGGGCGTCACCCTGGTTTATTGCTTTTTGCCGAGTTGGCTATGAGACACGAAAAGGACGCAGGATTGATTCTAGGAACAAGGGATGATCCTACCGCCAACTATGATATTGCTCGATTACAACCATTGTTTGATTGCACCGCAACCGTTCAACAATGAGTTTTCAGTATAATTCACATATCTAAATGAACGAACAGTTTGCTGATTTGTAAAAATAAATGTATTTGTAGGTGAACATTGCTGATTCACCATAAAAAATTACATTCACAATTATTCGCAAAAACAATACTCACCCCGGTAATCGAACACACGACGACGACAATAATTCAAAAAGAAAAATAATACCTCGAGCGGGGATCGAACACACGACCCCTTGGTCGCGGGCTCGTAGCACTGCTACCTACACTGCACAGCTCCTGTCAAATGTAAAAACTTACTAATACATAACCGACGCTAAAAACTTTAACGGCGTTTTTCTCAAAAAAGGGGGAGTGTTGCGGTCTAATATTTTAAGGATCGAATATCCTTGACGTCTTCTACTTATGTGCCAAATTTCATCCAAATCTGTGACTACAAAGTCGGAGCCTCTCCTAGTAAGTGTAAAAGTTCGAGAAATTACAGTTCAGCTTTGGCAAACAGGAAAGTCGTATGCTAAAATTGGTGTATTAGTTTAAAAAAAATCAAAATATACTTTCAGAAACGTTGTATTAGCATATAAAAAAACAAACTCATTCGAAACAAAACCTCGATCAGGAAGGCTAAAAATGCTAACTGAGCGAGAAGAGAAATGGATTGTGACAGAAATTAAAAATGATCCAAGATTAAGTGCCCCATTTTTACGCAAGGAAGTTAAAAAAAAAAACGCTTCAAAATAGGAGTGTCTGCTCAGACGGTACGAAATATTATAAAAATGTCGTGCTTTAAAGGCAGGGTTTGCCGACGAAAACCGTACATTAGCGCAAAAAAAGTTAAAGTTAAAACTTTTCCCGCAGGGTTCGTCGTGCCTTAACTTTTTTTACCCACTGTATGCGTCTTATGCGAGTCCATTAGTTCCAATCTGACTAACAATTGTTTCGCAATAAACGTAATATCATTTCATCATAAACGTTAAATACATATTTTCTTTTTATGTACTTTATTTAATTTCTACATGAATTTTATAATTCACTGATTCATTGACCCACTTTCTTAAAATATAATAAATTACATCTTAAATTAGAACAATAATAAAAAATAATTTTCGGATAGATAACAGAACTTATACTTTAAATTTTACAAACATACCTAGCAACATCAGCAACTACTATTGCTATCTACACACGCAAAGAAAAACGTTCACATGAGCCACACGAAATCGGGATTTCCCCTTTGAATTTCAATCACTTTAAGTTATTCTACAATTTTTTACGTATCTTTTATAGAAGCTTTTCCAATTATTATGAAATATAAACAGCATGCAACAGAAATAATGCATATCCTGTAATAGTTCAGGACTGAATAGAAGAGTACTAAATCGATGGATGATGTCTTCACCGTCGAACGGTTGACTGAAAACTAACTTTGGCGGGAGGAAACTCGTTTCAAGTAAACGTTGAACCAAGCATAGAAACATTTCATAATGTATCTTAATTCATTGCGAATGCAGGCACGCATACATTTTCTGTTCAAAAGATGATGCAATTGTTGACTGCATGTTACAATAATGTTTCTGCTTTGTTTTAGATGAAATGCGTAATGCGGTAACATTGCTGATAAAATGCAACTATCCAACGATGAGTGACCAATGCAGTAATCTTTTGCAATAAAGATTTAATGAAACGGCATTCGTTTCGAAGGTAGAATTTAATTTGATTGATTAAAAACTGTCAAATTAAATACATTGAAAGACCGACAAGAGCCAAGAAGCAAAAATATGACGAGCTAAGACGGTTAGCTAAAAAAATAGTCAGACGCAAGCGTAGAACATATAACAACCAGACTATCCAGAAGATCAATGACGATATGTGCAGAAACGACACACGGGACGCCTATGCAGCATTGAAGCGACTTAGACAAGGCTACAAGCCGCAATCAAGCCTATGTAGAGACAAGCAGGGAAATATTTTAAGCGACCCAGACGACATCAATCAAAGGTGGACTGAATATTTTTCTGAGCTACTAAATCCACCATCAGTAACTACATCCCTGCCAATAACGATTCCTGAAGATGCTGACCTATGCAGTCCATCTTCGTCAATACCATCTATTGAAGAGGTGCAAGCAGCCATACAACAGCAAAAACCAAATAAAGCACCCGGAATCGACAATTTACCAGCAGATCTCCTTCAAAAAGGTGGACCAATACTAACGCACCGCCTCCACCAGATCATCTCCAAGGTATGGGTCGATGAAAAATTACCTGATGATTGGCGGACGGCCATCATATGTCCCATACATAAGAAAGGAGATAAGCTTAGATGTGACAACTACAGAGGCATTTCACTGCTGTGTACGTCCTACAAGATCCTGACCAAAATTATTAATAAAAGATTGACACAGTACACTTCCACAATAATTGGCGAATACCAAGGCGGTTTCAGATCCGGTATGTCGACGATAGATCAACTATTCTCAGTAAAACAGGTGCTGGAAAAGTGCTGGGAATACAATATTGACGTGCACCAGGTCTTCGTAGACTTCCAACAAGCATACGATAGTATAGATCGAAATATACTATATAAAATAATGCTTGATTTTGGGATACCTAGCAAACTTATACGAATGACCAGACTAACGATGACCGACACACGATCTAAAGTCAGATGTCAAGGCGATCTGACTCAAAGCTTCGACACCAGCTCAGGTCTTAAACAGGGTGATGGCCTCGCCCCCATACTCTTCAATTTGGCCCTAGAGTATGTCATCAGGAAGATTAAAGTAGACAATGCGGGAACGCTACTCTTTAAGTCTACTCAAATAGTAGCGTACGCCGATGACATCAACATCATGGCCCGATCTCTATCTCGTGCCAAAGAAGCGTTTACTGAGCTGGAGTCAGCGGCTAGGCAAGTCGGCCTAAGGGTCAATGTGAACAAGACCAAATATATGACCCAGTCAAGGAAAAAGACGCCAAATAGACAAAACATGACGATAACTAACTACAGTGTGGAAAGCGTTAACTCTTTTATTTATCTTGGTGTCAACCTCGCCAAAGACGGGAATGAAAAGGACGAAATTGAACGGCGAATTGGTCTAGCCAATAAAATATATTTTTCAGTCCTCTCGGTGATTAAAAATAACAAAGTGCACCGAAAAAATAAGCTGCGCGTCTATAAAACGATCATCCGTCCTGTATTGATTTACGGATGTGAAACATGGACTTTGACTCAAGCCTCAGAAAAAAGGATTGACGTCTTCGAACGCCGCATTTTGAGACGTATTCTGGGGCCCGTGAAGGACGGACCGGACTGGCGAATCCGGTACAACCATGAGTTGTACGCTCTTTATGACGAGCCACCGGTATCGATTCTGACGAAACTGCTACGACTTCAGTGGGCTGGCCATGTGGAGCGTATGGATGACGGGCGAATTCCCAAACGCTCCATGAAAGGCCGAGCAACAGGAAGCCGCCCACTAGGAAAACCACGCAAACGATGGGAGGATGCAGTTGACAACGACAGCGAATCCTTGCTGGGATTCGCTAATTGGAGGACGCGGTCGCTGGACCGAGACAGTTGGAGGCAGTGTCTTCGGGAGGCCAAGGCTCGATTTGGGCTGGTGCCCAATGATGATGATGATTAAAAACTGTGGTAATGACCTTGGTAGGAGTTCGTATATTGTGATCGATACTCTAAGCACGATATACTGCATTTATTTTTTACTTAATTTTCAAACATTACAAAGATTGTTTGCCATCATTGGCACGACAGAGCAAATCAGAGTTTGGCATATAACAGTTGACGCCTTCATTCTTTTTACTGAAATGACCGCATGATTCATTTGCTTGGTCCTAATAGCACCTTGTTACCCGGGATATTCTTCTTCTTTAGTTTATTTTTTCAAGCTGGAGACGTAGGCTTTGCTCTTCAGAGTTTCTAGTGTATTCTGTCTTCATTTTGCAAATTTGGGCCATTGTTCCGTGAAAACTGTTGATTTTCTCGTAATTGTATTAGCAAAAGGTCCAGTCTTTCAATCAGATAATTTCGCAAAAAATGTGAGTGAAGCGTTTGACTTATCGATTAAAACTAAAATCAGATTTTTTCGACCACTAACTTCATTGCGAACATTCAACCGGAAAATCTCACATAAGCTGGGCTATGAAGCAAAGTACATTATAATCTCGGTAATTTGCATCCCGTTAATTCGTCAATCTTGCTTATTTGAAATGAACTGCCGGTCGCTTGAAAAACCGCGTTTATTCGTAAAACAGGAATGTATTTTCGTCCCCTTCGTAATTCCTAAGGATTTTCGCTCTCAAAATCATTGAAACGTCTTTTAATTCTATCAACAATGGTGTTCTTTTTTTTTCAAACAAAAATTCTGAATCATGTTAGGCTTTTACCATGAGTTCAAAGCGTGCTCACGAGTATCTCTCTATTCGCGATAATAAGAAATTATTAAAGCCGTTGCCGATGACGAAAAAAATTATGTTGCAAAGCACTTCAATATTTCTTTATCAACCAACAATGACATAGATTCCGAAGGATGAAATCACCGCTGGAGTCGCATCAACCAGCACAACAGAACGGGTCGAGTTTTCTGAACTTGCAAAATCACTTGTATACACCAGTTTATTTATTTATTTCATTTCACTTAACAGCTTAAACCAATTACAAAGTGAAACAAATTACAATAATAATAATAAAACAAAAAAGGAACAAGTGCATAAAGAAAAATATGTGCAAATTACAGAATAAAGGGAAAAAAAAGTTAAGAAGAAAAATTATAACGGTTTAGTGCCGCAAGCAACCTCGCCTTAAAAATAAACAACGAGTGGGGGAAAGAACCAAGCTCCAAGCTATTATGCATTCGTTGCAACCGAAGCATTGGGGAATGAAAGCGCACATTAGTACGCGCAAACTGAATTTCGAAAACGTCATTAGAACGTGATTGTCTCAAAGAATTGCGGAATTTAAGAGTAGCGAGCAAGTTACACGAACTCCCATGAAGGCACAGCTTGAAAAGGAAACATTGATCGAGATAAACTCGACGCGACTGAAGGGACTTAAGATCAAAAAAGGAAAGTCTATCTATGTAGGACACATGCGTGATACCATATTTGAAGAATAGTTGACGGGTGAACTTACGTTGTACGGACTCGATCAAGGATATTAAGCAATACAAATGCGGAGACCAAACTTGGGAACAACATTCAAGGATTGGACGAACAAGCGATATGAATAAATGGACTAGAGAGGATATATTTTTAAAGGACTGGGACATTCGAAGGATGAAACCAGCCATACGTGATGCTTTCGCTGTTATTTGAAAGATGTGGGTATTGAATTTAAGTTTAGAGTCGAATACCACACCCAAATCTTTGACCTCTCCAACTGGAAGTAAAGGACAATCGTTAAGTTTAAAAGGAAAGAAAAAAGGCGAGATTTTGAGAGAGAAAAACATGAGATGACATTTAGACACATTTAGATGGAGAAGATTAGACTGACACCAACGCATAAGCGTGTCCAGATCATTCTGAAACTGGAAGCAGTCAATTGGAGACTTTATAACGCGAAACAACTTGAAATCATCAGCATACAAAAGGCATGAAGTATTAATCAGAGCAGGTAAGTCATTTATATAAATAAGAAAAAGAAGAGGACCCAGTATAGAGCCTTGAGGAACACCAGAGGATGGGAAAAAAGGATCAGAGTGAGTTCGAGGAGTGATGATGACGGGAAAGGCCAAATATTTTGCAGAGAGACTAGGCATGGAAAACATCACTGATAGGCGGATGGTTTAATCATTGTGCAAAAGGTCCTACATTATTCTCCGAAAATTTTGTGACGAAAGTGCGAGCGTCAGTGATGATGTTTGATCAAAATGGAAGGAAAAAATGCTTTGACTGATTAAAAATTATGGATCAAAGAACATATTGAACGTAGACGAAACAGAGCTGTTTTTCAAGTGGCTTCCAGATCGTTCAATGTTTAAAGGCGAAAAATGCCATTAGACCAGGGCGGAGCTGTAAAAAACGACTACATTTAGCCGTTGAAAGGGGGCACACTGAATTTTGCAGGATAGTTGTGGAATAACTCGTATAACAATAATTGACATATCCTTCCTCTCAAAAAAGTCGGGAACATTAAAAAAATCGAAATGTTTAATTTTTTTTTAAAAAAATCGTTTTTTTTTCTACTTTTCACACTCCTAACTTTAAAACGGTTCATTTTTGAGCAAAGTTGTGTCTGATTGATTAAAAGTTGCGTAATAAAATTTTCTATAAGACGGAAATAAATAATTTTTTTAAAACATTTAACCCTCGCCGCAGAATAGCAATAAATATTAAAAAAGGTGGAAAAGCCTTTTTTTATTAATTTTTTTTTGCCACTTAGAATGCTTTGAGGACCCTCATAGGTCGCCTAGAAAATCGTTGCAATATAGTAAAATAGTACACAAATTTTCATCAAAATCGAATCGAAAGATTGCCCATAATTATCTAATCAATCTAAATTGATTTTAAAAAATTCAAAATTTTTGAAAGCTTGCAAGTCAGAAACTTAAGCTTATAGAACTTTTAAATTTTTTTCACACATAAAAAACATATTAGGACCTATCAAATGCACTCTGCAAAATTAAAATCGGATTATTAGGGCGGCCTCAGCATTTTTTGATAAACTTGGTAATAAACTCTAAAATAGTGCTGGGCGGCTGCGCATTCAGTCGTAGGAGCCATGCTTCCGTCAACTGAACCGTTTTAAAGTTAGGAGTGAGAAAAATGAAAACAATTTTTTTTAAATGTTCAAACATTTCGATTTTTATAAATGTTTCTGGTACGAGGTACGAGGTATTCCACAACTTTTCCTGCAAAAATTAGTGTGACGCCCCCCCCCCCAACCAAAAACAGATCCGCCCTGGTCTACATGGCAATAAAATTAATAAAGACAGAGTCACCATATTGATAGCTGCAAATATGAATCGAACTGAATTTTTTTTTCTTAATCATGTGAAAGTTCCGTTTTTGCCGGTCAACATGACTTCGAAACTTCAGTTTCTTGATCAGGAAATCTTCAAAAAATTTAAAACTGCCTACCGAAAGGAAGTGGTAAAATCATTGAAAGAAAATATTGAAAACAGAATGAAGCACAAGATCTCAATACAATGTACTTTGCTAACGAACCATGAAAAAATGTCAGTCAAATCAACCTTTTAAAATTGATTCTGTGCTTGTGGTTTCATCAAGCAAGGACTACATATAACAACACCAGCTGAGGACGAACATAGTTTAATAATTGGTATAGACACATTCGAATGGAACCGCCTACCTTGAAATAAAGAAATAATGTTTGATGATTCTGTTCACTTTGCCTGTTGGAGGAATTCTCATCGAAGCGGATATTTTGACGCTGACCGAAAATGAGACGCTGGAAAGGAAGCAAAGGAATAAATTTCATGGACAAAAAATTCAACGATCCAGTAAAAATCTTAAATATATTAAACGATCATCAGAGCTCCCTAAAAACGACTCAGCATGCAAAAACGTGTCACGCATCCGCTCTTTTCACTTGAGGCTGACATCTAGAAAAGGAAAATTTTCATGTACGCTGACGATACGATATTGATTCACTCAGGTAAAAATGAAGCTGACTTAGAATAAAAAATAAGCACAGACTTAGACAAATATTCCCAATGGCTTATACAGAGCAAATTGACATTGAATAGGGACAAAACCAAATAAATTATCTTTAAAAAACCTGATATTGAGCCACTGATAACAATAAATAAACTTCCCTCAAAGAGTTGAACAAATGATGTACTCAAGGACTTACAATCGATGAAAAACTAATGTGGACACCACATATAACTGATATGAGGAAAAAAATAGCAGCTATCAATGGTCTGCTCCATCGTTTCAGCTAAGGAGTGTATCGAAAAAAATTGACCTTTATAATTATTTCTATAAAAGCGGTATTAATTGCTTCATCGAACTAATTTTTCTTTTCTTTTATTATATTTATTATCCTTAACTAACATTGACATAAAAATTCAATGAATTTTCATTTCAAGGAAAATAAATTTCGGACCGTCCCGTTAACTCCACGCATAAGGTTCCGTACAACGGTGTCATCGACCACCTTGTATGCGTTTCTCCACTTATTTTGAAAATCCTTTTCGGTTTTAGCTATTTTGTTTGTTTTCTTTAATGTTTTCTCCATTTTAGCCCAATATCTTTCCATTGGGCAAAGTTCTGGACAGTTTGGAGGGTTAGCTGCTTTCGGTACCACGGAGATGTTGTTGTCCTCATATCACTTCATTGCTGATCGAGCATAATGACTTGTCGCTAAATCTGGACAAAATGCTACAGATGCGTCGTGTTTCTCGATAAATGGTTTAGTCGCTTCTCTAAACACTCTTCGATGTATACTGCTGCGTTGATGGTACCATTCACTACAAATTTCTCTGATCGGAGACCACATCGACATATTGCCTGCCAAATCATATACCGCTTGGGAAATTTGGTGCTTCTTTTTGGTTTTGGGCTAACACCAACCTTTGATCCTGCTGTATAGAAGTCCTGACCAGGCGACTGTGCGAAATTGGCCTTCACGTATGTTTCATCGTCCAACACAACACAATCGAATTTGGTCATGTAATCCTTGTATAGCTTTCGAGCCCGATTTTTCACTCCTTTTCCTCGGATCGCTCGGGTACTTTTTGGACTTTATATGATCTAAGACTATAATGTTTCTTAATTCTCTGAATCACTGCGTTCGATGTTTGCACTTTTTGAGCCATATCTCGAATGGATGTGTTAGGACTCTGCAAAAATTTCCTCTTTACCTTTCCGCTCTAATTTGTATCGGATGGAACTTTTTTTCTACCTGATCCAGACTTTCTACCAACAGGTAGGCACTTTTTGTAATTTATAATCGTTCGTTTCACTGTTGCAATCGACGAATTGGTCTCCTTTGCTAGTACCGAATATTTACAAAGGGGATTTTCCAGGTATTTGCACACAATTAAACTACGCACTTTTTCTTGATCTGATGACATCTTTTCAAGAGTGATCTTAAAATACGAATGGATTCGTTCTTTTTGTCACATTTCATAGTTAATTTTGCATATCTGATGAAGACTTGAACTTATCTCAAACAGGAGCTATGCAGAAAAAACTAAAGGTCAATTGTTTCGACACAGTCCTTATTTGAACAAGGATTCTGGATTTTGGAATGCGGTTTTATTCGCCGACGAATCTAAGTTTAATATTTTTGGCTCTGATGGTGCCTCATATGTTTGGCGTAAGCCAAATACAGAGCTGCAGGCAAAAAATTTAAAAGCCACAGTCAAACACGGAGGCAGTTGGAAATCTGCAATTCATTGAGACAAAAATGGATAAGTCGCAATATCTTCAAATTTTAAAATCAAACTTGCTTGAAAGTGCACAAAATCTGGGCATTCGCAATGACTTTCGATTCTAATAAGATAATGACCCGAAACATAAATCGGGTATTATACAAACATGGCTGATTTGGAACTGTCCGCATATTATGCAACTACCGGCACAGTCGCCTGACTTGAACATCATTGAAAATTTGTGGGCCATTTTAGACACAAATATCCGAAAACGGCAAATTTCGAGTAAAAATGACCTCAAAACTGCATTACTTGAGGAATGTGGCAAAATTACCCCATAAATTGCACAAAAACTGTTCGACTCGATGCCTTAAGAGACTAAAAAATAGTTGTTGATCAGAAGGGTGGACATACTAAATATTGAATTTGTTTTTGTGTGCCTTCAAACTGAATTAAAATAATGAATTTGTGAACTGGTCGAAAGAAGCTGTGGCATTGTTTTAAGTTACTTTTTTTCATTTTTGGTTGTTAAGTAATAATAAAAATATGTATGAATAAAAACAAAGTGAATAAATGCTAATTATGAGCATTACACTAAGAATCTGCGTTCAAATTATTTTAATATCTTTACCTTAGGCAGTTCAAGTTTTTTATATGTACTGGTCGAAATAAGCTGTAAGCCACTGTATGTAAGCGATGATGTTTTTTGATATTGTAGCCCTAGACAATGCAATTGATCGGTCGTATAAACAATTCCTCTAACAGAATATGTAACCGATTGTTATGTATTTTGCATTGCAGTTTTTACATAATGTTAATAAAAAGCTTCAAGGCCCCGTAATTCTATTTTTCTCTTTTTTATTACTGAATAATTTGTAATCTCACTTTTCCGGAAATCTTCACAATTCGTATCAAACCCTTGGTCCCTTGACGCTACAAATTATCGGGTTTGTACTGTACTTTGCTGATATTTTCACATTCGGAAAAATTGTGTACAATTTTCTTCGACGATACTATTTTCTTGCCCCTAGCATTTACGCACTCGACGCACGTCATTACTCGTTCCACGTAGCTCCAAGTTGGCTACCCGGGCGACGTGCAATACCAATCGTTGTTAACTTGCTAGCAGAGTGTGGAGGGGGTTGGCATCCACTAAAATGCCAGTTTTTCTTATCTGTAGCCAAATTACTTGCGCTTATTTATAAACAAATGCGAGTTGGGGACGAGAAAACATGATCGCTCGAGCGGACAATCTCTGTTCGACCTTGCATCCGAACGGGGGAAGGTCATGGGCACCAGATGCAGCTCGAAAGTTTGTTGATTGACTTTGTTGCTGGTGTTGTGCAAGAAGAGCAGCGATGGGGAGGCGGCATGGTTGGTTGGCAGCGTTGACTCCTTTGTTTACAAGTTTTCAGGAGCAGTTCGCGCGCCAGCGACATTGAACCCAGGGGAGCTTCCTGGCAGCAGTCCCGCTGCTATTAATGTATGTATTGGGTTCAAACAGCGTGTCAGATTATCGAATTGCTATGCACAGGAAGAAGTCTTCCTTAGAAGGTCGCCGTCAGCCCGTGAGGGCAAAGCCCTGCCCGAAGCCGGCAGGCTTCCCAGTTCCTGCGTGCAGTGCACAACTGCAAGTTATTTACAAATATTGAGCGACGCGAACCGCGCGACAAAAATAGAACTGAGATAATGGCACGGCGCCCATTCACTGTGCGAGAGGCTCGAGCGTAAGCAAGAAAAAGCACAATATGTAATTACAAGCTGGCGAAACGCTTACCAATCAATCCTTGACGACTTTTGTTTTGTAATTTCCCAGCTGCAGTTTCAGCTGTCGTGCCTCGACGACGCGTTTGTGTGTCCAATACAATTCTTTGATCGAGATCTCAACACAAATTGCCATCACTTGCACACCCGAAGTTTCGCACTTCACTTGGCCATTATTGGAATTGGGAAATCTTTTTTCAGCGGGAAACACGAACGACCGTGCGGAACGATTTTGACAGAATAAACAAAATTTGTTGTGCCAGGTGAACAAGCGGGAGTTACTGAGCGAAAAAGAGACAGATGCTGTGTTTGAAGTTTAAAATGACATTTGCAATTGATGTAGTATGGGCGAGAACCGGATGAGTCTGAGATTGTTTCACATGCGAGACAGAAGCCCTCTGGTGCGAAATTTAGTGGAATATAAAATCCAATTGAACTGTGGCAGCAGAAAACGGGGCGAAATAGGATGTAAGTCTATAATATATAATTCATTCATATTTTTTGTCCCTAATCACAATCAGTGTATTTTTAGAATATCATGGGGGAATAATAATCCAAAGTACTTAAACTCTGCGCAAAATGCTTAGCAAATTAAAAATATAGAGCAATGATTTTATTTTCTTAACGGTTTAACCCTTCGCCTGTCTACGTTTTTTCCGCACTTTCGACCTGCCTACATGGGACTTTTTCGTCTTGCCGTTTTTTCAAGCTGTCAAAGTGCTGCAAAAAATCAGAAAAAAATCATGGAGGTTCTTCAAACCTTTAACTTCCAGTATCAACCAGAAAATTATCAACAATTAGATTTTTTAATATATTTTTTTTAATCAAAAATATGAGCGAAAACGGAGTAAATGCATTTGTTCACTAAAAAAATCATAACTTTAAGACGAATAAAGATATCGAAATGAAAAAGAAAAGAAAATTACATGAGAAGAGTGTAGCTTTCAAGAAAAATATACCGCATTCAATTATTGTTAAAAACCCTTAAGTTCGCAACCTTAAAATGGCCAATAATTTGGTTCTAAATTTCGTAGTAAAAACGGTAATAAAAGTATAATAATTCAAAAATTAGTAATGAAATCAATAAAAAGTCAATATTTGAAACGTGACGATGAGCCGCTCCCAAATCAGGGGCAGTTTTATTGGCCGAATATCTATCAATCTCGATGTTTGTACACTTCAAAATTATTTCAATCATATCAGTTGTAAATAACACGTTCCAGAAATCTAGCAGTATGATCGTATAGGCAGCTGCTCCAATAGCTTGAAGTAATATTATTGTTATGTTTGATATGCTTTTACAGCCACAATTAACACTTTTAAACGAATAAACGGAAAAAAACTACTTACCGACAACGAAAGTTGGTAGACAGGTACTAGAGGGGCGTAACTGTTTTTTTAACAGAGGCACAGCAGCGCCATTCCTAGTAGTGTACAAAAGTTACAACTTTTAATTTTCCCTCGGACGAAAACGACCCAGGTAGGCAGTCGAAGGGTTAAAAATAATAACAATCATATATTCTCTTATAAGATTGTCATCGCAATTCATTCATAATAGAAGGCGTGAAAAATGCTTTCACAGTATTTTATTTACATAATTGATTGATATAGTTACGCCAAATGTTAATCAAAAGTATTTTTTTAGTGAGTAATGTAACATATGGAAACTAAGCGAAGGACAACAACTCTAACATTCGAAAATGTGCTAAAAGTTTGACATAGCTGTCCAACCATGCCCTAAACGTGGGTTACATTATTTGTAATTCCAAGCGGAATTAACATAAACGCGTTTACCCCACATGCATCAGAAGATGAAGAAGAAGAGTTTAATTTTATCAAGCCAGATTACGCAAAGTTTAGTTTAGACTTGCAAAATTAGTTCTCATGAAAATTTTGCCATGTAACATTTTCCGAATGAAACATTTTGATACCACAAATTTGAAATTTCAGCTAATGAAACGATTAAAGATCAGTCGTAAGACCACGGCGAGGTAAGAAATATCGTTTTAGTTAAAAATAAAGTCGTTAATTTTATCTAAAATGTAACGATGGCGAGGGAAAAATTAGCTCGTGTAACATAGAGTCGAGCCAACAGAATGTCCAGAAAGGAGGAAAATAAAATTACAATAAAATTTAAGATGTATAATACGAAGAAATTAACAATAATCTATGCTAATCTAAGAAGCAGTCGACAAAAAAAATTAAGGACATAGAAATATACATTAAGCAACATAAGGGAGAATCGAAAATTGAATATTATGATATAACGAGGTTCAACGCTGCCTTTTGCTGTAGGCTAGTGAAAAAATAGATACAGAAATTTAAACATTAAAGATAGATACATTCTACAAATCTTTCGATAGCATTAGCAACGGATTAGAAGTGCGCTAGTACTTCTGATTGAACCATATTTGAAACGCCACTACGAGCATCTATTCAAAACAATTTACTAATGACGCGGACGACACATAGTTCTACGTTAATCTTACCGAATTGAAAAAGTAGGTTTTATTTTTAATCTTTATTATAATCTTATTTACAAAAACAATAAGGGTCACGTCATAGCCGTCAAAATAACATCTTTTCGTCTAGATCTTTGGAAATCATATTATCAAAACATCTGTACGCCCTCAAAAAGAGCGTTAACAATGTCAATTGTACTATGTATGATTTGGAACCATTTCAAACCCTTTGAAAAGTTAGAGTAGGCCTGGACCTTGAGAACACCAACCGAAATACTTCTAGGAGCTTCGAAAATGCAAAATCAGGAATCTCTTGCCGCGTTCTAGGCGGTGTCAAAGCCCTGGACTTTTCATGTATATTCGAAAGGATTCTCAACTGGATGGCGATCACCTCGTTGAAAATTGTTCGACGCGAAGTATTTGTGAATGTTAATGAATGAGTCAGAACGGTTAATTTTGAGATAGTTTTATAACAGTAGAAAGAAGGTGTACAATTAGCCCATAGTTGAAATTCGGTGTTTAAATGTTAAAAATCTCTGATGAACCAATAACGGCTCGCGAAATTGCAACAATATCAAATCGTTCGAATTTGTTGAATGTTTACAACAGAAGTTAGCCACGAAATGTGATAAGATGATGACTGTGCGTATTTTCATGCATCGTGCATTCATACCTGACCTTATCTTAAAGCTAAATATTATCAATGTTAAACATCAACTTGAATGAAGTGTATCAAGCAATTTTTTTAAAACAAAATCAAATCTAAACTTAAATTTAAAAAACTGATCCCCTAGAAACAAATGCGTAATATTCTTCAGTAAATTAGCGTTGACTTTATTTAAATAGTAACTGATGCTGCTTTCCCTATACAAAACACCATCTAAAATTTATTATATCTAAAATCTTTTGCGCATACCATTGGGATCAACAACCAAACTACTTTAATACATCAAAGTATTGTGTCCATGCGAGCTGTCTCGCGCATATCCTGCCACTTCTCTAACATATTACATGCAAATGAGCCATAAATAAAACCATCTTTATGGCATCTCTTGTCGAGTTTATGCGGTAGTCTCGCGAAATAAAAAAAGAAGAAACTTTCTTCAAGAAAAATACGGAAATTGTCTTACCTATTTTTTCTGGCTGTTGCTGTTCATATTGCTGTATATCTTGCATATAACCCGGGCCAAAAAAAACGACGATACACCATTACCATACGCGAAACCCTGTTATGGAAACAAGGACATAAAATGGCTCTTGATATTGCTGTGCAATCTAAAATCTGGCATCAGTTGGAATAGACGATGAGACGCAAGTCGTCCACTAGACTTGTTCCCGATGTTGTTTGGAATTTTAAAGCAAACCAGAAAAACCACACCTTTGGGAATATTTTGTTGTTGTTGCTTTGTGACGATCATATTAAAGTAGAGGTGTCGCGCTTTTGAAAAAAAGGATGAACATTCTTCAACCATCAAGGAGGCCGGAAAGTGTAGCATCCTGCAGCCTTGACTTACTCAGACTCATCTTTCGTAAACATTCATCCACCACTTTTACCACTGACATGATAAGAAAAACTTCGTGGAGTTGAAAATAATAAAAAGAATATTCTTTCAACTCTTATATGAAACGGAAACAAAGATTACGATATAGTCGTCATAGTCATGAGAGCTTTTATATTTCAGCGTTTCGTGTCTGTCTTTTGATTATTCAAAAATGTCTTTCGATTTTTCAACGACATCAACTTGGTCGAGATAAATCTTCTTGTATTTTATAGGAATGGAAATCAGATTGGAAGTTTTAAAACCGAAAATAGGATGGAAAAGTTGGGAATAAGTAGAGTTTTATCTTGAAAAGTAGGCAAGTGATGATAGTGGTTCAAGTATGAAAACAAATGGATTTGATATTAACTTTAAAAGGTCTAATAGGAGATTAATTTTCAGTATAAATTTTAGAAGAGGAATTTTAACGTATGCATTAATAAAAGAGTACTCTTAAATTTCTGGAGAGTGATTGAGTGCATGGATTTCAAACGAAAGCTTGTACACAGAGTCAAATTAATTAGACTTTTAATACTGCTGGCAGTGACACCAAATCAAGCTAACTTCTGAAGAAAACTTATTTATTTTTCGCGAAAATAATCCGAAAAAATGAAAAACTAAGACTTTGATTACAAAAAGCATCAGCCTCAGATAAAACAACATACTTGCAGGGTGCAGGGCTATTGATCCGATACAAAAATATCCGATGCCAAAATTTCTGCCCAAAAATTTCCGGCGGGAGCAGCACAAGGCTCTATTTTGGCACCAGACCTGTGGAGGGTCGTGTATGATGGATTATTGTACCTAGAGATGCTCTCGTGTCTTGGTAAGCTATGCAGACGACGTTGCAACAGTCATCGCATCAAAGAATCCCGGACAGGTTCAGCTCAAGCTTTACTAAGTTATGACGAGAGTAGCACGTTAGATGGAAAGTGCGATTGCTATAACTGAGATTGTCATTTTGACGAAAAGGAGTGTACCAATCCTGATCCCTATCCGCAATTGTCCAGACAAAAAGATTCGCAGAATACCTGGAGTTGACGCTTGATACAAAGCTGACTTACTAGAAGCTTATTTGAAGAGCATGTGACAAAGCGATTGATGTAGTTATATTATAAAGAAGATTGATGGTGAATATCGATGCTCTCAAAGTAGCAAATGTAGGCTCCTTATGACAACGCCCCACTCGGTTCTGCTATATGGTTCCGAAAATGGGCTGATAATATAAACTTCTAGACATGCAGGGTTAGGATTGCGGATAGTTCAGTCCATTGAGAATAGCATGCAGTTACCGCACAGTTTCGGAGAATGTTGTGTTGGCTATATCAGGAGTAATCTCAATTGATCGGGAACGCAAAGAAGTGCTTCCAACTCGTACCGAGCTGCAGTAGAAGCTCGTATGCAGACGTTACGGCGTTGGTAGCAACATAGGATTGCAGGCTCATTTCGGCGATAGAAGGCTAGATTGATTGGCGGTCTTGATCCATGGATCAGCTCAAACTGCGGATAAGTGAATTTTTATCTGATACAATTTGTGATGTGCTACAGATATTTATGACATTACTTGAACAGGGACCTTAGCTGGATGGGTGTGATTTAATATCTTTGGACATGGAAAGGTCGAAAGGCACGACTAGTCTGAAGTTTTACGAAAGCTGATATCAGTCGTATTTTGTGTTGCATAAGTATGTTTTTTAAGTAGGTCATCATAAGAAAACTCCACAAACGGCTTAGTGTGGAACCTCTAGAAAAACTGCCTGCAGATTTTTCACACTTGCGCTTAAAATTTTATTATCAACTTAAAAGAAATTTCCACAGGTTCACCAATTATCCGCATTTATTCCTCTTGTGTTACCTAGAAAATCAATGATTATTTGAAGTTGGTCTACATGATCATTCAGGCGTCGAGTATATAGTGTGAAGCTGCAAGCATTTTTCATCAAAAACAACACAAAATTAAAGCTGTGAACTTGAAAGGAAATCCTTACTAGAGAATTCTGATACACTAGCAGACATGAAGAGGATCAAATTTTAGCTATGAAACCACCAAAAATGTCTTACTCTCCCATTTGAAATAGTAAAAACCTCAGAACTGAAAGTCAATTCAGTGATGAGATCCTCGTAATGCTTGGATACTATTCTACTCATGAGGAGCACCTGATTTGATGTGCGACAAAATGGCAGTACAGTAGAATCTCGCTAATCCGACTTCCACTAGTTCGACCCTCCGGGTAATCCGACCCCCAAAACTCCATTTAGTGCTAGATTTTCCTGAAACCCCGGCGACCGAATCGGCGAGTTCACAATGAAAATTTCTTCGAAAACGTTAGCTCTAATGAAACCCTGTTCTATATTTTCAGTAGCAATACTTTTAGTTCTGTTTCGAATTTGGTTTGGTGAAGTGACTTTATTTTAAACTTTTAAACTACAAATTGTCTTTTAATGTGTTGCTCTCAAAATGGAAAAACGGATTGATAAAAGAAAACAGAAGACAATAACATTGAAGGAAAAAATTGCTGTCCTTAAGCGGCTCGACAAAGGTGAGTTTTTGATTTTGAAATTGTATTTATTGACCCTTGTACAATATTATAAATGAAGTATCATAGATAAATAATTAATTACGGATTGTTTTTATTTTAGGGGACAGCCTCAAGATAATCGCACAAGAAATAGGAGTTGGAGTGACTACAATCAAAGACTGGCGTCGTAAAAGGAAGGAATTGGAATCATTTTCAATGACAGTCGACGATGATCAATCGGCAAGGAAGACGTTAAAAAAACCAAAACTGGAAATATTAGATGACGCAGTATAGATTTGGTTTAATCAAGAACGTACGGCCGAACGAACGGCCATTATCAGGGCCGATCATTCAGGAGAAAGCAATCACCTTAAATAAGATAAGTGAGCAGAGTTCTACGGTTCACCGCATCTGAAGGGTAGCTCCAGCGGTGGAAAAATCGACACGGAGTTCGAGAATTTTCCATTTCAGGTGAAAAACTTTCTTCTGACCTTGGTAGGGCACAAGTGTTCATCGATAAGTTTAAACAACTTGCAACAGACAATAACTTGCTTCCGGATCAAGTTTATAACAAAACTCACTATCAAGGATGTCATTTACACATTTGCTTCAGCGTGGAACGAAATTTCACCAGGAACTTTGGAAAAATCCTGGCGTAAATTGTGGCCTACTATGTACAACTGTGAAACTGAGGACAACATAGAAGACCATACAGTGATGTTGGAAATCGTGGAGGACCTTCAGACTATAAATCCTACAATTAAAACCAGTGACTTTGACGAATGGCTGGCTAATGTTGATGAAAACGATCATGATTGCGAGGAATTAAGGTGTTATATCCACTTGTAATTTTGAAAAAAAATCGAATTTCTTTTTTTTTTGCAAATTTTGAATGTACATATTTGAGAATATCGTCCGAAAATTTCACATTGATCCGGCAAATAGTTTCAGAGCAATTAGCATATTTGTAAAGACGTCTCCGAGCGTTTGAAAGTAGGCGAAGCGTAAACCGGATTAGCAACTGCTTCTCATAAGTCCTATGCCCTTGTCTATGCTTTTCATAATGTTTTTATTCTTGGAATTAGAATATAAAAGGTTTATTTTATACCTGAAAGCTATATTTAGAAATTTCAGGTATTAAGTTAGTACATTTCGTCAGTTTAAAGTGAACTGCCACGATGTAAGTTGGAAAAAAAATTGGTTCCCAAAACTTTAAACGCGTTTTTCTCGAAACGGTGTTTTCAAAGTCGGTGAGGAAAATTTCTCCAAAACGGTTGAACCGATTGGCTTGAAATTTTCACACAATCTTCTAAGATACTTGTATCAGGTAATGATCGGAATAAGGTTTCTGGCAATAATTTCGGGTTTTAAGCCTCTTCACAAAAAATTCCCCAAAAAACATGTTTTTTCGGACCTACAAGTGGATATAACCCCTTAAATGACGAGGATATAATATCTGCCGCTTCCAAAACATCCGAGGAAAATGAGGAGGAACCTTCAGAAAATCTGAAAATCAGTCATGCCGCCGCAAAGGAAGCTTTTGAGATTGCGTTAAAATATGTTGAAGAACATGAAGAATCTACAGCCAGTGATATATTAATGCTTAAGATATGGCGAGATAGATTAGCAAGAGCCCGGGAATCGGAACTAAGTCAAAAACAAATAACGAAGTTTTTTAAAAATTGATTTTTACTTTCTTGAAATGTTATATGGTAAAATAATAATAACAAAAAAAAAATAAAAAATTAAATAAAAATGTATTTTTTCGTCTCTAGTTAATACGACCTTTTAGCCGTTCCGACCCACCACCTGGTCCCATCGAGGTCGGATTAGCGAGGTTCTACTGTATTCACAAAAAATAACGCTTAAGAAAGAATTCAATTCAATACTGAGAGCCCTAAGTATGCTCCTTACCTACAAAAGATGCGTACCTCATTTTAAAAAACGCAAAGCAACCACGATTTTTCACGAGACGTGGACGAAGATAAACTGAAAAAAGCAGCTTTGATAACACTAAGGAAGCAATCAAATATCATATATGAATGTATGAAAAAAACTGTATTTACTTAAATAATTCAAAATCGTTGCACTGTAGCTTAAAAAAGGAACAAAATTTATTCAAATACATCGTCCGTCGATGCGTCACTGCTTTCCAATACCAATTCTACATTTTCTTCATATCACCGTGCGTCATAATAATTTATCGATTTGATCAATAGCATTGAAACAACTTTGGCGACACAGAATTTAAATATCTGCTTGATGGTCCTGTTCGTGCTGTTCTTGCATTTCATCCTCCTCGTCGAATTCAACTTCATCATCCGCCGTGGCCTCCTGTGTCATTAGAAAAACATAAATTAATTAATCAACCACATCCAGAACCCTTCCTCTCCGCATACAATATGCAATATTCCAACGTTCAGTACATATTTTCTTTGAAAGTATCTCTCATCAAAATGAGTGATTCCGTGGAAAAATATCAACAAATTGCGAAATCAGTGAACAAATAAAAACAGAGAGGGATGATGGCGAAATATACAAAAATAAATATGAAAGGTACCTGGTATTGTTGATATTCGGAAACCAAGTCATTCATATTTGATTCGGCTTCGGTGAATTCCATTTCGTCCATACCCTCGCCCGTGTACCAATGGAGGAAAGCCTTGCGACGAAACATGGCAGTGAACTGTTCCGATATTCTTTTGAAGATTTCCTGAATAGCAGTTGTGTTACCAATGAATGTTGCTGACATCTTTAGACCACGGGGTGGAATATCACACACGGCCACTTTCACGTTGTTCGGTATCCATTCGACGAAATAGCTGCTATTTTTATTCTGAATACTAAGCATTTGGGTGTCGACTTCTTTCATGGACATTTGACCTGTTAGGACAATATAATTGATATTAGGAATAATAATAATAATAATAATATTAATTGATTTTATTCGAAATAATTGCAGCTTTTAGATACAATATATTAGTCGACCGGTTCAGATTATATCATAATAATATTCAGATTTAAATACCACTAAGGATACTTAGCACCTGACCTCAAATCATAAGCATCATCCAATTTACATTCCAAGGAGCAATCATCTTCAAACATTCGAGTGCCATTTACTGGAAAGCCATCAATTTGTCGGAGTGCTATTTGCACATCCTCGAAACTTTCACAGTACGACTACTATCTGTGGTCCTGCGGCATTCACCACCAATCGAAGCAATCTCGCTGTGAGGCCACACCACCAACTTTAAATGCGTCCAATATGCATGGAATTAAGAAATGAAAATCAAACAAAAAAATAATGGACCACCCATGAATGCTATATCTTCCCTCGATTGCAATGTGAATTGTAGCCGAGATTTAAATGCTTGCAAGGACTCTCTACAGAAGCACCCTATCTCTCTCCTGCTGGGACGAATTCAGGAACGTCACTTCAATAATCAGTCTTCTTCCACGATTCCCGCATCGAAAATGTGGAACGTTAACCGACGAATATTTATTTTCATGAACGGATTTGAATGACGGAAAAACGAATTGGTGAAAATTACCTCGACGTTCTTATACGACCATGATTTACTTGTTCGTGTGGAAATTGAACTTTCTTGTGTTGTAAGCCATAAAGACGATTTTTATTCAATTTGCTACGAGAGCAGATTGAAGAAATGGGAGAGTTTAAGCACGGGGAAGGTGAAAGTAAAGAAAGCTGGATATATTGACGGTAATTCGTATTGCCAAGCGATGAAATTTTATGAAGTACACCTTGTGGAACAGGTTGATATTTATGGTTTCTTTAAGCATTTTTAATCTGTTTGGAAATGTGATGCCTTTGCTTGATTGTACTGTTACGAATACATCAAGATGACTCTTCGAGAAGAAGTAGAAAGACTGCATTTCAAAATGTTGGTTCGATTACATTTTGGTAACACTAATTGATTAGTCCTCATTCTCTTTCCTTTTAAGACTCAGCGAACAAAATTTTCTTAACAATGTTATTTGGATTCTGTTTTCATTTGATTTGATCCTTCCTAGACTAAATTGAATGTTGTTAGATTAAGAAAAACATCTTCTACAAAGTCTCTTGATCGAATTCCGTTCAAGAGTAAAAAGTGTTTGGCTTCTGCATGTTCGTTAATAAAATTTCAATCATGATTGTATTGATTCAAGTCACATTGATGAAATGACAATTGGAAAAGTTAAATGTTAAAGTTCGTAAATATGGCTTTCAAATAAAAGATAGAAAATAACTGGAACCTTAGAGTTAATACCAGAAGTTCCTCAATACACAAAAGGAGTGTTTTGGGGTGATGAAGTGATAGTTGGGGAGCCGAAAAGTTTACACTAATACTGCCCCGCCATCCTTTCCACCGATGTGTGGAAGACTAGTCAGCGCCAGAGGATCCTCAATACGCAAAATGAGTGTTCGGCTAGGAGATGTGAATGCGAAGAATTTAAATCGAATCTAATCAAAAGAGTTTATACTAATACTACCTTGACTCCCTCCTAAAAGGTATGAGGAGGGATGGAGCAAGTGCAACAGGATCCTTAATACACGTAATTATTGATGCAGGGTAAAGAAAGATCATACTTAGGCAAGGCAAAAAATTTAAATAAGCGAAGATTCGATGGAGAAAGCATCGAAATCGGAAGAGTTTACACAAATACTACATCCCCTTCACAGCACCTGGCCACCTTCTTACCCCTTTCGCCCTTAAAGGAGAAAGCTTTACCTTGACATTTTCTAAATACTAAAATATGAACATTCAGAGAATTTTGCTCTTCAAACCTTAATAGCAAAAAATAATATATCTAAGATACTGCACAGCACTCAAAATGTCTATGAAAAAAAGTGAAAGAGTTTAAAGATACTTTTTTCTCTCCAAATAAATGTGTTCTTTACCATAAACACCACATCGATCACTTCATCATTCTTAACATTCAAAAACATTTAAATCGTCCCACAATAAAATACACTATCATTTTTCAATTGAAAGTTCCAAATTTCTTGAAACTGGCATGAAATAGTCAATTTACATCATTTGCTACCCTACTTAACTTCCTTCTTCCGATCAAATACGAGTAAGTGGGGTCATTCGGAATTTCCAAGCATTTAATTAATGAAATATACCTTTTGACTTTGAATTTCATTCAACCTAACGCTGCACATACTCTAAGTTGCCTTCATCTTTGAGAATTTGCCGGGAAATTTCATTTCATTTTTCCTCACGATAAAATGTGAAAAACAACATTAAGAAATGAACGGTATGGTATAGGTAGGGGTGAAAAGCAACAAATACCATCTAGAAATGAAAGATGATTAATAGCACAAGTGCGAAATACAGTTATGAAGGGAAGACAAGAAATGGTTTATTCATAAAAGTTGAAAGACTTGGGTGGCGGTAGACCTAAAACTGTGAGACAGAGAAGGAGAGAAGCAATGTACATTTATATACATAAATATATTGAAGGAGTTCGTAAAACTAGCTCTTTGATACCATTCATTCGAGCGTAGCATTGGTCTTGGGAAGAAACCTTCACAGTAAATGTCCTTCTACTTGGAAATCATAATTTCGTAATAAATTAAAAGGGTTTCTCGGTTGGAGTAGTGAACGATTGGGAAAAAATGACTAGCTGCGCTTAAAGTGGAAATATAAGATTGAGATTGTTGGGCAAAATTTTCTTTTAGGATACTATAGTGAAATAATAAAAAAGTAATAGCTATTTTTTT